>CM068960.1:53873626-53886607 GCA_035128595.1 Eptatretus atami | reverse complement strand
GTTTGATCAGGTTGACATAAGTCCACTCGTTTTCCCAGTGAAGCTCCACATGTCTCGAATTCCTGACATAACCGTGGCAACCTCTGGCCAGCAATCATCCACCGCCGCAGAGCACTGGTTTCTCTGTGAGGCCAATCACCCCCCCCCCCCCCCCCCCCCCCCCCCCGTCACCCTTGATTCAAGCATTATTCTGCTATGTGCTTGATCAATAGTGATGGCTGAGAATAACCCATTTGTCTTCCTGCACCGTAAAAAGTGACCAACACTAAATTCTCTGTAAATGTCGGGTTGTTGCTTGACAGATTTAGCCATATCTCTCAGATCACTGGTATCCAGCCGGCGACATAGTTTGTGATCTAGTGCAAGAAACCACTGGAGTCATTTCTGTCAGTGATCCAATACTTAGTAAAATTGCTTCTCATATGGAGTGCCATAGATTAGAATGCAAATTTCCAGTGCCATTGTTGTTGCCAGCACTGAAACTGGGGCAATTTCTGTTGTCTGTCATTACACCAGCATCAAAAAGTCCAGCGTGGGTCTCTCCATCTGTCTGTAATTTGGCAAACACTGTAGTGGTTTATAGGCTCATGATGCAGAATGGTATAAAAGGCAGCAGCTTGATTTTGGTGTGCCCCTTTCTTGTACGGTAACATGTGCTGCCTGGAGAAGGAGCTGCTGTTCTCTGCTGTAGAATCTCTTCTTGTACAGTGCTTGTACCGTATCCACTTCCACGTAGCATCACCAACCAGTCTTCAGAGCTGCGCATCTCGATGTGGAGACCACCGAACATCACCACCCAAATTTGATCTTCTCCATTATTTCTCAGGCCACTTCCACTGGGATCTCGTTTGGCAAGAGCAATGCGGCTGGTCAAATGTCGAGCACTGGAGTTGGGCCTGTGTTCAGATGTTCGACAGCATTCTTCACTACCATCCATTGAGTAAATAATAGCCACAGTGTGGGCACACTCTGAAAAGGGGAGTAAGGCAGTGGGTGTGATGATTCCGATCACCAGGGTTTGATGGCTTGCATGGTATGCAGAAACCATTTATGTTTCTCAAAGTCCTTCTCTTCGTCATCATCCAAGGACATGTCTCGTGTTTCCAACCACCTGTACTGTTGTTCGGTATGGTCTTGAAATTACTCCTTCGCAGGAGATGACATTGGGTAGGGAACAGTAGATGCCTGATGCTGGAATGTAACAGGTGGTACATCAGCATAGAAATTGTGTAGATCACATCCTCTTCGAGCAAACTGCCTCCAATTATGACAATACCACGGTCTACTCCAGCATCTGCCCGCAAGTTGGATGTGGCAGCAATGAGATTCCTTTCCATGGAATGAGGTCTTTGGCTGTGGTTGCACTCGGATTGTGGTGCGAATATTGTCCCACAGCAGCAGTGTGAGTATGTTGCACGCATGGTGGGTTGGACAACCACTTGCTCCATTGCGAAAGCGTTGGCATACATTGTTCCCATACTCAGCAGAGCAGGCACATCACGCTCATATGGAGACTGCTGAGGCCGTAGATGTGAATATCCTGTCTACATGTTTTTTCTTACGATGTTTTTGCATGCAGCTTAGCCCAAAGGTATGTTGGAAGAGATGTTTCCGGGACAGTATTGGGCGGGTCTGACTGATGGGAGTAGTTTTTCGGGTTCACCTGTCTTGCTTGACACGTTATATTTCAGAAGCTGGGCAAGCCAGTGTTGCTTGTGTCCGAAGAGATACCAGCTTTGGTCCTTGATGCTGCGGGCCCTCCAGCACCATGCTTACTAAGCAAGCAAAAGTTGACACAGAGTTCTCCTGGCACCTTTCAATCAAATGCCCCATTGAAAGCACTGATGTCTTCGAACATGTGTTGACGATACCAATGTGTGCAGCACGGAGCGTTGAAACAGCGTCACTATCAATGTCCCGCATCACAGCTTTGCTAATGCAGCCACTGATATCTTCATCAAATACGCACAACATCTCTCCACTCTGGCATGCAGTCTGGAACGGGCGCTCAAGTAGTCCTGTCAGTTAGTGTGGTATTTATCTCTTTTGTGTGTTCAACTCCCAACTGTTCCATTCGTTGACATTGTAGAGACTGTGCCGAGATCAGCAAGCTAAGACTGGTGAGTTCATGATTCCATGGCGGTTTCTTCAATGTTACATCACAAGTCACATAAGGCATTCCGAAATTACACATTCGTATACTGTCCCTTGCGTTATCTGATCTTGACCTTTCTTGCGCAATTGTATGAGGGCAGCAAACCATTTGTATGGTAATTTGGCTTCTAATGGCACACCATTCACCATACTGAGCCTGGCCAAGCCTCGTATCCTCCAACTGCTGCACGTTGCCCATACATTGCGAGCGTCAATCTGAATGGTTTGAAGGCCTATGCCATTGAAGGCCATCATTACCAGCCAAATGCTCACAGAGAAGCATGAGAGCGCTCGCTTGCAATTTTTCTGTCTAGCAGCCGAGTCTAGTACGTTTCTGAGTATCACCATTCCACTCGACGTTAGCTGCTACACGTTGATCGTTCTTTTCTCTTGCCGCTTCGCAGCCATTGTACTGTTTTAGCCGGAAGCATGCATGTGTGATGCCACTTAGCCTCGTTGGCAACCATAGCAGCTTCAATACCAGAACACCATCTATTCTGTCCAACTGCAATGTTCTTGGTAACTGTCTTAGTTCATTGAATTTGACTAAGGTTATCAGCAAGTACTTGTACCCTCCAATGTCTGACCGTTTCGACAGTGCTGGGATCGAGCGACTCCCATTGTTTGCTCCTGGCATATAACACAAAGTTCCCAGTTTGTATGAGGCTGGCTGTCACACAGCGAAAATAGTGGTCACTGCTGGTGCCGTGAACCAATAGTTCAACTTACCCTCAGAATGCTTTGAGCTCGATAGTGTTCACAGGAAGAGTTAGGGAGCAGGGGTCTTAACTTCAGCTTAAACGACTTCCTCGGGCTTTATCCATGAGGAATTCTAAATTCTACTTCTGGATTTTGGTTCGTGGGTGCAGCAGTGACCACTATTTTTGTTGTGTCTGTCTGTTTGTGACTCTCTCCAGAGCCATAGCTCCGTGACGTTTTGATGTGATCTTGAAAGTTGGACGCAAGCTCAGATATCATTGTCTAGTTGTGTCTTTTTGTATAGGGGCGTCCCACGCCCCTTGTGGCGGAGCCAGCCCACTTGACCTTTTTATTTATTTATTATTTATTTTTATTTTTTTCTCGATTTTTTTCTCACAATTCATTTCCTAGAAACTGTGCGTAATGTCCATAATACAACATATAAAAATCCGATTCGATTTGGTCAATTTTGACGGAAGAGATAGGTTTTTACGGTAGGCTTCCTCAAAAGCTTCCACTAACTCATTGTACCTATCGTGGCATTGTTCAATAATGTCGCTCCCGGATAGTCTACATCGTCGCCTCCCGGCTAGTCTACTTCTAAATTCTACTACTTCTGGGAGCATAAATCTACATGTTGTCTCATTTCACTTTCACACCAGCTTCAACAAGATATTTGAGAACTGCCTCAAGGTTACACAAGTGTTCAGCATCAGTTCACCAGTGATCAAAACATATCTTGAGAAAAACTACACATTGGGGAATTTATCTTAGCGGATTCTCCATACCACAAGAAATATGGCAGCAGCTGATTTTGATGTCGAAGGGACAGTGATTCAACAAAAACAACCCCTTGTGGTGTTACAACAACTGTGCACTTCTTGGATCCTCATCAAGTAATCAGAGTGTAAGCTGATTAGAATCCAGGTGGTTAAATGATTTTTCACCAGAAGGTAAGCAAAAAGTCTCTACCTGGGCAGAGGATAATTGTTCTGCGAGGAAAACTTGTACCATGCTGAAGGAGAGGTATTACGTTGGGTCCGTTGTGTTTGTCTGGACTGTCTGTCTGCAACGAACTTTCGTGTTTTTCTCCGCAACCACTTGTCGATCGACATGAAATTTTCACATCGGTGTGAGTTACTCATGAAGAACGTTTTTATTCGTAATTAGGACGTCCATAGGTTACGTGGATGTGCAGCCATGTGGAAAACTTTGGACCTCTATCTCTAAACCGCACCGAGAAAAAAAATAAACTTGGCACATGGAAAGAACTCCTCATTGAGAATAAGTGTGATTTTTTTGACGTCATAGTGTCCTTCGTTATGACGTCCTAATTGCATTATGTACAACACGACATTTGATCAGTATGAAAATTTTTGAGGGTCATCTTGGGATAAAATGGAAAACAGAAAAAAAAATGGAATGACGATATCAGGCAGAAGATTTGGCAACCATATTGCTTGAAAAAAATCCTTCATAAATCTTCTTCTCTGAAGTGGCTGAACAGATCGGGGCGAACTTTACACACATGCCGCCTATCCATGAGGAACAAAAGGTTCACACATATGACAATCATAGGTACACATGGTTGGCAGACATATTGGATTTACCCTAAAACCTATTAAAAGAATTTTCTTCAGAACATCTAGACAAATCGAGGGAAACCACACAAATGTTCTCCAAGCCTGGGACACCATGGGTTTCACGAACTAATTTATGTCACATGGTCTGGCAGCCATATTGGATTGAGCGAAAATCTTTTTTAAAAACTTTATCTGAACCGCTTAATCATTGACGTGAAACTTCATATTATGATCTAGTGTGATAGCGAATATATGTTTTAAATTTCAACCTGATCTGGTGCATGGTCTGGCAGCCAAAATTATTTATTTTTTGATCTGGTACTTTTTTATTTATATTAATTATTTTATTTCTTTTGAATATGGCTCACTTGCTGTGCTGGATAGGTTTGAGGGAGAGAGTATCAGCTCGAAATGCGAATCGTATCCAGTTCTTCCTGATGACATAAATATTTGCTTTTGCTTGTTGGATTCCTTCTGATTACTCCAATGCAGGACTGTACCATTTGGTCTTCCATTTGATTTGAATTGAATATTTATTTAATCCCATTCATAATTCAATTGAATAATAGGAACGTCATAGGTCAGGTCAAGTGTCTGATCAAACGGGGTTGCATCAAAGCGGGATGTCTTGGTACCCGATCATCAGTGCCAGCAGTTATAAAGTGGCAGTTCTAATTATGTCTCTATTAATTACGTAACACACCATACACAAAACTACACAAAACACCACAAAAACAGTCCTGGTGAGGGTCTGCATCTCTGATTGCTCTTTTTTCTTGTTATTACTTGCATTTATATAAATTGCTTTTTACATAAGTACGTATTTTCTGAGATGTACAGTATTACTTGCAGTTCTTTGTCATAATGCCTTCAATAATGTCTATTTCGACATACATACAAGCACATTCTCGATGAGGTATGTCGACATTGGAAAAAAAGGCTACAAATGTAGCATTACATTGCTGCAGGGTGCGGGTGGCAACTTCACATCGACATGATTTGCTACACCACAGGCAAAAAATGTGTAGCTAATATGATTTGTGAATCATATATAATGAATGAAGCAAGAAACCAAGCCTTCCACGTTTACAGAGAAGATTAAACAAAAAAGTCAGCTTCATTGAGGGGAAAAAATGTTGCCTAAATCAGGCATATCAGCTTGCTCAGTGTTGGAAACTTTTCACTCATCTGATCATGCAGACATTAAAGTTTAAATACAATTATTTTTCAGTTATTACAGTCAACTTTCAGATAGAATATCCCCTGTAGCCATCCAAAATCATCCACCAGAGGTGAAGATCCCCATAAAAGATGTAAAATATCGAAATTTCAACATCTTTCATGAAAATTGCCTTCGTAGATAATTCCCTCACAGCGAATGCTCATAACTCAGTTGACTGTGTTGCCATAAATGGCCACTCATTGTATACACAAAATGTTTACATTGCATATGGAAATTTTCATCCACAATACATGCACGGATGGAGCTCCATTTCGCCAATTGTTGAGAAATGTCTCGCATATACGCACTCTACGCAACGTATACTTCTTACAGATGCTTCATCTTTGTCAACACCTAAAATGCCTTTGACCTGTTCATATGTATAATTGTACGTTTGAGGGGTGGGAGGTGAGTAACTAATAAGTTTGTACATTAAGTTAGTGTGATGCCATTGTTAACGTGTAGTGAGAAATTTTAATCAGAGACTGGTGAGTGAAGTTGTCGTGTTTTTAGCTCTCCACAACAAGTTCGCAGAAAAAGCTTTAAATCATAACGATGTCCTTCGGTCAGCCAGGCAGCAGTCAGTGGTCCATTTCGACACTTCAATTTTGTCAACATTCTTCATGAAATTACCTCCCCTCCTCACTTCAATATCTTCTTCATTTAATAGCTGTGTATTTTTCTTCAATTCCTCTTTTGATGACATAATGAGTAAAAATTTAAATATCAACAATTAAGTATGGAAATAAAAAAAACAAAGAAAAGACATCATGCAGGGCTAAATAATTGCAAAAATCCACCCCCCTCTCCAATGGTTCCAATGGATACATCAAATTGTCCATTTCATTCAATTAAAAATGAGAATCTTAATCAAAGCTCAGGTCATCAGATGGAAATTGAGTATTTTTTCAGATTGAAATAGATGATTTAGAAGTTTGCTTTGAGTTGACCCTTTGACCATTAAATCTCAAAGATAGTTGTTCCCAATTCAGTAATGCACTTTTCAATTGCTGTTATTTTTTGGTCAATTGGATGAAAAATCCAGATTTTAGAAATTTGATCTCAGATGACCTTGATGGTCAATCAATAGGCTTCTCAGTTGACTACCTCTACAACTTAGTGAGTTTCGTGAGATCAGTTTTAAATTGTGAGCTGTAGTTTAACAGTATTTTAGCTCTGAATTTGTCCTGATCGCACATACTTGGAGAGGGGTGAGATACGTTTTTACTCTCTCTGCCTGTCTGGCAGTCAAACAAATTCACAGACAACGACTGACAGACAGAATAACAAATCGACTGACCAATTACTTGAAGACATCTCGATTTTGCAAGTAATAAATAACGAGATCATCAGCTTGGCACGGTTCCAACGTAATCAAAACTCTAAGTTTCACTTCCACATATAATGAGTCAATTGTAGATCAAGTCCTGTAGGCTGCTCTTTTTCACATCCAATGGATTTTTTTTAATCATATGGTTATAATTAGCCTCCACTGGCTTGACCCGTAACAATCACAACTAATGTGTCATGCTGAACTGCCTAAATAGTGAACAGAAACCTACATCACGTACTCACAGTCTCGTCAATGTGAAGAACTCCTGAAGGAATTTCCGTGGTGAAGAAGCAAGATGTCCTTAAACTGAGGTAGAGCAAAAAGTGGAAGAGATCAGTACAAAGGCAATAATAGCACCGATGCTACCGAAGTGTTGCATTAACTGATTGCTATACACTCTTGCCACAAGACACCTCAATGGGCTCCACAAATGCTCCAACCCGGATAACCAGCGAGGACTTGTTTTGTTTCATTTGTGCTTTAGGCTTTTCAACTTATCAAGCATGTGTACAGTATCATACTAAATTGCCTTAAGCTCTCTGTGTTCACATACCTCACTTTTTGCTTGTAATGCCCTGGGTTTTAGACATGAAATTTTGTAAGAGAGACAGATGTCGAATAAATAAGGCAAAAGAACCACGGTGATAGGAAAACGTAAAACTTGCATCTGTGTTGCACTTGATCTATGGAAATATTGAGTGGTCCAAAATACTGAGTAAACTCAACAATTTAAAATTGTTTCACGAACGTTCTGACTGTCTTCTTTTATTTTAGGATTATCTAAACAAACATGGGCAATTCATCAGTTGATCAATGATCGCGTGCAGACGTAGCATTGAGTTGCAAACACAAAAATTGTCTGAATTTGAATTCTATTTCCAGGTCGAGTGTGTTGGAAGTTGGTTTTCCTGCCCTCTATGAAGTCATCAAAGCTGAGTTTTCCATACCAACTGTCCTGTTATCGTGTCATCCCTGTGTCATTTAATGTGTTTTCAATCCATTCGCGTGTCTTAACCGTACCTGTTGGGGGTGTATTATCAAATTTGTGACAATGTGGAGTGGCTAACTCCCAAACACCTAACTCCCAATGCCTCAGCTGTAAGCATTCGGTTAAACATTGAAGGAGCCAGAAATAAATGTATAAGTTTATTCAAAACCACGATGATTATAGAGCATGCAGGCCAAGGCTTCTGGTCATGGACGAGCACACTGCCTCCTCTTCCTTCCGGAATCCAGAAATGCTTACACAAAACATCGTGCCATATATGGCAAGAGGCCAGTAATATCTAAATACCAAACTGTTGTGTACAGTCATGGATGAGAGATCACAATTGGCAGCAATTACCTTGATCTACAATAAAAAAATGTAGTGTGTGTGTGTGGTGTGTGTGTGTCCTCCATAACTCCAAAAAACATGAAACCTAGTGGCCACAAACTTTGCATGTATACTAAGGGAACTCAATGGAGGCATGAATGCAAACTGGGTATTGGGTAAAGTCAAACATCCCTTTGAAGATCATTAATGGCTTACCTTCATGAAAAGCTCATCCTTTGTCAGCCAACTTCCCTCACAGGGTCTTAGCCACCATTTTGATTTGCAATTCAAAATGCCTTGCCTTCTTCATCATCATGATCATCATGAATGTGTTGTTATGTGGGCCATTGCCCCATGATGATCATTTTCATGAATTAATTTTCATGGTACATTTGTGCATCATTGGCGAATTTTAATATCGACCTTGGATAGACCAATATTTGGATTAGGTCGACAAAAAAGTGCAGCACAAGTTTATAAAAGGGACCAAAAGAGTGGAACAAGTAGAGGTACATTCAAAGTACACTGCCCCGATGCCAAATTAAAAAATAGCTCCGCAAAGCGGCGCAACCCCTCAGCCCTGACGCAAACCAATTTCAAAAGATGTGGCCATATTGAAAATCGCAGCAGGCCATTTTCGAAAGAACTTCCTCTACTCAACCCCAACGCACCCAGCAAAATGATTTAATCGGACAAGGCTTTCTCTCGGAAATTGACGGAAACCAACTTCAAGATGGCTGCCTGGCGCCACAGTGAAAATGGCAGCATGCCATTTTGGAAAGGACCTTCCTCTACTCAACCCCATTATACCTCACCAGAATAAATCAATGTGTGAAAGCCGTTTCAAGTTATTGTCCGGAAACCAAATTCAAGATGGCTGCTCGAGCGCCATATTGATATCGGATTGCGCTGAATATCGAAAGGAACCTTCTCCTTAAACACCCCATTATATCACACAAAAATGAAATCAATAAGTCAAGCTGTTCTCAAGTTATTGTCCGGAAACCAAATTCAAGATGGCTGCCCTAGCCGCCATATTGGATATCGGATTGTGCTGTATATCGAAACGAACTTCCTCTAAACACCCCATTATATCACACAAAAATAAATCATTCTGTCAAGCCGTTCTCAAGTTATTGTCCGGAAACCAAATTCAAGATGGCTGCCCTAGCCGCCATATTGTTGATATCGGATGTGCTGTATATCGAAGGAACCTTCCTCTAACCACCCCATTATACCACCATGAAAATAAAATCAATCTGTCAAGCCATTTCAAGTTATGTCGGTAACCAAATTCAGATGGCTGCCTAGCTGCCACTATTGGATATCGCATCGCACTTGATTATCGAAAGGAACTTTCCTCTACCCAGCCCCAACATAACACTGCAAAAATGGATTTAATCGGACAAGGCGATCTCCTCCAAATCACGGAAACCAATTTCAAGATGGCTGTCATGGAGGCCACATTGAAATCGCAGCGTGCCTATTTCGAAAGAACCTTCTCTACTCAACCCCAACATACCCTGCAAAAATGGATTATCGGACAGGCGATCGTCCTCGAAATCAACGGAAACAATTTCAAGATGGCTGTCATGGAGGCCACATGAAAATCGCAGCGCGCCCATTTTCGAAGGAACCTCCTCTACACAACCCCAAACACACCTGCAAAAATGGATTTATCGGACAAGGCGATCTCCTCAAAATCAACGGAAACCAATTTCAAGATGGTGTCATGGAGCACATTAGAAATCGGCAGCGCGCCCATTTTCGAAAGGAACCTTCCTCTACACAACCCCAACACACCCTGCAAAATGGATTTAATTCGGACAGCGATCTCCTCGAAATCAACGGAAACAAATTTCCAAGATGGCTGTCATGGAGGCCACATTGAAAATCGCAGCGTGCCCATTTCGAAAGAAACTTCCTCTTACACAACCCACAACACACCCTGCAGAAATTGATTAATCAGACAAGGCGATCTCCTCGAAATCAACGGAAACCAATTTCAAGATGGCTCGATGGAGCCACATTGAAATCACGCGCGCCATTTTCGAAAAAACCTTCCTCTAATCAACCCCAAACATTACCCTGCAAAAATGGATTTAATCGGACAAGGCGTTCTCCTCGAAATTGACGGAAACCAAAAGTTGACAGACGCCGGACGACGCCCCGGACGCCGCCGGACACACGCCTTATGACGACAATACCCTAGCAATCAGGCTGAGGGGAAAAACAACAATCCTCCATCGCGTAACATGCCAGGGCGCCCGGCGATGCTACAGTGCAGCACTATGAGTGGAATTGGGAGGAGCAGTGTACATAATTGATTAATGAAGAATTAAAAAAATAAACAAGTGGTGCCAGGCACAACAAATCCCGCCCATTTAAGGCATTAAAGTTATTTTGGGATCAAATTTAAAATTTGATACATCCTTAACCCCATCTTCACAAATGATGCATTTTTCACTATAAGATTGTTAGGATTTTAAGTCACAAATAGATAAAGGTTCACTATTAAGCTTATTTGAAGTAAATCGGCATCATTTTGACGGTTATGAGCGAAAAACGATTTGACCTTTTTGTGACCTGACCTTGACCATGACCTAATGGACCAAAAGTTAATGGGGTCGTCCGAGTTCATTGCCCACCTGTGATACAATTACAGTGTTTGAGCCAGCCGTTTTCCCGCTAAAGTTGTATTTTCGTAACCATGTTTTAGTTTTAATGAAAACTTTAATTTGTGACCGATGCCATGACCCCCAAAACTTCGGACCCTACCGATCTTCAGAATATGCATTTTTCACTTATAGAATGGGTAGGTTTAAGTGACAATAAATAAGGTTCTATCATAACAGTTGTGATGTACGAATCTTTTAGATCATTTATTGACGAAGTAATCGTAGCGAAAAACGATTTTATCTTTTCGTGACCTTGACCTTAACTTTGATCCAATTGGACAAAAGTTAATGGGGTCGTCCAAGGTTCATTGCCCACCTGTGGATTAAATTTGATAGTGTTTGCTGAAGTAGTTTTGCCGTAAAGTTGCTAACAGACAGACAGACAAACAAACCGGACGATTACAATACCCGCTCCCTCCCTCAAATAATTGCAAAATAATTTTCTTCATTGGTTAGCATACCATACCATACACATAATAGCATACCAAAACCATCACTGTTTCATCTGAATCTGTAACTTTTTGAAAATTAACAAATTAATCAAAAAATGAAAAATTAATCAATTGATTAATCGGTAAATTAAAAATACCCTTTACAGCCAAATCACTTGTTCACTATCCTGTCCAAATACCAGCTTCCTAGGTCAAAAGTTGCCTGAGATATTGCCCAGATGAGAAACAAAATAAATAAGGCATTAATAAATCGACAATAATTAATTGAATAATCAAAAAATAAAAAATACTGTTTTTGCCAAAGCACATCTTTACATTTGTCCCCAAATTTCACCTTCCTCTCTCAAAGGATGGCTGAGATATCACCCAGACAAACAAGAGAGCAAGAAAACAAACAAACAAGAAAGATGTCGCACGTAGCACGAGACTTGTGAAATCCATAAACCAATTTGAACTTTAAAAGTAATTGGTGGTTGAATTCAATGACAAAATACATAAATATTCTTAAAATTTCAAGACAAATGGATGAAAATAGATAATCTAAGAAATGACTGTGTCGACTTTTGGGCTATGTTGTCCTCAGAAATACTTTTTCGTTGAATTCAGTGACCTGATATGCAAATCCTCTTCAAATTTCAAATCAATGGGATGAAAATTGGGGATTTTAGAAATTCCAGCTTAGTTGTTGACCTTTTGGTCGATGTTGACCTCAAAGATAATTATTGGCTGGTTGAATTCAGCAACCTAAAATATAAATGCTCTTTAAATTTCAAGTCAATCAGATGGAAATTGAGGATTTTAGAAATCTCACCTACATTGTTGAACTTTGGCCGATGTTAAATTTTTGGCCAATTTTGACCTCAAAAGTAATTGCTTTTTGAATTAAATGACCAAATATGCAACTCCTTTGCAAATTTCAGGTCAACTGAATGAAAATTGACAATTTTAGAAATTCAGCCTATGTTGACTCTTTGGCCGATGTTGACCTCAAAAATATTTGGTGGTTGAATTCAGTAATGTGACATGCAAATCCTCTTCAAATTTCAAGTCAGGCAGATGTAAATTGAGGATTTTAGAAATCTCACCTAAGTTGTTGACCTTTGGCCTTTGTTGACCTTTTGGTCCATGTTGACCTTAAAAATAATAGGTGGTTGAAGTCAACGACCAAATATGCAGCTCATCTTCAAATTTCAAGTCAATCGGATGAAAATTGACAATTTTAGAAATTCGGGCTATGTTGACCTATTGGCCTATGATGACCTCAAAAAGAATTGGTGGTTGACTTCAGTGACCTGATATGCAAATCCTGTTGAATTTTCTAGTCCATTGGATAAATATTGTGTATTTTAGAAAATCGACAAATTTGTTGACTTTTGGCCTATGTTGACCTGCAAAAATATAGGCTTCTTGCTTTTGACAAACTCTACCATGTGGTGAAGTTTCGTGAAGATCAGTTTAATATTGCCACCTCTAGGCGATAAACATAAATACAAACAGACAAACAAACAAGAAAAAGGCCTGCAGAGCAAGATACTTGCAAAATCC
>CM068960.1:53852415-53866343 GCA_035128595.1 Eptatretus atami | reverse complement strand
TGAATAATAATAATAGACGGTTGTAGTGCTTTTCCTTGTTCGTGTCTTGTCCCCTCCCGCCAATTCCATTGCTTTTCTGCATACGTGCATGTTGGTGTTTTGACTCCATACCTGCATGCTTGACTGTATATGTGTCGTTTTATAAATAAATGTCCTTGTGTGAATGTTAACCCGTTCGTCGTGTCCTCTTTCTCTAACAATTTTTTTTTTTGGGGGGGGGGGGGGGGGTTGAAATCACTTAAAACATGTAGAAATGCAAAAAAAAAAATTTTTTTTTTCTTCAATTTTTTTTTTTGGGGGGGGGGTTGGGAAATCACTTAAAACATGTAGAGAAATGCCCAAAAAAAAAAATTTTCTCTAACAATTTTTTTTGGGGGGGGGTAACCAATTTTTTTTTTGGGGGGGGGGGGTTGGAAATCACTAAAACATTAGAAATGCAAAAAAAAAAAAACTTTTTTTTTGGGGGGGCGGTAACAATTTTTTTTGGGGGGTGGAAATCACTTAAAACATGTAGAAATGCAAAATAAAAAAATTAAAATTCTCAATTTTTTTGGGGGGGGGGGGTTGGGAAATCACTTAAAACATGTAGAAATGCAAAAAAAAACAAAAAATCATTTTCTCTAACAATTTTTTTTTGAGGGGGGGGGGTTGAAATCACAAAAAACATGTAGAAATGCAAAAAAAAAAAAAATCTTTTTTTGGGGGGTGGGCGCCTGACAATTTTTTTTGGGGGGGGGGGGGTGATTGGAAAATCACAAAAATGTAGAAATGCAAAAAAAAAAAAATTTTTCTCTACAATTTTTGGGGGGGGGGGGGTTGGAAATCCACTAAAAACATGTGCTAGGAAATCCCAAAAAAAAATTTCTTTTTTTTTCGGGGGGCGGGTAACAATTTTTTTTGGGGGGGTTGGAAATCACTTAAAACATGTAGAAAATGCCCAAAAAAAAAAAACATTTCTCTTAATTTTTTTTTTTTAGGGGGCGGGGGACAAGTCCAAAATTTAAATGGCATAATCTTGGACCATACCTAAACCCCCCCACCAAGTTTCGTCGAAAATCCGTCGAGGAGTTTTTCCGTAATTACGTTCACAAAACAAACAAACAAACAAACAAAACAAACAGAAAGTGGTGAAAACAGTAAACCTCATCATCTTCGAAGATGGCGGAGGTTAATAAGATTGATGTAGAAGACCTTATGGCGGTAAACTTTCCAGAATCAATTTTTTTCTGACTTTTAAAATCTTCATTTTATTTCAAATTGAATTATATACAGTACTGAACACTTGGAGGAAACACAATCGCCTTTCTTACCATTTCAAAAACTCAAGTTTGCAACAGTACTTGAACTTGTTTATATAAGGTGGTGTGTAAGACCAAGTTATATAAGGGTGGTTGTGTAAGCCCCAATTTTACATCCACCTGTTACTCATTGTTTACCATCAAATAGTGGTGTAAATTCTGGGATTTTTTTTTTAACCACCTCTAAATCATTATTTTATTTCCAATTGAATTTATAATACTTAAACACTCCGTGGTTGTAGGGTGGTGTTCTATGAACTTTCTAGTTATTGATGGAAAAAATCTCTCATTCACATTACTGTATTTGCAAACCTATTTCTGTCAAATTAAACCAGCTTCTTGCTAGTAAAGATTGTGCTTTGCAGGCATCTTTTCTGAGTCTGGGAGATTGCAGCCCTCAATTTCTGACCCTGCAAAAATCATTACCAAACCACCTTTAAAATGGTACATGTTGCTTCATTGCTTGATGTTCAACTCAGCATTTTAGAGGATTCCTCAAATATAAAAGTAAGGATAAACCATGCTGGATTAGGCATCGTGTGAGGAAAGGGCGGAGTATTTCTCCTTGTTGCCACACTGACTGAAAGAGAAAAGAAACTCACAAGCATGGCGTCACTGGTACCCAAAGTACACCGGGAAGTAACGTTCACTTAACCCAGGGTCCACCGCTGCATTTGTGCGTGATGTGAAGTCCATTGTTGTTTAATTTCTCTAGTCTGCATGGTGGCATACTTTATGAAGTTCTCCATGAGCATTCGACCCTGTAACAAACAAACAATGTATAAAAAAAGAACAAAGTAAAAATATTATTCTGGCTTATTGGTCTTTCAGTAACGTTAAGTCAACATTTGATAAAGGTTATTGACATTTGGTGATTAAATAATGAAAATAGGATGTAAAAGTTAGCTAGTTTTGTCTTATTTTGTTAACTTATAAACTGCTGTGTGCAGTGGAATGAATTTATCTTTGGAAATGGGAAGTCTCAAACCTTTGTTTTCACACTAAATAACGTTGGTTATGGTAGAATAAATTATTGGGATGTTCTTGTTGCATGCAGGCGGCCTGCCGGAAATCAAAGCATGAAGGCTACAGTCGAAACGCATATTGAGCAAGCTTAGAGCCTTCTTACATCTCGGCGTTAACCTATTAAAAACATTTTGAGCACATACAATACACTTTCCTTGCTAACTTATTAGTGGTTAAGCTAGTGTTGGTCTCATAAAAAATGATTAAAAATAATTGATGTCCCTGATATTTGGGCTTGCAATCATGGTTTCTCTTTCGGTCTATACAGTATTTATACGGAATACTCTTCTCTTTTTGGCATCACTAATTAATATGATCTTGTTAAACAATTTAAAGGTGCCAAATTTTCCAAATGCCTTGTCTGTCGAATTAAATACATTACATTAAAAAAAATAATATATAATTTTTGATCTGCTATAGTTTGCATACCTCCGATGGATTTCCATGCATCTTTGACTGTTTAAGCTGAGATTGCGAGCATAATGATTATGGATATTTATCACCCAAAATATAATTGACATTACTTTTGCTAGAATGTCTGCAATTCCCCAAGAACAATGATGCACAATAATTCACTTTCTGTGGGGTCACCTGGGGAAAGTTTGTGACCCAAGTCATTCACGAACCAGGTGCTAAGGCAACAATTCGCACCAAAGTTTAATTTAGGCTGGAATTGCATTTTGCTCAGGGTGCTGGCAATAGCTATTTACCTTTATGGAAGATGCTGTTGGATCTCTAACATCACCAGCTAATGCTGGCAGCATGATCCTCTGGGCTTTACATCTTTCCAATGTCTGATGCACAGTTGATAGTTTATAATGGGGTTAAGCGTAAAACAAAGAATACAGCAAACCCGTTACATGCCATTTAATCTCACTTTTAACCAAAATTATTATTGTGCAATATCTGCATAAAGAATTGCAATGTTGTATGAATATTATTTGAATGTGGCGTGGTTTTAAACTGCCGATCCTGGGTGTGCATCAATTCTAATAAAGGTTGGTTTTCCTACTTTTACACTTTGCGTCGGAATCATTTTGTCAGATGTAAGAGCCATTCTTTGCATTTTCAAACTGGGCATGTTACCCATCTAAAGCTAACACGAGACTGGTATGGACAGCCTCGAGGTATGTACACTCGCTTCTGAGCAATCTTACCTATACATTCAAAATCTCTTGCCCAGCTATAAACTGTCATTCCGGTGCTCGCAGCGGGGAGAGGCATAAAATGTGTCTTGCCCCTGGATGGTGTGGAAATGGGGCATCCCATCCCCTTAGCCACTATTTGGTTGGAAATTAAAAGCAGGTTGCGGTCACCAAACATGCTTCTGAAATTTATCAATATGATTATATGTGCATTAAAATAGTTCGATGCAAACTATTGTGGTGCCTAACTATTGGCGAAATTAATGAAAATTACTCCGAAGTTCGTTATTTCTGTCGAGGCTGTTGAAAAAAACAGCGCGTGCCATATTGGATGGTGGACGCATGTTCCTCCAAAAACAAAGCAAACGCTCACACGCTCATTTGAAGAAAGTGTCTTAGTCTCAGTGCGGCTGTTCTTTCGCTTTTTTTTAGCCTTTGCCAACTGTCGTATATATCCTTTTTTATTTTGAATTTGAAGAACAAAGGTATTGGATATTGTACATCATGCCTCGTACGTGTGTCGTCACAATGTTGTTGCGAAAATGGCTGCGAAAACGGGTAAATCGCTCCCACCGATTCCCGAAGGAATCAAACATTCGCCTCTGGCAGTGGATAAGATTTGTACAAAAACAAAAAGGGCCAATTTCCCCCCAAAGAAAACGGGTAAAGAGGACCCTTTGGATAGACTGTGCATTTTTGCGTTGACCATTTCACAGCCGAGGATACGAAGGCATAAACACATCTGATCACCACTCTGTGAATATTGAGTGGGTTGGGACAAGGTTCTCCAGCACTTACCTCTCTGTCACAGATAAAATTCATATTGTTGAGTGTGTAAGTTGAGAAAAACCTTTGAAATGTATTCTTAAAGAAGATACATGGAAGAAACACGATAAATAAAAACTTTCTGAAAAACACAAGCATGAAAAATTTCTCAACAAATCAACTTGAGTGGTTCATTAAAATTACTTTTATAACAGCATCAGCCAAATTGGGGCTATTTCATTCAATAGTAAAAAATTGATCAATTTCCACTATTTTTTCTTAAATTTTGGTTAGAATATTCCCAATGAGGCTTAAAACATGTTTGGGTATTTATTATGTTCACAAACAGTCTCTTGGAAATAGGGGTTGTTCTAACTGTGTTCACTTTCGCTGGGTCAAGCTCAGCTGTCAGAACTCACGCCAGGCACGTGTATAATATATTATGTGTCCATTATGTGAGTCCATTCTCTATTTCTGACTCTTGAGTGACTAGAGGGTTAAAAATTATTCATATACAAGTTACAGGACTAATCAAACTTTACATTATTTTATGCATAGAACAAGAAAAAATGAAAATCTACAAACCAATCTGTCTGTGGAGCTCTGTCAGTGGTGAACTGCCGGGCAGTCAGTCCCTGCCACTTGTACACGAAATAGCCGTTTCGGGCACTGCATGGCTCAAATTTATATGGTTCAGGCCAGAAACTCCATAGTATAAATTCCATCATGCCTCCGACTGGTCTCGGCGGAGATATCGGAATGAAAAACACTCAATTTCATCACCGCTGATGAAATCACTCTCTGATTCGATCTCGCCATTGTTCACACGCTGTTTCCGAATGATTCACAGAGGAGTGTTCGGGAGAACTGACGTCATAGCATCTTCGGTAAGTTCGATACTGGGTCTGTTTTTCGTATGCCACTGACCCAAAAGTTTTGACTTAAAGAGCAATTGATTTTAGCATATTTGGAGTTTCAAATGTTTAGAAAAATAATTGCCAACGTGATTATTAATGTGATTGACAACCCTTCAATAATCACGCTCGAAGCATCAGCGACCCAAAAAACTCTGCTCTTTAAAGATCTCAAGCTGTCCTTCGTTAAAGACAAGCGAAGTTATCTCCGGAACCCTAAACAAATTCTCAAAATTCCTACCTGACTGTTGTAGCAAGAGTCTGGTCTTCTTGGGGATTCTTTGACACCACATTGCTCTGCTTGTTTTTTAGGTGGTGTTTTGCATGTTTCTTTTGAACAGCCTTTGTGCTACAAAGGTCGGACCAGGTGGGATGTCGTTGGTTGTTATCTCTTCTATGTGGCTTGTCAAAAATAGGGAAACATAGTCCTCCCAGGTCTTGAGAGAAGCTATCCACCCTCTGAAATTCAGTAAGGGATCATGATTCATGGACCAAGCGTGGGAGGTTTTTTTTTCTCAAAGGTTTGTGCGAGGGGCCCCGGACAGCTTCCATCTGCAGTTCATTTGTAGTAAATAATCCAGGGATGGTTTTTAAGATCTCTGTACATCTTTTTATCATTCCCATTGCCTACAATTATCACTGGTACAATTTTGGTGCTCTTATTTTTATTTTTTATTCCAGAATCTTTTCACTTTGAATCTTGGATTGATAATTTTCTGATTTCCATGGTGTTGTTAGGCGAAAATCGCTGGGAATTGACACCTTGATTAGCAATGCCTTCTTTTCTTTTTGTACTTCCAGTACTATGTCTGGTTGTAATTGCTTGTGTTTTCTATGTTTACGCTCGATGGTATCATTAGGTCGTTACATGATGTTATTTTCCTGATTCAGTGATTGCTTTGTTTCATGTTTCCATTGAGGTTTTCTGGAACTGGATATTGAAATTTCTGCAGATGTGTCGAGTGGATTTGTTCGATATACTTTGTTGTGCCTTTGTGTGTACAAGCTTGTGCTGACATGAGTTTTTAACACCCTAGTAGAAGATTAGACTCGGTCCTTTGCCATCTTCGTAAAGACATGTTGTATTGTGTCCTTGGTCTGGCCATTTATAATGGTTCATTCTCCATTCCCAGTTGAGTTGACGTCTTCCTAGCTATTCCAGTGGGTCTTCTTGTCTTACCTAACCCATCTGTCCAACTCTTTCTATATAATCTTCCTGCTCTTTGATCGTTTCCAGTTTGTTAGTGATATATTTGTTGATTTTCAATCGTATATTTTTTATTTTGTCTTTTGTGCTATCATTTGGTCTGGTTTATTGGGTTGCTTGTTTCAGTTTCATGTGTGACATCTTCCATTTGCACTTGTCTTTGGAAAGTTTTGTTTCAAGGTGGGTTTGGGATACTTCCTCTGGTTTCGTTGCGCTTTGTGTTTCGCTTTACAAATTGAATTATGTAGTCTGTTGAATTTTCAATACGTCAGCCAGTCCTAGCTGTTGTCATTCGATCCACTTGGTTTGAGCTCCACAAGAGCCGCTACCTCCTCCTCATCTGCGGGCAGGTACATTATCGGATGCATTTAGATTTTTGTAGAACCATTTTGTGGATGGTGAGAGTTTCCTGTTTGATAATCTGTTATTGATTTTCCGTTGTGGCCGAGTTTATTACTCCTCATATGTACTGGGACACTGGATGCAATGTGGTTTTATGGCTTGTGGTTTTCGTCCTTGGAGAAGATACATTCATGATCAGCCTCGTTCTATGCAGGTGATCTTTTTGGTGTAATTTTATGCATTTTTGTGCCATGGTTGTGTGAACCTTCTTTACTTCCGATTGGTGTTGTATGATGCTTCATTGTAAGTTATGTCGACTGTTTATGTTGTCTAGTTTTTGTTTGTTTACCTTGTATTTAAATGTGCACTGGCAAACTATCTCGGCCAATTCCATTTGATGTGTCGGAGTACCATTTCACTGGATTTGCGAATATTGTTCTGCACATTTTTCATTGTTTGCTTCAAAAAAGTGTAAAATCTTCCATGTACATGAGATGTGTGTCCCTTTCTTGTAACTATGGACGCTCGGTCTTATTGTATGTTAGGTATAGAAAATGTGAGTGTGAGAGTAAAGATTTACACACAGGACGGTCAAAAGGTTATCGAATAAATTAACATCCTGTGTCTCCAGGTGAAAGAGGTGGACACGTAGGCACAGTTATTGCGAGGTGGAGCATTACTCCAGAGACAATTTAAATTTGAAAGTTCAATCTTGAGGTTGGACAGATGTTGTTTTCTGGCTCTTCTGAGAGTGGATCACATAGCTTGTTTGCAGGCTTGATGAATGACTAGGTTGTCAATTCAATCATAATTTGCCTTCCAGGAGGAGAATGCGAAGTTTGTTTGCAAAGGCGCCAAAATCACTCAACCACAGGATTCAGTGCCTACCAAGAAGGGTGGAGGATGGCATGATTAACTGGAAAGACGAGATGCATAAATCTGAGCATGGCATAAGGAAAAGCAAGATTTCTGTGGAGGAATTCCCAAGCTGAGTTAATATCAGGGGTTGGTAGCTAGATTAGAAACCATCCGGAAAGTGAGATGGGCTGCTTTCAATTTGGCCCTGATGGAAGTTGCCAGACTCGCTAGCATTGAGGTATATGTGCTCTGAGAATGGCTAGAAGAGATGTTAACCTTGCCGAAGCACATATCAGAAAGAAGGCAATCAGAGCAGAGGAAGAGCAACATAATATGTTGCAGGGAAGTTAGTCATAAACCCTATTTTCACGTAGGTTTGTAAGATAATTGATCTAGTGATTTTGTCATTGGCAGGAAATCAAAGTGGAAAGTTTACAAGATTGAGTCATCCCATTGGAGTCACAGAAGCCTTGCTGAAGTGCCTTTGCTTGGTTTGAAGAGGTAGCAACACCCAGCCAATTGCCATGGTGACAATTTAAATCAAAACTCACATATAAGTAAGGAGGTGAGTTGAGATGAAGTGGATTACAACTTGCGTCCATGTCATCTGAGAGAGATGTAGATGGAGTTGTCACTGTTTGGAGGACAGCACAACACAGACAACATGAGCGTGGGGAGTGGGAGGTAGATGTTTTACAACAGTGGTTTACTCCTGATTGGTTTGGGAGTGGTGTAAGAGCCAGTACACAGAGGGCTGAGAAAATGGAGTTGTTGCATCTGCAGCACGACTCGCCACCCAGACGGGGTTCAGCCGATCAAACCAGAGGAGATAAATAGCAAAGGGAGAGACACTAAGGTGAGTCAGGTGTGTCTGCGTGGGAAGGTTATGATTCGTTAAAACAGATGATATCTTGTTTATTGGCAGTGGCCTGGATTGGGAGATCTGTCAGGTTTGGAGCAGAGGCTCAGAGAATGTTTGAGGTCCACACAGTTAGGGCCAGGGAAGGAGGAGCTTGTGGATAGGCCGTGCAAAAATGTGGAAAGGAGTAAAGAGAAGGGGGGTGGTGTGGGAGGTGCGGGGGCTGGGCAAAGCTTGAAGTATGCGTTGGCTGGTGCCGAAACTGGGAGGATACAGGGCTTAGCAAAACCTGGGAGGATGTAGGCTGTGGCAAATCTCGGTGAGGGTGCGCGGCTTGGGGCAATCAAGCGGGAGGTGCGATGGTTGGAATGATGCTGGTGGGGGTTTGCATAACAGAGGGTAAGCTGGTCGAGGGTTGCAAAGTGGGGGTGACATTGGGAGGGAGGGGTGGGGCGAAAAAATCTAAGAGGTGGAGGGGCAGGGAAAAACCGTGAAGTGAGGTTGGCCAGACGAGGGGGAAGCTGAGAGTGGGCGGGACAAGGGGAAGTTGAGACGGAGTGGTGGATGAGGACAACGGAGTAGATGGGGCTAGTGGGGCAAGGGGGAGCAGATGGAGAAGGGCGGTTAGGATACTGACATGGAGGGTTTTGACCACCAATGAGATGGGCTCGTAATGAGGGAATGTATGTCGTGTGCAACAACTCCTTGAAAAATGACTGCTCGGGGATTCCCAATAGACTTTATGAGGGGTGTAATCATGTTTTCCATTACAGAACAGAGGAAAATGGAGCTTCGGGACAAGAAGAGGCTGGATGATAAAGCATTTAGAAGAGATGTTTTGGGAAACAAGTTCTGTGAAAAATAAAAGGGAAGAGATTTTGAGAAAGGAGTATATTAACGAGGTTGTTGCTGAAGGAGTAGTAGGAGAGCAATGCATTTTAAAATACATAAATTTTTTAATTACGGAATACGACCTTTTTAAAGGAAGGAAATGTTTTAGTTCAGTGTAAGGATTTCGTTTAGGGGATGTTTGAAAAAAGGAGAAGGTGTGAATGAAGGAGTAACTGTGCACCGGCAAATTGGATTCGGTTTTTTATCCCCGCCGCGTGGCGGAAGGGGATATTGTGTCACCCGGGTCGTCCGTCCGTCCGTTCCGTCCGGCTGCTGGCGTCAAACATTTATAGCTGTGAGTGCGATAACTCATAAACTGTCGCCATATTCGATTTGAAATTTGGGTCACACATGTACCACCTGAAAAGGAAGACCCTAATTGCATTTTGGGCGTGGCCGATGCCAAGATGGCCGACTGGGGCGGCCATCTGACAAAATGTTTTTTTTGTTAATAAATGGAAAAACGCTTATCTGATTTCAATTATTTTTCAATGGCGGGGGATTCCCCACTCTGATGGTATATTTATCGTGCTGCTGCTGTTGTTTTTCCTTTTTTCAGAGTGGAAGAAGAGTTTTTTCTTGTAGTTTTTGCAGTTAGGAGGAGAAAGAGATGAAGCTGAGGGATAAAAGCGATTAGGGCTGAGATAAGCTGATAAGATTAAAACTGCAGAAAGAAAAAGGATTAAGAACTGAGTAACAATACCTGATATTAAAAGGAGCGAAAATGAAGCACTGCAGTGAAAAAATGAGGCAAGAAGTAAGACAACCCGACTAGCCCAGCCCTTCATGAGTAGGCCGGACTTTTACCAGGGACACAAATTCGACAATTCAACACAAACAATGTACGGTTGCACGAGAAAATGGACCGAAAACATGACGAAGCAACACAGGAATGAAAATATAACAGTAAAACACAATTGTATCTGGCCACAGGATGTAATTTTCAATTACAATTAGGTATTTCATTTTTAAATTTTTATATTTTGTAATTCGTTTTTTTCAAATTTTCCATGCTAAAATATTTTTCAATTTTAAACTGGAGTATTTTAATTTGCCATAATTAATCATTGTAATTATTTGATTTTCCATTAAAAAAAATTATTTTTCTATCCAATGGTTCCCTGGAGGGACGGCATTTTAAGTATTTGTCTGTTCTGTCGTGTCTGCTCTTTGCGAAGAAAAAAAAAACGAAAAAAAAAATTTTCATCATGAGGCAGAATTTCAAAGTGCTCATCAATTGGCTAATATCTGAGTTGACTATACCATCACGATCTCCGATCTCAGGCCTTTCTAGTTTTGTACAGCATATTGTACCAAACTAAGAACACTCGACACAAAATGCAATGATCCATTCTCCTTTCCTCGGCTTAGTTGATGTGGAGATGTCACCATCTCTTCTCCCCAACAAGCATTGAGGACAGCCAAGTACAGTTACTTCTCGCATTTGATTCGAAAACACTTCACACTATCGACTCGACATCTCATCTCGTGGAGTGGAGTTTGTTTGACAGTCGATGATGACATTCTCTTTCAGTATTGAACCAGCGTGCACTGACGAGCTGAAAAGGTGTGATAAATGCTGCAGCACACCAAAAAAGCTCAGTGGAAAGCACTGATGGACTTTGCACATAGACATCACGGAAGATGAGATGATTGCCGCATGACATGCACAAGGCATTCTTGATGAGTTCCACATCCTTTGTGTTACTCCTTACTTTGCCTGCCACAACATATTGCTTCCACTGTCATAAGACTGTTCCTGCAGTTTGAGACTCCACAATGTTGAGGCTAAATTTTCTCCAAGTTCCAAAAAATGCTATTGCACCAAGCCTCGTCCAGTGGTATCGTCAACAGAGAAATACGACAAATGCTCATTTATGAAGTGCCAATGATGACTGAGAGGTCACAAAGAGCAACATTACTGACAGCTGTTCCATGTGGCTCATGTAAGGAGTGCCAGGGCCATGATGACGCGAAAAATACCTAGCACATTTCACTCTTCTTATTATTGCTTGAGGGTTTGTCTGCCAAGCAGCACAATGTTTGGTTTTTTTTTGTATACCTTGTCGGAGGGCTCGTGTGAGAGCTAGCACACAATGCACATCAAGGGGGCATGAGACAGAGGGGAGGGAGTGGGAAGGACAAAAACAGTGGGGAAATAGAGACATAGGAGATCTGTGAATGGAGAGATGAACGGAGAACATGGGGAATAGAAATGGACATTACAGGGACTTTTCAGCAAGGAAAGAGGGAATTTGAAGGAGGTGGGCTTGGGTGGATATCTGGGGTAGAAAAGATCGAGGATTTGGATGGGGGATGATAAGAGGTGGTGTGTAGCGAACAGCTATTTTTAAGCCTGGAGGGAAGGATTGGGAATTAAATAGAGTGAGGGAGTTTATTCCAAAGGCTGAAAAAAGAGAATGAAAGAGTGAAGGTGGAGCAGTGATTCGCTGATTTTGGTAGTTTTTACAGAAGGGTTGTTGGCGGACCTTGAGCGCCATTGCGGAAATGTGATGGGGACAAATCGCAGAGAGAGCGGGGGCCTGGAGAGGAGACGGTTAGAAGGGCAGAAGACGACCTTCTGCGTGTTGAGTGAGAGGCCCAAAGACTCAGCCTCATTGCGGAAAGAGTTACCATATGATCCGACCTAATGCCTTGGTTTTCTACATGCGGTGAATGCCGAAGAAAGGTGGGAGGTCAGGTAGCACCAGCTCAGATGGTTGGAGAGCAGTACTCCATCATGGCTGCGGTAAAAAGCTTTGTAAGTCGGTCAGGAGCTCAGGTGGCTCGAGGGAGGACTTTTGAACATGTGCAGCGAGTTATTTCCACTATTACGCCGACTGGTCTGCTGTTGCGGCGAGGTTTTGAATGGGCTTCACAGGATGTACCAGGTCATGGCCAGATAGTGTGATGATCCCAGAAGCTGAATAAAGGACTTTCTTCCAGAGGATTGTTTGTGTAGAAAGTCAGTGATGATCGTTGGGGGGTGGGGGTTTCTCAAATGGTCGCTATTCACCATCGGATATAGTGAACCTTTGATTTGAGATTCCAATGTGTAGATTTGTCCGGATTGAATAAAGACAACCTGTCCTCCACAGTGTCTTGGACCAGTTTGTGATTTTATCCAGATCTGCAGTGAGAAAGAAGCTGCTGCTTGCCGGTAGCTGAGGCCGAATATGCACCGTGATGGTAAATAACGCAGAGGAGTGGATCTATCGCATAAGAGATATAGAGCATTCCAGGAGAGTCAGAGAGATCATTGATGAAAACCAGAAAAAGAACAGGGCAACCAGAGATGCTACCTTGAGGAATCTTCCAGCCGCGACAGGAAAGAGGGATGAAAGAACTCCATTTAGGGCCAACACGATGACTGCGGCAGCGAGAGGAAGTCTGCCAGCCATGAGTGAGATGGCCTTGATACCAAGAAGAGAGTTTGTGTGAGTAGGGGCAGGTGCCAGACTGCTGTTCAAAAGCACGTGAAATGTCCAGGGATACGGCTCGGATTCCTGTCTGGCATTGAGACTATCCATCATTGTTGGTGAGAGCGAAGCAGCAATTCCAGGTAGAGTGAACCTTGGTCTGAAACCAAATTGATGATCAGAAATCAAGCCATTGGCAGAAAGAAGGATTTTAATGTCGTGAAAGCGTGATGTATGGATCCATAACCTTGCTAGAATGCATTGGGAGAAAGCTGATTGGTCTGTAGTTGCAGGGATCTGTTTTTGCCACCTTTTTGTGCAGGCAAGTTGATATTTGGCTGATTTCCCAAGCAGATGGCAGGATGACCTTGTGCAAATTTGAGAGGGTGAATAGAAACAGACAGAGGGTGAGCAAGAAGCCAGGAACAGCAGGCTTTGAGGACACGGGGCTTGATGCCCATGGGCGATCGATTGCTTTGAAAAGTTGGGGCGGAACATTGCATGTCACTGACCACGTAAGCCCAACTTTCGTTGCCGGCAATGTAAGCACAGCAAGTTCTATCCCGTGCAAATTCTTGATTTTATACGCACCGATGGAACATGCGCCTTCGATCACACCAAATCCCTGAAACTAATCTGACCATCTATCCGACCATCTTTTTATCAAATGTTAAGTAGACGAGCGAAATAAACATTAACATTTACACATTTTCAAAGTTTCAAGTGTCATCAAGAAAAGTATATATAGTTACGAATTTTAGCCACCCGCCCGGCGTGCGAACAGGTATCTCTGCTTTAAATAGCCAATGGCTGGGCGTCTCGCCTCACCGGTGACGGACAATTCAGTTAGCGACTTTCCGGAGAACAACGGCTCGAAAACCATCATCGGGTTACTCCAAGCGCACCACCACGGCCTAGTCAACACTTCAGCGCGCCACAGGGTCAATCTACCGGAATATACTCGACTATTATATCGTAAGTTCTCAGGCGCGGGAACAGAACTACCGAACCGAGGGACCGTACGTTAAACCTCAAATTGAAGGCCTAGCTTTGGACGAAACGAACCGCTTAAGGCGGTTCGTTCCTTCGGGATAAACCGAGCGTGTATTATCACCAGGCCTTCGTTGCGATCCCAATTCTTTTATCGGCTATTAAAAAGCCCGCTATTATTCCGAGAGGCAATACGGCCGGCTTCCACTGGGGA
>CM068960.1:53838850-53851917 GCA_035128595.1 Eptatretus atami | reverse complement strand
TCCACGCCGGCACGAAGTGGGCTTCGTGGTCAGGACATGCAATGTTCCCCCCACTTTTCAAAAGCAATCGACGCCCATGGGCATCAGCCCACGTGTCCTCAAAGCCTGCTGTTCTGCTCTTGCTCACCCTCTCTCTGTTCTATTCACCCTCTCTAACAATTTTTTTTTTTGGGGGGGGGGGGGGGGGTTGAAATCACTTAAAACATGTAGAAATGCAAAAAAAAAAATTTTTTTTTTCTTCAATTTTTTTTTTTGGGGGGGGGGTTGGGAAATCACTTAAAACATGTAGAGAAATGCCCAAAAAAAAAAATTTTCTCTAACAATTTTTTTTGGGGGGGGGTAACCAATTTTTTTTTTGGGGGGGGGGGGTTGGAAATCACTAAAACATTAGAAATGCAAAAAAAAAAAAACTTTTTTTTTGGGGGGGCGGTAACAATTTTTTTTGGGGGGTGGAAATCACTTAAAACATGTAGAAATGCAAAATAAAAAAATTAAAATTCTCAATTTTTTTGGGGGGGGGGGGTTGGGAAATCACTTAAAACATGTAGAAATGCAAAAAAAAACAAAAAATCATTTTCTCTAACAATTTTTTTTTGAGGGGGGGGGGTTGAAATCACAAAAAACATGTAGAAATGCAAAAAAAAAAAAAATCTTTTTTTGGGGGGTGGGCGCCTGACAATTTTTTTTGGGGGGGGGGGGGTGATTGGAAAATCACAAAAATGTAGAAATGCAAAAAAAAAAAAATTTTTCTCTACAATTTTTGGGGGGGGGGGGGTTGGAAATCCACTAAAAACATGTGCTAGGAAATCCCAAAAAAAAATTTCTTTTTTTTTCGGGGGGCGGGTAACAATTTTTTTTGGGGGGGTTGGAAATCACTTAAAACATGTAGAAAATGCCCAAAAAAAAAAAACATTTCTCTTAATTTTTTTTTTTTAGGGGGCGGGGGACAAGTCCAAAATTTAAATGGCATAATCTTGGACCATACCTAAACCCCCCCACCAAGTTTCGTCGAAAATCCGTCGAGGAGTTTTTCCGTAATTACGTTCACAAAACAAACAAACAAACAAACAAAACAAACAGAAAGTGGTGAAAACAGTAAACCTCATCATCTTCGAAGATGGCGGAGGTTAATAAGATTGATGTAGAAGACCTTATGGCGGTAAACTTTCCAGAATCAATTTTTTTCTGACTTTTAAAATCTTCATTTTATTTCAAATTGAATTATATACAGTACTGAACACTTGGAGGAAACACAATCGCCTTTCTTACCATTTCAAAAACTCAAGTTTGCAACAGTACTTGAACTTGTTTATATAAGGTGGTGTGTAAGACCAAGTTATATAAGGGTGGTTGTGTAAGCCCCAATTTTACATCCACCTGTTACTCATTGTTTACCATCAAATAGTGGTGTAAATTCTGGGATTTTTTTTTTAACCACCTCTAAATCATTATTTTATTTCCAATTGAATTTATAATACTTAAACACTCCGTGGTTGTAGGGTGGTGTTCTATGAACTTTCTAGTTATTGATGGAAAAAATCTCTCATTCACATTACTGTATTTGCAAACCTATTTCTGTCAAATTAAACCAGCTTCTTGCTAGTAAAGATTGTGCTTTGCAGGCATCTTTTCTGAGTCTGGGAGATTGCAGCCCTCAATTTCTGACCCTGCAAAAATCATTACCAAACCACCTTTAAAATGGTACATGTTGCTTCATTGCTTGATGTTCAACTCAGCATTTTAGAGGATTCCTCAAATATAAAAGTAAGGATAAACCATGCTGGATTAGGCATCGTGTGAGGAAAGGGCGGAGTATTTCTCCTTGTTGCCACACTGACTGAAAGAGAAAAGAAACTCACAAGCATGGCGTCACTGGTACCCAAAGTACACCGGGAAGTAACGTTCACTTAACCCAGGGTCCACCGCTGCATTTGTGCGTGATGTGAAGTCCATTGTTGTTTAATTTCTCTAGTCTGCATGGTGGCATACTTTATGAAGTTCTCCATGAGCATTCGACCCTGTAACAAACAAACAATGTATAAAAAAAGAACAAAGTAAAAATATTATTCTGGCTTATTGGTCTTTCAGTAACGTTAAGTCAACATTTGATAAAGGTTATTGACATTTGGTGATTAAATAATGAAAATAGGATGTAAAAGTTAGCTAGTTTTGTCTTATTTTGTTAACTTATAAACTGCTGTGTGCAGTGGAATGAATTTATCTTTGGAAATGGGAAGTCTCAAACCTTTGTTTTCACACTAAATAACGTTGGTTATGGTAGAATAAATTATTGGGATGTTCTTGTTGCATGCAGGCGGCCTGCCGGAAATCAAAGCATGAAGGCTACAGTCGAAACGCATATTGAGCAAGCTTAGAGCCTTCTTACATCTCGGCGTTAACCTATTAAAAACATTTTGAGCACATACAATACACTTTCCTTGCTAACTTATTAGTGGTTAAGCTAGTGTTGGTCTCATAAAAAATGATTAAAAATAATTGATGTCCCTGATATTTGGGCTTGCAATCATGGTTTCTCTTTCGGTCTATACAGTATTTATACGGAATACTCTTCTCTTTTTGGCATCACTAATTAATATGATCTTGTTAAACAATTTAAAGGTGCCAAATTTTCCAAATGCCTTGTCTGTCGAATTAAATACATTACATTAAAAAAAATAATATATAATTTTTGATCTGCTATAGTTTGCATACCTCCGATGGATTTCCATGCATCTTTGACTGTTTAAGCTGAGATTGCGAGCATAATGATTATGGATATTTATCACCCAAAATATAATTGACATTACTTTTGCTAGAATGTCTGCAATTCCCCAAGAACAATGATGCACAATAATTCACTTTCTGTGGGGTCACCTGGGGAAAGTTTGTGACCCAAGTCATTCACGAACCAGGTGCTAAGGCAACAATTCGCACCAAAGTTTAATTTAGGCTGGAATTGCATTTTGCTCAGGGTGCTGGCAATAGCTATTTACCTTTATGGAAGATGCTGTTGGATCTCTAACATCACCAGCTAATGCTGGCAGCATGATCCTCTGGGCTTTACATCTTTCCAATGTCTGATGCACAGTTGATAGTTTATAATGGGGTTAAGCGTAAAACAAAGAATACAGCAAACCCGTTACATGCCATTTAATCTCACTTTTAACCAAAATTATTATTGTGCAATATCTGCATAAAGAATTGCAATGTTGTATGAATATTATTTGAATGTGGCGTGGTTTTAAACTGCCGATCCTGGGTGTGCATCAATTCTAATAAAGGTTGGTTTTCCTACTTTTACACTTTGCGTCGGAATCATTTTGTCAGATGTAAGAGCCATTCTTTGCATTTTCAAACTGGGCATGTTACCCATCTAAAGCTAACACGAGACTGGTATGGACAGCCTCGAGGTATGTACACTCGCTTCTGAGCAATCTTACCTATACATTCAAAATCTCTTGCCCAGCTATAAACTGTCATTCCGGTGCTCGCAGCGGGGAGAGGCATAAAATGTGTCTTGCCCCTGGATGGTGTGGAAATGGGGCATCCCATCCCCTTAGCCACTATTTGGTTGGAAATTAAAAGCAGGTTGCGGTCACCAAACATGCTTCTGAAATTTATCAATATGATTATATGTGCATTAAAATAGTTCGATGCAAACTATTGTGGTGCCTAACTATTGGCGAAATTAATGAAAATTACTCCGAAGTTCGTTATTTCTGTCGAGGCTGTTGAAAAAAACAGCGCGTGCCATATTGGATGGTGGACGCATGTTCCTCCAAAAACAAAGCAAACGCTCACACGCTCATTTGAAGAAAGTGTCTTAGTCTCAGTGCGGCTGTTCTTTCGCTTTTTTTTAGCCTTTGCCAACTGTCGTATATATCCTTTTTTATTTTGAATTTGAAGAACAAAGGTATTGGATATTGTACATCATGCCTCGTACGTGTGTCGTCACAATGTTGTTGCGAAAATGGCTGCGAAAACGGGTAAATCGCTCCCACCGATTCCCGAAGGAATCAAACATTCGCCTCTGGCAGTGGATAAGATTTGTACAAAAACAAAAAGGGCCAATTTCCCCCCAAAGAAAACGGGTAAAGAGGACCCTTTGGATAGACTGTGCATTTTTGCGTTGACCATTTCACAGCCGAGGATACGAAGGCATAAACACATCTGATCACCACTCTGTGAATATTGAGTGGGTTGGGACAAGGTTCTCCAGCACTTACCTCTCTGTCACAGATAAAATTCATATTGTTGAGTGTGTAAGTTGAGAAAAACCTTTGAAATGTATTCTTAAAGAAGATACATGGAAGAAACACGATAAATAAAAACTTTCTGAAAAACACAAGCATGAAAAATTTCTCAACAAATCAACTTGAGTGGTTCATTAAAATTACTTTTATAACAGCATCAGCCAAATTGGGGCTATTTCATTCAATAGTAAAAAATTGATCAATTTCCACTATTTTTTCTTAAATTTTGGTTAGAATATTCCCAATGAGGCTTAAAACATGTTTGGGTATTTATTATGTTCACAAACAGTCTCTTGGAAATAGGGGTTGTTCTAACTGTGTTCACTTTCGCTGGGTCAAGCTCAGCTGTCAGAACTCACGCCAGGCACGTGTATAATATATTATGTGTCCATTATGTGAGTCCATTCTCTATTTCTGACTCTTGAGTGACTAGAGGGTTAAAAATTATTCATATACAAGTTACAGGACTAATCAAACTTTACATTATTTTATGCATAGAACAAGAAAAAATGAAAATCTACAAACCAATCTGTCTGTGGAGCTCTGTCAGTGGTGAACTGCCGGGCAGTCAGTCCCTGCCACTTGTACACGAAATAGCCGTTTCGGGCACTGCATGGCTCAAATTTATATGGTTCAGGCCAGAAACTCCATAGTATAAATTCCATCATGCCTCCGACTGGTCTCGGCGGAGATATCGGAATGAAAAACACTCAATTTCATCACCGCTGATGAAATCACTCTCTGATTCGATCTCGCCATTGTTCACACGCTGTTTCCGAATGATTCACAGAGGAGTGTTCGGGAGAACTGACGTCATAGCATCTTCGGTAAGTTCGATACTGGGTCTGTTTTTCGTATGCCACTGACCCAAAAGTTTTGACTTAAAGAGCAATTGATTTTAGCATATTTGGAGTTTCAAATGTTTAGAAAAATAATTGCCAACGTGATTATTAATGTGATTGACAACCCTTCAATAATCACGCTCGAAGCATCAGCGACCCAAAAAACTCTGCTCTTTAAAGATCTCAAGCTGTCCTTCGTTAAAGACAAGCGAAGTTATCTCCGGAACCCTAAACAAATTCTCAAAATTCCTACCTGACTGTTGTAGCAAGAGTCTGGTCTTCTTGGGGATTCTTTGACACCACATTGCTCTGCTTGTTTTTTAGGTGGTGTTTTGCATGTTTCTTTTGAACAGCCTTTGTGCTACAAAGGTCGGACCAGGTGGGATGTCGTTGGTTGTTATCTCTTCTATGTGGCTTGTCAAAAATAGGGAAACATAGTCCTCCCAGGTCTTGAGAGAAGCTATCCACCCTCTGAAATTCAGTAAGGGATCATGATTCATGGACCAAGCGTGGGAGGTTTTTTTTTCTCAAAGGTTTGTGCGAGGGGCCCCGGACAGCTTCCATCTGCAGTTCATTTGTAGTAAATAATCCAGGGATGGTTTTTAAGATCTCTGTACATCTTTTTATCATTCCCATTGCCTACAATTATCACTGGTACAATTTTGGTGCTCTTATTTTTATTTTTTATTCCAGAATCTTTTCACTTTGAATCTTGGATTGATAATTTTCTGATTTCCATGGTGTTGTTAGGCGAAAATCGCTGGGAATTGACACCTTGATTAGCAATGCCTTCTTTTCTTTTTGTACTTCCAGTACTATGTCTGGTTGTAATTGCTTGTGTTTTCTATGTTTACGCTCGATGGTATCATTAGGTCGTTACATGATGTTATTTTCCTGATTCAGTGATTGCTTTGTTTCATGTTTCCATTGAGGTTTTCTGGAACTGGATATTGAAATTTCTGCAGATGTGTCGAGTGGATTTGTTCGATATACTTTGTTGTGCCTTTGTGTGTACAAGCTTGTGCTGACATGAGTTTTTAACACCCTAGTAGAAGATTAGACTCGGTCCTTTGCCATCTTCGTAAAGACATGTTGTATTGTGTCCTTGGTCTGGCCATTTATAATGGTTCATTCTCCATTCCCAGTTGAGTTGACGTCTTCCTAGCTATTCCAGTGGGTCTTCTTGTCTTACCTAACCCATCTGTCCAACTCTTTCTATATAATCTTCCTGCTCTTTGATCGTTTCCAGTTTGTTAGTGATATATTTGTTGATTTTCAATCGTATATTTTTTATTTTGTCTTTTGTGCTATCATTTGGTCTGGTTTATTGGGTTGCTTGTTTCAGTTTCATGTGTGACATCTTCCATTTGCACTTGTCTTTGGAAAGTTTTGTTTCAAGGTGGGTTTGGGATACTTCCTCTGGTTTCGTTGCGCTTTGTGTTTCGCTTTACAAATTGAATTATGTAGTCTGTTGAATTTTCAATACGTCAGCCAGTCCTAGCTGTTGTCATTCGATCCACTTGGTTTGAGCTCCACAAGAGCCGCTACCTCCTCCTCATCTGCGGGCAGGTACATTATCGGATGCATTTAGATTTTTGTAGAACCATTTTGTGGATGGTGAGAGTTTCCTGTTTGATAATCTGTTATTGATTTTCCGTTGTGGCCGAGTTTATTACTCCTCATATGTACTGGGACACTGGATGCAATGTGGTTTTATGGCTTGTGGTTTTCGTCCTTGGAGAAGATACATTCATGATCAGCCTCGTTCTATGCAGGTGATCTTTTTGGTGTAATTTTATGCATTTTTGTGCCATGGTTGTGTGAACCTTCTTTACTTCCGATTGGTGTTGTATGATGCTTCATTGTAAGTTATGTCGACTGTTTATGTTGTCTAGTTTTTGTTTGTTTACCTTGTATTTAAATGTGCACTGGCAAACTATCTCGGCCAATTCCATTTGATGTGTCGGAGTACCATTTCACTGGATTTGCGAATATTGTTCTGCACATTTTTCATTGTTTGCTTCAAAAAAGTGTAAAATCTTCCATGTACATGAGATGTGTGTCCCTTTCTTGTAACTATGGACGCTCGGTCTTATTGTATGTTAGGTATAGAAAATGTGAGTGTGAGAGTAAAGATTTACACACAGGACGGTCAAAAGGTTATCGAATAAATTAACATCCTGTGTCTCCAGGTGAAAGAGGTGGACACGTAGGCACAGTTATTGCGAGGTGGAGCATTACTCCAGAGACAATTTAAATTTGAAAGTTCAATCTTGAGGTTGGACAGATGTTGTTTTCTGGCTCTTCTGAGAGTGGATCACATAGCTTGTTTGCAGGCTTGATGAATGACTAGGTTGTCAATTCAATCATAATTTGCCTTCCAGGAGGAGAATGCGAAGTTTGTTTGCAAAGGCGCCAAAATCACTCAACCACAGGATTCAGTGCCTACCAAGAAGGGTGGAGGATGGCATGATTAACTGGAAAGACGAGATGCATAAATCTGAGCATGGCATAAGGAAAAGCAAGATTTCTGTGGAGGAATTCCCAAGCTGAGTTAATATCAGGGGTTGGTAGCTAGATTAGAAACCATCCGGAAAGTGAGATGGGCTGCTTTCAATTTGGCCCTGATGGAAGTTGCCAGACTCGCTAGCATTGAGGTATATGTGCTCTGAGAATGGCTAGAAGAGATGTTAACCTTGCCGAAGCACATATCAGAAAGAAGGCAATCAGAGCAGAGGAAGAGCAACATAATATGTTGCAGGGAAGTTAGTCATAAACCCTATTTTCACGTAGGTTTGTAAGATAATTGATCTAGTGATTTTGTCATTGGCAGGAAATCAAAGTGGAAAGTTTACAAGATTGAGTCATCCCATTGGAGTCACAGAAGCCTTGCTGAAGTGCCTTTGCTTGGTTTGAAGAGGTAGCAACACCCAGCCAATTGCCATGGTGACAATTTAAATCAAAACTCACATATAAGTAAGGAGGTGAGTTGAGATGAAGTGGATTACAACTTGCGTCCATGTCATCTGAGAGAGATGTAGATGGAGTTGTCACTGTTTGGAGGACAGCACAACACAGACAACATGAGCGTGGGGAGTGGGAGGTAGATGTTTTACAACAGTGGTTTACTCCTGATTGGTTTGGGAGTGGTGTAAGAGCCAGTACACAGAGGGCTGAGAAAATGGAGTTGTTGCATCTGCAGCACGACTCGCCACCCAGACGGGGTTCAGCCGATCAAACCAGAGGAGATAAATAGCAAAGGGAGAGACACTAAGGTGAGTCAGGTGTGTCTGCGTGGGAAGGTTATGATTCGTTAAAACAGATGATATCTTGTTTATTGGCAGTGGCCTGGATTGGGAGATCTGTCAGGTTTGGAGCAGAGGCTCAGAGAATGTTTGAGGTCCACACAGTTAGGGCCAGGGAAGGAGGAGCTTGTGGATAGGCCGTGCAAAAATGTGGAAAGGAGTAAAGAGAAGGGGGGTGGTGTGGGAGGTGCGGGGGCTGGGCAAAGCTTGAAGTATGCGTTGGCTGGTGCCGAAACTGGGAGGATACAGGGCTTAGCAAAACCTGGGAGGATGTAGGCTGTGGCAAATCTCGGTGAGGGTGCGCGGCTTGGGGCAATCAAGCGGGAGGTGCGATGGTTGGAATGATGCTGGTGGGGGTTTGCATAACAGAGGGTAAGCTGGTCGAGGGTTGCAAAGTGGGGGTGACATTGGGAGGGAGGGGTGGGGCGAAAAAATCTAAGAGGTGGAGGGGCAGGGAAAAACCGTGAAGTGAGGTTGGCCAGACGAGGGGGAAGCTGAGAGTGGGCGGGACAAGGGGAAGTTGAGACGGAGTGGTGGATGAGGACAACGGAGTAGATGGGGCTAGTGGGGCAAGGGGGAGCAGATGGAGAAGGGCGGTTAGGATACTGACATGGAGGGTTTTGACCACCAATGAGATGGGCTCGTAATGAGGGAATGTATGTCGTGTGCAACAACTCCTTGAAAAATGACTGCTCGGGGATTCCCAATAGACTTTATGAGGGGTGTAATCATGTTTTCCATTACAGAACAGAGGAAAATGGAGCTTCGGGACAAGAAGAGGCTGGATGATAAAGCATTTAGAAGAGATGTTTTGGGAAACAAGTTCTGTGAAAAATAAAAGGGAAGAGATTTTGAGAAAGGAGTATATTAACGAGGTTGTTGCTGAAGGAGTAGTAGGAGAGCAATGCATTTTAAAATACATAAATTTTTTAATTACGGAATACGACCTTTTTAAAGGAAGGAAATGTTTTAGTTCAGTGTAAGGATTTCGTTTAGGGGATGTTTGAAAAAAGGAGAAGGTGTGAATGAAGGAGTAACTGTGCACCGGCAAATTGGATTCGGTTTTTTATCCCCGCCGCGTGGCGGAAGGGGATATTGTGTCACCCGGGTCGTCCGTCCGTCCGTTCCGTCCGGCTGCTGGCGTCAAACATTTATAGCTGTGAGTGCGATAACTCATAAACTGTCGCCATATTCGATTTGAAATTTGGGTCACACATGTACCACCTGAAAAGGAAGACCCTAATTGCATTTTGGGCGTGGCCGATGCCAAGATGGCCGACTGGGGCGGCCATCTGACAAAATGTTTTTTTTGTTAATAAATGGAAAAACGCTTATCTGATTTCAATTATTTTTCAATGGCGGGGGATTCCCCACTCTGATGGTATATTTATCGTGCTGCTGCTGTTGTTTTTCCTTTTTTCAGAGTGGAAGAAGAGTTTTTTCTTGTAGTTTTTGCAGTTAGGAGGAGAAAGAGATGAAGCTGAGGGATAAAAGCGATTAGGGCTGAGATAAGCTGATAAGATTAAAACTGCAGAAAGAAAAAGGATTAAGAACTGAGTAACAATACCTGATATTAAAAGGAGCGAAAATGAAGCACTGCAGTGAAAAAATGAGGCAAGAAGTAAGACAACCCGACTAGCCCAGCCCTTCATGAGTAGGCCGGACTTTTACCAGGGACACAAATTCGACAATTCAACACAAACAATGTACGGTTGCACGAGAAAATGGACCGAAAACATGACGAAGCAACACAGGAATGAAAATATAACAGTAAAACACAATTGTATCTGGCCACAGGATGTAATTTTCAATTACAATTAGGTATTTCATTTTTAAATTTTTATATTTTGTAATTCGTTTTTTTCAAATTTTCCATGCTAAAATATTTTTCAATTTTAAACTGGAGTATTTTAATTTGCCATAATTAATCATTGTAATTATTTGATTTTCCATTAAAAAAAATTATTTTTCTATCCAATGGTTCCCTGGAGGGACGGCATTTTAAGTATTTGTCTGTTCTGTCGTGTCTGCTCTTTGCGAAGAAAAAAAAAACGAAAAAAAAAATTTTCATCATGAGGCAGAATTTCAAAGTGCTCATCAATTGGCTAATATCTGAGTTGACTATACCATCACGATCTCCGATCTCAGGCCTTTCTAGTTTTGTACAGCATATTGTACCAAACTAAGAACACTCGACACAAAATGCAATGATCCATTCTCCTTTCCTCGGCTTAGTTGATGTGGAGATGTCACCATCTCTTCTCCCCAACAAGCATTGAGGACAGCCAAGTACAGTTACTTCTCGCATTTGATTCGAAAACACTTCACACTATCGACTCGACATCTCATCTCGTGGAGTGGAGTTTGTTTGACAGTCGATGATGACATTCTCTTTCAGTATTGAACCAGCGTGCACTGACGAGCTGAAAAGGTGTGATAAATGCTGCAGCACACCAAAAAAGCTCAGTGGAAAGCACTGATGGACTTTGCACATAGACATCACGGAAGATGAGATGATTGCCGCATGACATGCACAAGGCATTCTTGATGAGTTCCACATCCTTTGTGTTACTCCTTACTTTGCCTGCCACAACATATTGCTTCCACTGTCATAAGACTGTTCCTGCAGTTTGAGACTCCACAATGTTGAGGCTAAATTTTCTCCAAGTTCCAAAAAATGCTATTGCACCAAGCCTCGTCCAGTGGTATCGTCAACAGAGAAATACGACAAATGCTCATTTATGAAGTGCCAATGATGACTGAGAGGTCACAAAGAGCAACATTACTGACAGCTGTTCCATGTGGCTCATGTAAGGAGTGCCAGGGCCATGATGACGCGAAAAATACCTAGCACATTTCACTCTTCTTATTATTGCTTGAGGGTTTGTCTGCCAAGCAGCACAATGTTTGGTTTTTTTTTGTATACCTTGTCGGAGGGCTCGTGTGAGAGCTAGCACACAATGCACATCAAGGGGGCATGAGACAGAGGGGAGGGAGTGGGAAGGACAAAAACAGTGGGGAAATAGAGACATAGGAGATCTGTGAATGGAGAGATGAACGGAGAACATGGGGAATAGAAATGGACATTACAGGGACTTTTCAGCAAGGAAAGAGGGAATTTGAAGGAGGTGGGCTTGGGTGGATATCTGGGGTAGAAAAGATCGAGGATTTGGATGGGGGATGATAAGAGGTGGTGTGTAGCGAACAGCTATTTTTAAGCCTGGAGGGAAGGATTGGGAATTAAATAGAGTGAGGGAGTTTATTCCAAAGGCTGAAAAAAGAGAATGAAAGAGTGAAGGTGGAGCAGTGATTCGCTGATTTTGGTAGTTTTTACAGAAGGGTTGTTGGCGGACCTTGAGCGCCATTGCGGAAATGTGATGGGGACAAATCGCAGAGAGAGCGGGGGCCTGGAGAGGAGACGGTTAGAAGGGCAGAAGACGACCTTCTGCGTGTTGAGTGAGAGGCCCAAAGACTCAGCCTCATTGCGGAAAGAGTTACCATATGATCCGACCTAATGCCTTGGTTTTCTACATGCGGTGAATGCCGAAGAAAGGTGGGAGGTCAGGTAGCACCAGCTCAGATGGTTGGAGAGCAGTACTCCATCATGGCTGCGGTAAAAAGCTTTGTAAGTCGGTCAGGAGCTCAGGTGGCTCGAGGGAGGACTTTTGAACATGTGCAGCGAGTTATTTCCACTATTACGCCGACTGGTCTGCTGTTGCGGCGAGGTTTTGAATGGGCTTCACAGGATGTACCAGGTCATGGCCAGATAGTGTGATGATCCCAGAAGCTGAATAAAGGACTTTCTTCCAGAGGATTGTTTGTGTAGAAAGTCAGTGATGATCGTTGGGGGGTGGGGGTTTCTCAAATGGTCGCTATTCACCATCGGATATAGTGAACCTTTGATTTGAGATTCCAATGTGTAGATTTGTCCGGATTGAATAAAGACAACCTGTCCTCCACAGTGTCTTGGACCAGTTTGTGATTTTATCCAGATCTGCAGTGAGAAAGAAGCTGCTGCTTGCCGGTAGCTGAGGCCGAATATGCACCGTGATGGTAAATAACGCAGAGGAGTGGATCTATCGCATAAGAGATATAGAGCATTCCAGGAGAGTCAGAGAGATCATTGATGAAAACCAGAAAAAGAACAGGGCAACCAGAGATGCTACCTTGAGGAATCTTCCAGCCGCGACAGGAAAGAGGGATGAAAGAACTCCATTTAGGGCCAACACGATGACTGCGGCAGCGAGAGGAAGTCTGCCAGCCATGAGTGAGATGGCCTTGATACCAAGAAGAGAGTTTGTGTGAGTAGGGGCAGGTGCCAGACTGCTGTTCAAAAGCACGTGAAATGTCCAGGGATACGGCTCGGATTCCTGTCTGGCATTGAGACTATCCATCATTGTTGGTGAGAGCGAAGCAGCAATTCCAGGTAGAGTGAACCTTGGTCTGAAACCAAATTGATGATCAGAAATCAAGCCATTGGCAGAAAGAAGGATTTTAATGTCGTGAAAGCGTGATGTATGGATCCATAACCTTGCTAGAATGCATTGGGAGAAAGCTGATTGGTCTGTAGTTGCAGGGATCTGTTTTTGCCACCTTTTTGTGCAGGCAAGTTGATATTTGGCTGATTTCCCAAGCAGATGGCAGGATGACCTTGTGCAAATTTGAGA
>CM068960.1:53772125-53793100 GCA_035128595.1 Eptatretus atami | reverse complement strand
GAAGATTACTTGACTGAATTGGGAATTGATTTTTTTAATTATTTTTTCGTTGCCCGATTTTAACACAACTTGATACTGCACACCGCAGGAGAATGGTGAGTAATGTGGGCCAAAAAAATTTGCGCTATCGTGTACCATTTTGACTATTTCAGGAACATACACACATACACACACATACATACATACATACATACAAGATAATTACAGAGAAATAGATATATTTATTTATTTATATATATTTATCTATTTATTTATTTATTTATATATATTTATCTATATTTATTTATTTATATGTATTTATGGAAATATTTATCTATTTAGTTATTTACTAGCAAAGTACCCGCCCATGGGCGGGTACAGTTATCTGTTGAATGGCGTTGGTCCCGTCTCGATCGGATGAAATGAGAAATAGAAGTTACCCGTGACCTTGACCCCTTGACCGTGACCTTTGACCTTGAACTTGACCCCCCCCCCTCCCCCCATGTCCGTTCTCACGTCCCAAGGATCACTCATGCCAAGTTTCATCTCATTCCATCCAACGGTTCGGCCGCCTATAAAGGACGAACAAACAAACAAACAAAAAACACACATACATACAAACATATTCTATTTTTTAGTATGTAGATATATTATTAATTTTATTGTATATTTATTCATATATATTTATTTATATTTATTTATATATATATATATATATATATATGTATATATAGTTATATGTATGTATATTTATTCATGTATATTTATTTATATTTATTGAAATATTTATCTATTTATTCATTTATATATATTTATTTCTATATGTATATTTATTTATTTATTTATATATATTTATTTATATATGTATATTTATTTATTTATTTATATATTTATTTATATATGTATATTTATTTATTTATTTATTTATATTTATTTATAAATGTATATTTATTTATTGAAATGTATATTTATTTGTATATATATATATTTGTATATATATATTTATATGTATATTTATTTATATATATTTATATGTATATTTATTTATTTATATATACTAGTGCGGGCCCGTAGGTGCGTGCCCGGAGGTGCGTGCCAGTATGTGCAGCTTCGTTTCTTCGCTCTCGTAAACGATGACTGGATTGGGGCATTGTTTCAGAGAGAGATGCGGAACAACTGTCTCGATCAACGTATCCACACGCCACCTCAGATCAGGTGAGACTGGAACAGGATATAATATAGATCGACGCACACATGCTAGTCATCAGAGGAGGGAGAAAAATATTGATAAAAGAAGTACTGAGGATGGTGGAAAAGGCTGTGTAAGAATTATTGACAACCAGTTAGTGAAAGAGTTGGGCAAAACATCCCTGGTCGACCCCACAAGGAGTTGGGAGTAAATGGATCATAAAATATTTAGTTGTAAACTAAAACAAATTTAACGTGGGATTGTTGAATGAATTGCTTGCAATGATGTGAATTCATGGTTCGTCATACATTACACCATAAAACAGATGTTGGCATCTGGTAAAAAAAATACTGGAGAATATCAATCTCTTCATAATACCATACCTTCTGGGTGTAGATTTCATGTAGTGCACACTCAAACAGAGATAATTTTAAAACGATTTTCAACGCTTGTAATCAATGTAATTGCAATACTCCACTACAGATGGCATAAAATCCCTTCTGGTGGTTTCGTAAAGTGACGAAGGTATCAGAGTTTCAAAGTTAATATGAAAGTTGCAGAAGCTAGAAGATTCGACATGAATGCACACAACCTACTTAACTCAATTCAACTGGAAGGCTTGTTTAGCACACCTAAATCTCTTGCGTATGCAGTTCAGTACGTACTTGGTTGCAGCTGAGTAGCTGGGCCGGGAATTCTGGGCATACTGGGTTTGCAGCAGGTGAAGCTGAACTGAGCATCACACCACAACAAATGCCCAGCACACTTGATGCCCATCCAAAGTATAATGCAACTCCATACTAATCTGCAGTAAATTACAGCACACAAAAACAAGAATACCAAAAATCTGTTAAAGGAAAAACAAAAAAATCATTTGCATATTGAATCTCTAGTTTTTACATTGACATTACAAAAGGATTCAAAGAACTGTGACCAGGAGGAGGCCATTTGGCTTTCCAATCAATCACCAATAAATCAATCGATCAGTACTGCATATTTGACTGCTTATGACATGAACAAATTCACTGGAGGGGGAGGAGAACTCTTGGACAGAACAGGCACATCACCAGGTGTTGTTTTTTTTTTTTTTGATTGTGCGAGAGATGAAGTCGTGTCCCATTGGGAGAATCAACACTGACAGCATATTCACTTTTGACGAACCCTCTCACAGATACACAATCACACACATCAATACATCACTATCCATACCTAACCTACCTACCAGTCATGCCAATGTCATTTATCTCTTCTATACATTTCTCATTTGTTTTCACAGGCATGTACCCAGGATAGAATAACATTTCATAAGGACCTTTCTGGATCAAACTGTAAATCTCTTGAAGGTGGCTAGAGGGGACCACCAGGAGGAATGTTGAATGCAAACAATTGTGGAAACTACAAAATCTGCCAGTTGTCATTTTCATAACTGTGTGATTTTTTCACTATCCTACAAAAAGGTATGGACAACATTTTTCCTTGAGAATTCCTATGAAGCCTTGTGTTAGTTTGTCGTTATTAGCCCCACTGACTTATCCTAAGCAGGGGCTGATGTATTTGGTCTCAATTTTCGTGCCAGTGGCGTGCATGCATCTGCAACCACATCTCGGACATGTATGGATCGATTTTTAGCTCGCCTGTTCGAAGAACAGAGCTATAGCGATACCCCCGGCGTGAGCGTCAGCGTCAGCGTGATGTGAGCATGCAGCATCAGCGTGAGTCGTGAAAATGTTAAAGTTTTTGGTGCAAGTTATTTTTCCTTTCTAATTGTTTTATCTACCAGCACTCTATTTTTACACGCCCGATATATATTATCGGGGCGTATAATGTATACGCGGTCGTCGTCCGCCGTTCCCGTCCGCACTCTAACCCCAAGTTTTCAACTTTCACGTTCAATTTGGTACATGGGTACAGATTGTGGAGACGGTGTGTCGCGACATACGTTCGTCATCTAGTGGTTGCCATGGCACCAGGGATGCTGTTTCCATCCGTTCTGTCCGCACTCTACCTCCAAAGTTTTCAACTTTCACGTTTCATATTTGGTACATAGGTACAAGACTGTGAGATGGTGTCGCGACATCCTTCGTCATCTAAAGAGTTGCCATGGCAACAGGATGCTGTTCCATGTAGTAGCACAATTCTGTAATACACTTCTTTTCGGTGTATATTGTGCTCACCTGCACTCTGTTACTGATTACAAATATACAAATACATATATTGCTTTAAAATTATTTGGATCAAGACTTCACTGCAATCTTTATAAAAGATATTAATTATTAGACGAGTCTTTTAAAAATGATAAATGTATAAACAGGCGAGCATTGGGTGGCCTTTGACACCAACTCTGGTATTTGTACTTGGCACAAAGACAACACTGATGGTATACCATTGCACATCATTTTGTTTCGCGATCAAGATGCTCGACGAGTGGCCATTTTAGTTGTAAAATATACCATAGAGATGGGGATCCCCCGCCATTGAATGAAAAGGTCATACATATCAGATAATGAGGGAGGTGAATTGGAAACAAGACACCATTTGGTCATCATCTCGAAAAAGTTCCCAGGGGTGAGGAACGTAGTAACCAAAAAATATTGAAATCAGATAAGTGGTTTTCCATTTATTAAAAAAACATTTTTTCAAGATGGCCGCCCCAGTCGCCATCTTGGATCTGGCCACGTCCAAAATCAATAGGGTTCTTCCTTTTCAGGTGTACATGTGACTCAATTTCAAATCGATATGGCGAACAGTTTAGTTATCGCACTCACAGCTAAATGTTGACGCCAGGACGGACGACGGACGCCGGACGACACAGCCGGACGACCTGGGTGACAATATCCCCTTCCGCACGCGCGGGGATAAAAAACCCATTGTTGAACATGTCCTCAACCATTTTCGACACATACTCACCAATATTGGTCACAACTTGGCAAACTGATAACAGAATGATAGCTTACATTGCATGTCATTTTTTTCAACATCAGATCCAGAGGGCGACTGCGGCCATTTTGTTACTTAACCGTTTCCCCAACCATTCCTGAACATGCATGGTCCGATTTTGTTCAAACTTGGCACAAAACACAGCACATGTGGCATACATGTGTCTCCTCACTTTATTTGTGATCTGATCAAAAATGGCTGACTGGTAGACTGGCACCATTTCAGTTGTGAAAAAACCCCGGTATTAAACACGTCAACCATTTCTTGGACATGTGTTTACGAACTTGTTCAAACTTGGCACAAAGATAATGAATGATGGCTTCATGTGCACGTCATTTTTATCATATCAGAACCAAGATGGCTGACTTGTGCCATTTTGTTACTTAAACATGTCCAAACCATTTACGGACATGTATGGTCCGATTTTATTCAAACTTGCAAATGTGACAATTGTTCTTGTATGCCACATGACCACTCAAGTCAGTTTCACGTACAATTCTGTAAAATGGGCTCGTCCTTTAACTCCGTACAGCAATTACTAAAACCAACAAGGCAATGACCTTTTTGTCTACTTTCCTTGTTAATATTATGAAGAACCTCCCCATGCCCTGAATCCTACTATCGACCGCAAAGCTTCCACTAAATCCACAAGTTTCTTGAAAGTGCATCCAACTACAATTTATCTGGTCCAGTGCATTTGACTCTTGGTTGTGAATAGTGAGTGCTCCATTGCCAGTCACTGCTGCTCTGCTGAACACAAAAAAGAGCGATTTCCAGACGATGATAACTTTTTAGCACATGGCATTACCTCACCGTTCTCCTGAGAACTCATCTGCAAAGCACAATGTGAATTGATGCCTCCCCATCCAACATGCCTAGCTTGTGTTGCCTAACAGTTAAGGTGGCTGGTTTAAGATCTCAGGCTTTTGAGTTCAAGCCCTGTCATGCTGTGATACAACACAGGTGGGTTGATTCAGCCTGTCATCCTTCTGAGGTTGTCAAAACGAATACCAGCTTACTGGGGTAAAATTGCCATTCAAGTATCCTGTGTTGGAAAGACTTCACAATGAATCATTTAAGTTACGCACATCAATCACATGTAAACTGTCATTTTTTGTTTTAAATCTGCCTGTTACCCCAAATGTTAATTACAACTGATCTGTTCTGCTGCAACAATTTAAAATCTGTGTAATTAAAAAATGGACAGGTGCAGTGTTCGACGCAAATGGACTTTTCAAGGCACATGCTGAAAATGTCGTAACCTCTCTCAAGAAAGGTTACCCATTGTAGTATCAGTGACTGTTATAAAAGTCACTATGAGATGATGAAGGGCAACTGCACACGATCTACTGGAGGATAGAAAGAGCACAGTCTGAACTGAACATTTATGAAACCAAGTATCAGCAGCAGCATGGAGTCTCACCATAGCAGAAAGGTGTAGAGTCCAATATTGGTTGCTTCACATCATGTATTCGGATTGCATGGCTTGAGGTGGGTTTTCTCCATCGTTACTGAATATCCAGCTCCTTTAGCAGATGGCCAAATTAAAGTAGAATGTAAGAAAGTAAGCAGCCCATGCCGAAGGAAGTAGTTCAGATGAAACTGATAGTCGCATCATGGCCAGAGCATTTCTGCTCGATGCAAACAGGTAAATCGTTTTCCCGAATGATTGCATTGAGATGATGCAGACTATTTTTTGCCACCAAATTCAATATATCAGTGAAACAAATTGCACATCAAGCTGTTAGGGTTAGACATAGCGCAATGGAATAATAATTGAGGCCGTTGTTGAAATGTCCTAGTCTTCTTATCTCTTCTTCTTCTTCTTCTTGCATATTCCAGCTGAGCTGCCGGGTAGCTATCATTTCATGAAGCATGACTGTGTCGCTGATGCAGTGCCCTTTACCAGTACACACTGATACTCATTTCGCCGACCTCGGAAGTATGACAGGCTGAGTCAACCCCTGGTGTATTGATTCAGCGGCCAACCGCTTGAACTCAGGACCCCAGGATCCCATGCCACCACCCTAACCACTAAGCCAACACAGGCTCTCAATGGTCGTAGTAGTAGTCATAGTTGTAGTAGTAAGCAACTCAAACAAATGCATACTTCTCACAACTGTAAATTAGTGTCATGATATTTGGTGGTATCGAGTAAATCACACTGTATCGAGAGCAAGAGACTCACTTGGGTCCAGCGTCAGACCGAAGTAGTCGATGGTCGTTGCCAAGCATAAAAAGAGATGACAGAGATAACTGCCACACCTGAAAACAAGATACAACGTTTTGTGATTGTTTTGCTTCTTTCTGCTTCGAGTGCAAGCACGAATAACTACTTTTGAAAACCATCAGAGCAACATCTACACAGTATAATATTACCAGTGCTCATGTGTTCACACCACCTTCCAAGTCAAAATCATCATCCATTTAACATCAGATTGTATTGCCTGCAGATGTTGCAATGTACAAACATTTAAACCAGGCAGAGGTCCAGATGGAAAATAACAGACCAACACAATAGGTTTGATGATTGTAAAGTATCTCAAAGACAATATTTTTGGGGGGGGGGGGGGGTTCACAATACTATCTGCTTGAGTAAGAAAACACACAGTCCTTTGCTACATATATACAAGATTCTGTGGACAATATGTGTAGCTAAGCTTCCTCTTTTCCAATTTGCACTTTGTACCATTGTTTTTGCTTACCTGCCAAAATATTCATCATTCCCCGACACAAACAATCGACCTTTCAGCTTCTCATCACCTCCACTAATTTGAGAGCATTTCAAGCCCATGAGGGCCAGGGCAATTCAAGTAGGCTCAGTAGCATCCCGACGATCATCATAGCCTGTGATGCTCGTAAATGGCTGTGATGGTGAGAAAAATTACATTCGAATAAAAAAATTCTGTACATATAATTATTTCAAGATGGTGAATTCAACACACTGGTGCTGGCAGGATAGCCTGAGGTACACGCACTCGTCTCTGAGCTGTCTCGCCAGGGTTTGATTCCCGACCCAGCTATAAACTGTATCTGGTGTTTCTTTAAAAAAATGTATGTGCTGCTGCCTTGCTTGACGCTCAGCATTTAAAAATATACTATGGACAAACAACCAGAGTTGGCAATAATAGTGCAGGCTTTGATGGTTTCATACCTCCCTCTTGCAGCAAAGTTCCTCTGAAGGATCAATACGAGAACGGCACTCGGTAGAGTGCATACCTCCACCATGCTGAACAGTTTACCTTCTGTGTCCCACTGATAGGCCGGATCTGCATCAGCTTCTGAACCAAATCGAATTGGCTTGTTCATGTCCCGAACCAACTCATCCACCGAAGTGAGAGGTTATGTTTTCACCCCTTCTGTCTGTTGTCTGTTGTTACAAGATAGCTCAAAAAGTTGTGCACGATCAGATGAAACTGGGTGAGACACATTGGTGTGTGACAAGAAAGAATTGATTTAATTTTGGTGAAGATCATGATCGGATCCGGATCTGATGTTTTTTTCAGTGATTCTTCACCATTGAAGAGATAGGGCAACCAGAGAGTTGGTGTCAAAGCCACCAATGCTCGCCTGTTTATACATTTACGTTTTTAAAAGACTAGTCTAATAATATTTTTTAAAAGATTGCAGTGAAGTCTGATCCAATAATTTTAAAGCAATATATGTATTTGTATATTGTAATCAGTAAAAAAAGTGTGGTAGATAAAAACATTAGAAAGGAAATAACTTGCACCAAAACTTTAACATTTTGACGCTGACGCTCCATGCTTCACGCTCACACCGGGGTATCACTATAGCTCTCTGTTTTGTTCGAACAGGCGAGCTAAAAACGATATATAGCACAATATCTTAAAAATGTATTGGGCCTGAATATGTTCTCGTGGATCATGCATTACGTGGTGGATGTGTGCGCTCCACGAGTGCCGTTCTAGTTTTGTCATAACTCGTCCACAACTTTTTGAAATATCATGCTATGCAAAATTTTTGGCACATCTTCTCAATGGTGAAGAATCATTAAAAAAAAAATTAGAAAAAACTCTCGTATCCAGATCGGATTCGATCTTCACCAAAATCTAATCAAGTGTCCTCGTCACATACCCGACCTGCCCACCTAATTTCATCTGAATCTGTCCACAACTTTTTTGAGATATCCTGCACACAGAAAGACCGGTTTGTGAAAACACTTGTTCATCGCAGATGGAGGAGTAATAACAGAGCAGATCAACCAATATACTTGCGAATGTTCGATTTCATAAGGAACAACAGACAAACAGGGATGAACACATAACCTCTGTCCACCTTTGATGGTGGAGGTAAAAATAGTAAATTTAACAATGTGTAAGGTCCTTGGTGACATTGGAACCTCATGTTAAGAAGTTAAGTTTCAGGTTTATTTTCTTGCTCACTGCATGCAGTCTGTTGCTTATAGTTGTTGTTGTTGTGTTGTTGTTGTTTACTGGCTCTATTCTGGTCTTGCTCCTCTATCCCTCAATTCTGACCAGCTTGTGCCAGAAACCTTTTCCTGGTTAACCTTTCCAAGTCTATACTCAGCACTCACCACCATTCTTCCATGCCCCTCTTTGCATGCCAGTATTACTGTCTTGCCGGTCCATTATTCAGAGCTCTTACTTTCTGGACTTTAAGTCTGCTATCCACCACCATATTGTGATCTAATTTCCACGACTAACCTTTGCTCCACCACTGAGACCCTGTTCTTTATCCTTCAACAATTCCTTTCTTGCACTGTTTCTGAATCCGTTTGTTGTCTCACACTGTGTTCCCTTTGCTCCGTTTGATTTGTTTATCCTTTCTGTTCTTCCTATGAACCTCGATACCTGTATGAAACACATACTTTACTCCCATGAGCATGCACAACGAAAGGATATTGGAAACCTGTCCCATTTGGAATCTGATTCAAAAATTGCCTAACATCTCCACTCACAGAAATTAATAGAGCGATGTTTAAACATAAACCACCTTGTAAGACTGTGACACAAACGACTTAAATACCTTTTAATCACAATAATTCAAGATTAGAAACTCATCGCATCACCTAGAGCAGCATCCATTGATAGAATGTCAGAGGGTATGAAAATATAAGTATGTACAGTGGCTGGGAAATGTTTCGGCATATCGCGTGCACTTGAGAGGTGAAACAGATGTCATAAAATATGTCAGCATCAATTACTAGCTCGCTGACATTGATGCTGCTGATCCCACTTCTCCACGTCATGCTGTTGATCAGATGCCAGATAATGTTTTGTGGGATCTTTTCTATGCTTTAGTCGTGCAAGTCTGAATTCCCTGAAGTCATGTGGAGACTTAGAACATTGACAAACAGAATGTTCTAAGTGGGCAATTTTTTTAAATTATTGCTGGCCATTCATTACTCATGTGATTTCTTGCACAATGTTCAGCATGAGGATTCTGGAACTTTGACGTCGAGGATTATCAGCATCCGAGTGAAGTGCAGGATTTGTTGATGTATCAGATTTCTCTAATCCCAAATTTGGAAGTTCAATGATGTCTGTGCATCCACCAAAACAGGTGCCATTTCAGACCACAAGTGACCCTTTCCGAAGTTGATAATGTACGATGTTACATTGCACAACTGTTTTCCAGGGGTCTGCTAGACTGAAATATGTCATTCATTGATGACCATACAATCTGGATAAATCAGTGAATGTTGCAGGTGCCTATTGTTGGAGCTGCCAATTCTGGTGATTTCAGCAACAGCTCAGCCCGCCACAGCCATGTTATGGGGTCAGTTATGGAGCTGTTACCGACTATCTGGATATTCGACCAAATGCATGTAACCTGTTCCTTATTGTCTGATCACTTGTAATGACTCCAGTGGCTGTTCTGAAGTGATTTTTAGCCCATATACAGTGGATTGACGATTCCTCAATGGCATGTTTTGAAGACATCAATCATCTCCTGGAGTGATTGGCCTCCTGTAGCATTGATCAGAATGGCATAAACAACCTAGTAACCTGACACCCTCTCCTTAACCTGCAATCACAGAAGGGAGCACCACACTGGCTAGATACACATCTCTACGTAGACCATATTCCAACATTTGAACAGCTCTGACCATCTGCAATGGGTCAACTTAGTTATCAGCATTACCCCCTCCTTGGCATTTCTAAATGTTCCAATTGCCAAACGTTATTAGTTATGATCTTATTGTTAATAGGAAAAACCTCTCCTTCCACTGAGATGCTGATTGGGAATAGAGCTTAAGATGGCAGGAGGATAGGGAAGAGAAAGATAGTTGTTCATGAAAACGAAGTACAAGCAAGAGAAGTGAAGGATCAAAAGTAGGAGTTTGATATGCTTCACGAGGGACTGCTTTTAAAAGATGTATCATACCTGGCAGTCCAATGACGGTGTAGTGAAAACGACATTGACTCGCACCCAAGAATTCCCGGCAAGTTCACCCAGAGACTTGGTACATGAACGTTACAACCACGACAGCGGAGCCCCGACTGGTGATCTTCCATTCAGGGTGTCCCATTGTGATGGTGAACCCTACGAGTGCTATGAAGCAGATGCCACAGGCAAAAATCTGGCACGACGAGCTCACCATGACATTCACTACACGCAATGCAACACAAGAAGAATCTTAAAGCGCCTTGTTTTACTCTTCGTCCTCTTGATTCTTCCGTTTCCTGCAAAGACGCATCAACATAAACAGTAGACCAGAACTATTCCAACGACCACCGTTTTGAATGTCCATGCCAATGTTCATATAGGAGATTGAGAATCATCAAGGTGTCAACTTGGCAGCACATAGAGACCAGAGCAGGAAAGCAGGCTAGTTGGGTGATGAAATGACGGTCCGATAGCAACATATCAATTCTCCAACAGAAGATGCATCTCTAGAAGCATAGAATCCGCGTCCTTAAACCCTTAGCTAGACTTGAATCTCTAACGGATATCCAAACTTAAACGATTTAAGTGTTCCAAGTACAAATCTTGCAATGAGATCATCTGCAGATTATCGTAACCCAATAAATGCATTGTCAACAATATAAATGCCTATAGCATACAGTAGTCTTGCAGAAGGCCACCTATTTATGAGGTCACACAGGGTCAGCGGGCGTTGTGAAGGTACGAACAAAGATCGTCGATTTATAGGGCATGAGCATTCCATTTGCACCGTTTTCAATCTGAATGTTATTTTTCCGACCATCATTTTTTGTGCGACATGTATCTGCTATTTGTATAATTTCTGGGAGAGTAACTCTGTCGCTGATGCAGTCCCTCTTTATCTCAGAGCAGGAGTTTGGAATTTGGCCAGGGTGTCAGTAATAACTCGCCTATTCTTCACGAAGGACACCATGGGATCCTTACGATCCACCAACTAATGCCAGCGGACAGGACACTCGGTTTCACATTCATTTGACGGACAGCACACACAATGATGAGTCGCCCTGCCTGCGAACACCAGGATGACAGTTTATAACTGGGTCGGGATTCAAACTCAGGTTAGAGAGCTCAGAAGTGAGTGCAAGTACCCATTGGGCTCGGCTGCGAACCCCCATTTGTGATGTAATTTGTGTTTATTGAAATCACACGTCAATTCTGACTTTCAATAAACTATCAAGCTTCTTTTACGTCACAATACGTGTTATTTCATGGGTGAGTGTTGAAGTCTGTCATTTATAAACATCACAAAGTTGTGGAAAACTAATCTATCAACTCCATAGAAGGCATGCAATCTTGGAATGATCCATCAGCCCAAGGCCAATTTGAGGGATGATCAATATTATTTATTTCATTTACTGTTTTGCCCCACTTAGCGAGATACTCACCTGGAAGGCTCGCTTGGCTGTTTCAGGTGGGACGTTTCATTCACTTTTATATTTGAACTTTCGCATGAGAATAGCAAGAATATCAAACATGAATTGTATTGAAATCTCTGAAGGAAATTTCTAAGTTGTTTTTGCATCGTTTGTTTATTTATTGATGCTCATTCAGCATTTCGCACAGTTATACAATTGAAGGAACAAGCTTGTGAGGCTGATTCATTACATAATGATCAATGAAATGGTTTTTTTTTTTAATTGCTAACTTACAGGTAGTGGACAAAAAAATGGAAACACTGGGTAATGATGGACACCAAGCAAGGGCTTCCACATAGGTGTGGCCCATGCTTTAACGAAGCAAATAACATCCAGCATCTTAGGGTCACGTTTAAAAATGTGGTACAGGCTGGTTGCCTATAATTATGCTGGTTATGGCTACAAGAGGAGACCCCCCCCCCCATCCCAATACCCCAATTATAGAACACTATGGTCGTACAATGGTTTGATGAGCATGACATTGATGTTATCCATATGTCATGGCCTTCTTAGTCCCAGATCTGAACCCAATGGAGCATTTATGGGATATTCTGGAACGACGCCTAAGACAGTGTTTTCTACCGACATGCACAGGTGTGAGTTGATTGACTTTCTCGTGGATGAATGGTGCCGGGTCCCTCCTGCAGAATCCCAGACGCTGGTAGACTCTATGCCACGGCATATACAGGCTGCACATGATGGCCCAATGCCCTATTAAGTGACTTCACATTGGTGTTCCTGTTTTTTGTTCACTATACCTGGTCCGGTGTCCTCTGTTCAATTACTGGAAACAAATACTGTACTTTGTTTGACCTGCACTATCGTTTTGACCCAAATATTTAATCATTTTGATCAAATTCTCTTGTCAATAATAACTTAACTCCTCACTAGCAAATCATTTTTTGTAAACCAACACATTAGAGAAAGTATTTTGATCATTTGCAATGCACCGAAAAAGTTGAGAACAGTGTTTGTCATCTAAGAAAATGAAGAATTCAACAATAACATCGGTATTTTCAAAAGCACGTTACTCTCATTGACCATCCTTGTGTCCGGTTGCTTATTTGATCAATCCAGTCACTAGCTTTCTATTATGTGGATAATCACAATAGTTTGCTAGTCAAAGGAGAAAACAGACAGAAAGCGAGTGACACAAGATTGTTTTGGTATGTAGGGAGACAGCAAAGTGGGTAGGTGTCCAATAGATGGGTACGTGAAATACTATACAGTATATAGTATGGAGTGAGGCATAGTTTATGGAGAAAATCGTTATAAGCATGAGGCACCAAAACATTGTGTGCAGTCCGACTCATGTATGCGCTTTATCTTTGGTGGTGACACAATAAAATGGCGACATGTTGTAAATTGGTGTCTAAAAAATGATTTATTCAAATTATGATAAAGAAAAGGAAGACCAAGAAGGAACCCGAATAAGTAAAGAGCAAAGATGGAGTCATCAGAAGGAACAGGATAGGATTCGGGTTTCAGCCGCTACTCACAACTCTCAAACCCATCCAGGTGCTGTTTTTTTTTTTGCACATTTGCATGCACGTGGTAGGGTCACATGTTGGGGTAGGAGAGGTGCAAGAGGGGTGGTGAGGATGTGGGAGGACAGATTCTTCAGCTACCTAATTTCGAGCTAAATTATTATTTTTAAAAACAAAGAACAGAAAAATAAGAGGCTCCCCAAGGGAGACTCCATCCTTCCTTGTGACGACAGATAGATGACAATGCACAAAGTGTTTTGTTAACATATTTGAATTTAACAAAATTAAAATTTTCCAATAACAAGACACCCACGTTTTTACATCTGCCACCAACAAGTTGCGTGTGAAAAGGACGAATCGATTCGATTATGGTGAAGATCCGGATCCCGATCCGACTACTACGATCTTTTAATGTTCTTCAGCATTTTGAGAAAGGGCCAAAAATGACATGTAGCACGATATCTCAAAAGGTTGTGAACGGATTTTCTACGAAACTTGGTGGAAGGTTGGGTGTGATGGAAGGACAAACTGATTAGATTTCAGTGAAGATCTGGATACGGATCCGCATACTAGAATTTTTTTAATGATTCATCATCATTTAGAGATTGGGCCAAAAACTAGAGAGCACGATATCTCAAAAAGTTGTGGACGGGTTCCGACTAAACTTGGTGGATCAGTTGGTTAGGTGACAAGAACAAGCTGATCATATCTTAGTTCAGGTCTGAATACAGATCGGGCTATCAGTGAGAAACAAAACCTAAACAAATCAGCCTGGCAGGATATGTGCTCTACCGAGTGCCCTTTTAGCTTATTCTGTTTTCGACTTTTCCAATTTCAGCAACTTACGCACATTTGTTGCTGGAAATTTGTTATACAGTGTCCTGGGTGACCAGCTCTCAAGAACAAAAAGAAAAAAAGGGACATGGGTTGGGGTAAGGGGCCACAGTAGGTGTAGGTCAGTGAGCGAAACCCATGAAGCAATGAAGTTTTAACGACTTAAATAAACTAGAATATTTTAACAATTTAAATATATAGCCTGGTGTTGGCTTAGTGGTTGGGTGGTGGCTTGGGCTCCTCGGGGTCCTGAGATCGAGTCCCGCTGGCCACTGAATTACCATCAGGGGGGTTGACTCAGCCTGTCATCCTTCCGAGGTCGGCGAAATGAGCACCAGAATACTGGTAATTATCCCTGTGTGTCGAAGGCAATTGAAGGGTTGGCGTCAGGAAGGGCATCCTGCCATAAAAACATTGCCACAAGAAAAGGGTACATGATTGGAGCCTGCGAAAAGCTGACCCCTGCTCACGGAAAAAGGCTTTAAAATGGGTGTGATGATTTTAACAATTTAGATATTCTTCCAGAGCAATGTTAAAATCACAAAGTGTATGTACAGGCCAGCTAAGTCATTGCAATTGGAACCACGGCCAAAGTATTGAGAATGAGAGGGAATGGGGTCCCAGGAGGTTATGAAGGGGATATTTGACACTTTGGTGTAAAGAGGGATGATCCCAGAAAGTAAGGGATGACTGGTTACAGTGTCCTCTATGCTAGCTACAAATACATAAAACCAGAAATATAACAAAAACAAACAAACCAAGGCTACGATAAAGATAGGGAGAAAAAAATGTACAACGTAGTAATAGGCCATGGGCTATTGGGGGTCCACATGCACCCCCCTCACTATTAGGTTTCTTTGCTATTTTTATGCAACCCCTGGGTCTATTGAGTTGGAAAAATGATGTTAACAGGAAAAAACTTGGTCTCAAGATACCCCCCATGGAGTTTTTTGTTATGCCCATTTTTCTAACCGTGGGTAGTGAATTAGGGGTAGGGGAAATTGAAATGGCTGTAATTTTGCACCAATCATTGTAGAATAACAAATGGCCGATTAAAATATTGGCCTTAGCTAGGCCTACAATTCGATGTTTCGATTATGTAAATGCATTCAGTAAATAGGTCAACAGAGGTCAAAAGGTCATCATCAGTGGTAAAAAAGCGCCCCAAGGACTGGAAACTGTTTCTCGCCAATGATGAGAACAAGATGCGGTTCATTCAGGTTTTGCTGACAACATGGAGCAATGATGCATCAGCCGACATTCTCAATGGCATGAGGTGGTACTCATTTGTGAAGGACTGGCTATCAGTCAACATCGGATGGACAAACTACGAAGTGCCAGGAGATCCAGTCTTTGGCATCCTCACAAGAAGAAACTGATTCTCGGGTGATCTTGTACTGCGTGTATGCCAAGGACAGGAGGTTCAAATTTGTTCACGTGAGGAGTCCCAATTCAGACATTTTCTTCATCCTACTCCATTACGTGAGATACTTGGAAGGAATCCATATTCTATTTGAAACGGGCAAGGCAGCACGAGGCGCTGTATCGATGTGACCAAGTTGGCTATGTCTCGCACATCTCTCTTTTGTACTGCACTGCTAGGCCGACATGTGCTCACGGGTTGTGACAGTACCAGCGCCTTTAAAGGCAAAGGAAATTTGAAGGGAATATAAGGCATTGAAACAGACTAGTACATGCCCATACGTGTGTGCCCTACGTGCGTGGCCGTACGTGCAAAAAAAAAAACTTTCAAACCGCGTGCCAGAAACAACCACACAGGCCGTTCCTTCGCTCGCGCGTGCCCGTACGTGTGTGGCCGTACGTGCGTGGCCGTACGTGCAAACCAAAAATAATAATAATAATAAACTTTCAAACAACCACACAGGCCGTTCCTTCGCTCTCGTAAACGACGACTGGATTGGGGCATTGTGCTTATCTATAAATGCGCATAAGAAATTGAGAAATTATTAGAATACACTAAGTCATAACTATCCGGAAGTGGTGCGTGCCCGTACGGAATGTTCACATGCATTCCACGAATTATCGCTTGCATTGAAGTAACAACTGCTGTGATACTTACACACACAGAGTTAATTAAAATCTAAATTAAAATCAAGTTTACCTCCCTGTCTTTGCTTGCCATGACATTCGCTGCCATTGACCATTGCCACTCCTACGTCACGGCAACTAAGGCGTCCTTTCCCCATCGGCCACACCTACGCAGCAACATGTCTTGTCATTGGTTTGGTAAATAAATGGCCGCAGCAACGTGTTTGTCATTGGTTTGGTAAATAAATGGCCATAACTTGGGAAGCACTTGTCCGCGATTAATATCAAACCTTGAAAAGGCACATACTCAGGTCCAGCAATGTAGCTGGCAAGTTTCAATTAGATCGCCCAGTGGTTGTCGAGAAACAGCACTCAGAGACCACCACAGACACACACATAGAAGAGAATTGCTGGAATTATAGATAGACTATTCCCGTTGGGTTCCCGTTGTGGCAGCGGTTGATAAAAAATCATTTCAAAAAGAAAAGAAAAAAAAGATAGCTCCAGAAACATACCGCTGAGGTTGTTTGCATTGATCAAATAATCCTGAAGAGTATTTGACTGAATCAGGAATTGATTTTTTAATATTTTTTTTCGTTGCCCGATTGAACGAAACTTGATATTGTGCGTCAACGTGAAAAAAAAACGGAGAAAAGAAGTCGAAGAAATTATTGTGAGTAATCTTCGAAACACAATTTTATTTATTAATGAACACGGAAGTATTAGATCAAAAATGGAGATGTTTATTCTATGTTTAAAAATAAATCGTTCTTTGTCTCTACTACATGTTTGAGATTTTTTAATAAATCATTTCAAGAAAAAAAAAAGAAAAAAAGATAGCTCCAGCGAACTATACCACTGAGGTTGTTTGCATTGATTAAATTCTCCCGAAGATTACTTGACTGAATTGGGAATTGATTTTTTTAATTATTTTTTCGTTGCCGATTTTAACACAACTTGATACTGCACACCGCAGGAGAATGGTGAGTAATGTGGGCCAAAAAAATTTGCGCTATCGTGTACCATTTTGACTATTTCAGGAACATACACACATACACACACATACATACATACATACATACAAGATAATTACAGAGAAATGATATATTTATTTATTTATATATATTTATCTATTTTTTATTTATTTATATATATTTATCTATATTTATTTATTTATATGTATTTATGGAAATATTTTCTATTTAGTATTTACTAGCAAAGTACCCGCCATGGGCGGGTAACGTTATCTGTTGAATGGCGTTGGTCCCGTCTCGATCGGATGAAATTGAGAAATAGAAGTTACCCGGTGACCTTGACCCCTTGACCGTGACCTTTGACCTTGAACTTGACCCCCCCCCTCCCCCCATGTCCGTTCTCACGTCCCAAGGATCACTCATGCCAAGTTTCATCTCATTCCATCCAACGGTTCGGCCGCCTATAAAGGACGAACAAACAAACAAACAAAAAACCACATACATACAAACATATTCTATTTTTTTAGTATGTAGATATATTATTAATTTTATTGTATATTATTCATATATATTTATTTATATATGTATTTATTTATATATATAATATATTATATTATATGTATATATAGTTATATGTATGTATATTTATTCATGTATATTTATTTATATTTATTGAAATATTTATCTATTTATTCATTTATATATATTTATTTCTATATGTATATTTATTTATTTATTTATATATATTTATTTATATATGTATATTTATTTATTTATTTATATATTTATTTATATATGTATATTTATTTATTTATTTATTTATATTTATTTATAAATGTATATTATTTATTGAAATGTATATTTATTGTATATATATATTTGTATATATATATTTATATGTATATTTATTATATATATTTATATGTATATTTATTTATTTATATATACTAGTGCGGGCCCGTAGGTGCGTGCCGGAGGTGCGTGCCAGTATGTGCAGCTTCGTTTCTTCGCTCTCGTAAACGATGACTGGATTGGGGCATTGTTTCATTTAGATCGGACCAACCGTATCATAAATGGCCATAACTTGGGAAACACCTGGGAAACATACTCAGGTCCCAGCGTCAATTGTGACGTCATATCAAAACGAAGAAGAGAGAATTGTGATGCCCTCTCTCTCTCACCCCCCCCCTTCTCTCCGCCCTCTCTCTCCCCTCTCTTGCCCCCCCTCTCTCCCCTCTCGTCTCGTCCCTCTCTCTCCCCCCTCCTCTCTCCCCTCCTCTCTCGCTCCGCCCCTCTTTCTCGCCCTCTCTCTCGCCCCACTCTCACCCTCCTCTCCCCCCTCTCTTGAATTGTGATGCCCCTCTCTCTCACCCCTCTCTCTCACCCCCTCTCTCCCTCCCTCTCTTGCCCCCCTCTCTCGCCCCTCTCTCCCCCCCTCTCTCGCCCCTCTCTGCGCCCCCTCTCTCTCCCCCTCCTCTCTCCCCCCTCCTCTCTCGCCCCTCTCTCTGTAAATGTATTCACAAATGTCTACCAAGCACAACAAATTAATTCAAACCTTGGGAAAAAACAGCTTTCAAACCTTGGGAAACACTTGGGAAACAGCTGTAACGGATGAAGAACGATATCAAACCTTGAAAAGGCACATACTCAGGTCCCCAGCGTCGATTGTGACGTCATACCAAACGAAGAAGAATAAGAATTGTGACGTCAATCGTGCAAAAAAAAAAAAAGTATATATAAATAAACATTAATTGTGACGTCATTCGTGATGTCATAGCACCGTGTCTTGTCATTGGTTGACAGATAAATGGCCGTAACTTGGGAACCGCTCGTCCGATTAATATCAAACCTTGAAAAGGCACATCCGCGGGTCCCCAGCAATATTCCTGGCAAGTTTCAATCAGATCGGACCGGTGGTCGTCGATAAACGGCGGTCGCAGACAGACACACATACAGACACACACACAGAGATTGCTGGAATTATATATAGATATATATGTATATATATATTTATATGTATTTTATTTATTCATATATATATTATTTATTTATATGTAAATTTATTTATATATTCATATATATATATTTTTTTTTAATGTATATTTATTTAATTTATTATATATATGTATATTTATATTTATATTATATATATTTATATGCATATTTATTTATATGTATTTTATGTATATTTATTTTATATATATTTATATTTATATGTATATTTATTTATATATATTTATATTTATATGTATATTTATTTATATATATTTATATTTATATGTCTATTATTATATTATATATTTATTTATTTATATGTAAATTTATTTATATATTCATTATATATATATTTTTTTTTAATGTATATTTATTTATTTATATATATATGTATATATATATATTTATATATATATATATATATTATATGCATATTTATTTATATGTATTTATATGTATATTATTTATATATATTTTATATTTATATGTATATTTATTTATATATATTATATTTATATGTATATTTATTTATATATATTTATATTATATGTCTATTATTATATATATATATATATATATAATATATAAAATATGTATATATTTATATGTATTTATTTATATATATTTTTATATATATATATATATGTATATTTTATATATATATATTTATTATTTAATATACCGGGCGTAGTGGTGTGCGCCTGTAATCCGGCTACTCGGAGGCTTGGGTTGGAGGATCGCTTGAGGACGGGTGCTCTGCACGGCGCGCTATGAAGGGTGTAGGCAGCCCGGAATCATGGCGAACCCAATCATATCCCTGTGTCGTAAGAGCAACCAGGTTGCGTCAGGAAGGGGCATCCGGCGTAAAACCTGTGCCAAATCAGTATGTGATCATAACGGATGTTCCGCTGTGGGCACCCCTAACGGAGCAGCCGAAAGAAGAAAGAAGATATTTATATATTATATGTATATTTATTTATATATATTATTTATATATATATATAATATATAATTTTATTTATATTTATATGTGTATTTTTTATACTCGTGCGGGCCGTACGGCGCGTGCCGTACGTGCAAAAAAAAAACTTTCAAACCGCTGCCAGAAACAACAACCACACAGCCGTTCCTTCGCTCTCGCGTGCCCGAACGTGCGTGCCCGTACGTGTGTGGCCGTACATGCAAAAAAAATAAAAAATAATAAATAAAAAGCAGAAGAAGAATTGTGACCGTCATCGTGATGTCATAGCACCGTGTCCTGTCATTGTTTGGTAAATAAATGGCCATAACTTGGGAACCACTTGTCCGATTAATATCAAACTTGAAAACACATCCTCAGTCCCAGCAATATACTTGGCATGTTTCAATTAGATCGACAAGTGGTTGTCGAAACAGCAGTCGCAGACACACACAGACACACACACAGAGATTGCTGAATTATAGATAGATATATATATATATATATAATATATATTTATATATATATTTATATAATATATTATTATATGATTTTTTTATATATTTTATATATATATATATATTTTATATATATATATACATATATATATGTATAATATATATATATATATATATATTTGTTACGGTTGTGGAAATTCACAGAACACCATCAGGTTCCCAGATGTCAGTTATTTCGGTAAAGTGTGTGGTTCCAGTGTAGAATTTT
>CM068960.1:53743909-53756628 GCA_035128595.1 Eptatretus atami | reverse complement strand
TTGCCGGGCTTGCATCTTTGAGTTGCCGTTATTCTTTTTTATATTATATTTCAAACAAACAGCATCTCTTCAACGAAACATCTCAACGGACACACCACCCACCTCCACACACAACAGCATCTCAACAACACGCCATCCCCACCACACCCCACACACCACACAGTCTCAACAACCTCGTCAATCTCACAACACAGCGACCCTCCTCTACAAACAAAAAACACCACTCCCAGAAAGCACCCGAAGAAGGAAACAGAAATACCGTTATTACACAACAACAGAGGCAAGCCGATGGACTCCTGGGATTTCCCCCCCGCGCGCCGGGAAGGGAGGGCGAACGCCCGACCCGATAAAAGGGCCGCTTGGAACGCGAGGAGTGGAGTTGGTTGGTTGCGGAGTTGTTGGTGTGGGAGTTGTTGGTGGGCGGAGTTTGGGGAGTTCGGAGTTGGTGGAGTTGGGAGTGGAGAGACGCCCCGTTGAGAACTGGAGAGTTCGGAGGTGGGAGCTGAGTTCAGATGACGGTTGAGGGGTGTGTGATGTTGGAGTGCAGCGTTGGTTCGCTGGAAGGTTCGCCCGCACAACCAGGGAAGCGGGTCGAGACCCGTCACTCCTCCAGCGCGTCGTTGGCTAAGCCATGCCGCAGTGAAGGCCGGATACAAGGGAGCCAGTTGGAGCTCGGGGTCCGGGCAAAGACACCGAGGGTCGCGAACAAGGACCCGTCTAGTCACCACGAGGGTGGCCAGGTAGCCAGCCCGGTCTTTCAGGGCATGTTCCGTCATCCCGGCCCTGTCTACATTAAAGGCTCACGAGCCTTTTTGCCTTTCTTGGTTTTGCATGAAAGTCTGTGCGCCTTGTCCTCAAGTAGTGAATTGTATAAGTGCATGTACATAAAAATAGACATCGGCTGTAGGCTTTTTGCTCGTGTCTTTTCCCCATCCCCCCATTCATTGCATTTGCCTGTGTAGAATAAATGCATATTGTTTGAATGTCAACCGCTCGTTGCGTCCCTTTCTCCATTGACTGCCATGATGCATTCGGGAGATTAAGCTGGCTGATTATCAAGCCGATAAAACGCACATCTTGTCCGACAGGACTTGGCGATATAAAACCGCTCTGTAATCGCATACGAACGAGCTGCTTAAGCGGCTCGTTTTCTGTGCAGGCCCGTCGAGGTATAAACTCCGGGCATTTCTTGTTCGCGCGAATAGTTAGGTATATCGACAATTCGGCGATTACCGGTAGCGCGTGGGCAAAAGTTGGCTGGTTTATGTGTGTTTAAAAACACCAGTAGCGGGTTTCGGCGTTTATCCGTAAACTACGACTAGATTGTTGCGTTCGGTGGACGCACGGCCTCGGATGGGCTGAAAAGGTCGTGCGCACGCCCAACCGGCAGAAATCTGCAACAAATATTAATTGTATATTTATTTATACTAGTACGTGCCCGTACATGCGTTGCAGTACGTGCAAAAAAAAAAAAACTTTCACACCGCAACCAGAAACAACAACCACACAGGCCATTCCTCCGGCTCTCGCGTGCCCTACGTGCAACCCCCCCCAAAACAACAACAAAAAAAACTTTCAAACAACCACACAGGCCGTTCCTTCGCTCTCGTAAACGATGACTGATTGGGGCATGTGTTTATCTATAAATGCGCATAAGAAATCGAGAAATTATTAGAATACATTTTAGTCATCACTATCCGGAAGTGGTGCGTGCCCGTACGGAATGTTCACATGCATTCCACGAATTATCGCTTGCATTGAAGTAAACAACTGCTGTGATACTTCCACACACAGAGTTAATTAAAATCCAAATTAAAATCAAGTTTACCTCCCTGTCTTGCTTGCCATGCATTTGCTGCCATTGACATTGCCACTCCTACGCCACGGTAAATAAGGCACGAATCCCCATCGTAACCGGCACGGCATGTGACGTCATCGTCGCCGGCCGGCACCGGCCTACGCAGCCACGCCTACACAGCAACGTGTCCTTTCATTGGTTTGGTAAATAAATGGCCATAACTTGGAAGGCACTTGTCCCGATAATATCAAACCTTGAAAGGCACATTACTCAGTGCCCCAGCAATATACCCTGGCAGTTCAATTAGATCGGACTAGTGGTTGTCGAGAAACAGCGGTCACAGACACACACACACCACACACACACACACACACACAACTGCTGGAAATTAATAAGATGAAATCATTTCAGAGGCATTCTCCAATTGAGGGATTGTTGAGAAGTGGATGAAAAGTGATGGAGGAGTTGAAACGGTTTACTTCTATTTCTATAACGGTTACAGCTGCAAGCTATAGGCCACAAAAGGTCAAAACGAATGAATGAACTCCGATTCAAACCATGCAAGGAAAGTGCGGCGGAAAGAACGTCCTCAGCAAATCCAGCCATTTTTATCTGGCCACACTGCCACCGTGTCGACGCGCCCGTTAGCAGCATGTTGTGTCGGTGCAAACTACCAGTTAGGATATGGAATGCTGGCGCATGTTGCAGAGCCTTTTTTCCCACCACGACGGGCATGTGGACGTTTGAAACCGGCGTATCATGCAGCCAAAGGGACTGATGGTGAGTTGATGCCACGCAGTTGGTGACATTCTCAAGGAAACGATTGAGAACGACATGGACGAATCAGATTTGTGACAGTGGTGACAATGAACTCGATGAAAGCACCTCATTGAAGGAATGGGATCAGATTATGATAGTGAAAGTGACAGTGATGCCTGAACGGTGACCGTAAGGCAGGATTTATAAAGACTTGGTGAGGTGAACACCTCTTTATCACGATGAATTCAGTCAATCTGATAATAGTACCAATGTTAAAATGGGTTAAAAAGGCTTACAATTCATGTGCTGCTGTAGGCGTTGTATTTATAAGTTCGTCCAACGGAAAATACAATCCACAGTGTTGTATTGCAAAATTGGGTGTGGCCTTTTAACCTCGGATTACGTTACTGATGACGTAATCGGCATTGGAGTGCATCTAAGTGTAGGAATCATCAATACCAATATTTGATCCCAAATTTGTCAAAATTGGAATCGTTCAAGTGACGAAATTAGACTTGATTGGGTTTGTGCAATTTTGCATGCTTTTTGGCGGAAAAACGGCCATGTTAAAAAAATGGGTCCAAAACCGTTGTACACCATGGCTTAAGAAATAAGAGCATCCACATTTTCAAACTTATAATCAACTTGGGTACCTATTGGCTTCCATTGAACCCATTTTGGCTGAGAAATTCCTTGGAATGGTATGAGTGATGAATTTTCTGAGAAGGGGTTGATTTTAGGCAGGGGTCAAATTTCGACTTTTTGACCCTCTGTTGACCTATTTACTGAATGCATTTACATAAGCGAAACATCGAATTGTAGACCTAGCCAAGGCCAACATTTTTAATCGGTCAATGTTATTCTACAATGATTGGTTGCAAAATTACAGCCATTTCAATTTCGCCTCCTATTCACTACCCACGGTTTAGAAAAATGGGCATAAACAAAAAGTCCATGGGGGGGGGGGGATCTTGAGACCCAAGTTTTTTCCTGTTAACATCATTTTCCAACTCAATAGACCCAGGGTTGCATAAAAATAGCAAAGAAACCTAATATATGAGGGGGTGCGTGTGGACCCCCTCGAGCCCATGGCCTATAATGTTCTAGTTTCTTTGCATTTGTTCAGTTCAGGCAAGGAATTCCCTCTGAATTAATCTCAATGGGATAAAGACGACGGCCCATTAAAAACTTTTTACTTACCACCTGCTACAATGTGGCTAATCAGACCAACCATGAGGTTAGCCACTGTTCGAACCCATTCGTGTCCGGGTGGAGTCATTGTTTCAGTGTGTCCTTTTTATTATTTATCGCTGTTCCATTTATTATCCATTTAATGTGGTAACAGAAACAAATATCGAAATATTTTTGTTTTTACATTAAAAAAATATTGAAGCACTCGAACTCGATTTCTAAACGAAGAATTAAAAACTTGATCCACGAAGGTTGTGGGCTCCAAGAAGTCAAGACCACCACCTTCCCCTCTCCTTTATCTTTTCGAAGAAAGGGTGAGGTGAAATTACCTGAAGTTAACGATTTATTACCTTTATTTTAAGACTTTCTCCATGGATATTAGACCAAAACCAAATCTAAACATCACAACACACCTATGGCCATGTAGTTGTAAACTTCGAAGACCATTTGATTCTGAACCGTCTCTCTCTCTTTTTTCCAAAATCTGTTCCACATTCCCTTTCCTTTTAAATCTTGGATCAGCCCCTCTTTAACAAAATACATCAAAGAAGTCGACACACCATAATCCGCAATTCACACCTGTACAATGCAAATCCAATGTGTTCAAGCACATCATTTTCATCGACAAAAATAAAAACTCGCATCGAATCTCTCTGACCACCCGAGACTCTGCGTGTGCATTGACCTTTACCTGCTTGTGAAGCGGTAGAAATCGAGTTGGAGCCAAAAGGTGAAAATGTCGAGAAGAAAGAGACGCGTAAAGAGGAAAGATGACAAAAAAACGAAGTGCGAGCTGAAAACGAGACGATCGGTGTTGTCGGAGATCATGAATACGACGAGAGATGGAAGTAAGAATGACGAACGCAAGAGGCGCCACTACCTGCGCTCGTGACCGAAACAACACCTGCGCTCTCGCGCTCTCAACCTGGCTCCACCCCCGTTCACCTCCATCCCACCGGCGCGCAGGTAGGTATGCACACCCACCCCAGGTATGCAGCACCCACCCCAGGTATGCAGCACCCATCCCATTAGTGGACCTCTCCTTTCCGTTCGGTACGTCCTACTCGTACTTCGTTTTATGGCCGTGCTCCTTGTTACCTCGCCCACCGAAGGTGGAAGGAGGTTAGTTTTCACTCCTGTCTGTCTGTTTTGCTGTTGTTTGTTTGCGTAACAGGATAGCTCAAAAAGTTCTCGACGGATCGGATAAAATTTGATGGACATTTAATTTTTTTTAAGTGATTCTTCACCATTGAGAGATTGGGCTAAAAACGATATATTTATTGGGCCTGATATATTCTGTTGGATCAGGCATTGCACAGGGGGTATGCAGTCCACCGAGTGCCCTTCTAGTTTACTCTTTATTGTTCACAATGGAATGTACAACCGAGTCCACTTCGTCCTTTGTCATTTTATAAATATCGTGTTTGTTTTATACTGTTTGGACATTATTTGAATTTGTACATTTTTTTTTTACCTCACCACCGAAGTGAAGGAGGTTATGGTTCACCCCTTTCTGTCTGTTTGTCTGTTTGTACTTGCTAAATCGAAGATTTTTCAAGTATATTGGTCAATCGATTTTGTTATTCTTCTGTCTGTCAATCTGTCTGTCAGTCAGTCTGTCTGTTTGTCTGTCTGTTTGTTTGTTTATCGCCTACAGGTCATAATTTTAAACTAATCTTCACGAAACTCAGCACATGGTAAGTTTGTCATAAGGAAGAAGTGTATTGTTTTTGAGATCAAAAAGGTCAAAAGGTCAACAGGGGCCAAAGGTCAACAACATTGGTGAGATTTCTAAAATCCTCAATTTTCATCCGATTGACTTGAAATATGAAGAGGATTTATATTTCAGGTCACTGAATTCAACCAGCTAATTATTTGATGTAACATTGACCAAAGGTCAACATTGGCTAAGGTCAACAAACTTCGGTGAGATTTCTAAATTCCTCCATTTTTATCCGATTGACTCCAAATTTGAAGAGGATTTATATTCATGTCACTGAATTCAACTAGCCAATTATTTTTGAGGTCAACATCGACCAAAAGGTCAAAGGTCATCAACTAAGGTAGTATTTCTTAAAATCCTCAATTTTCATCCGATTGACTTTCATCTGACTTCTCTCTCTCCTCTCTTTCTCTCTCTCTCTCTCTCTCCCTCTCTCTCTCTCCTCTCTCTCCTCCCTCTCTCTCCTCTCTCTCTCTCTCTCTCCTCTCTCTCTCTCTCCTCTCCCTCTCTCTCTCCCCTTCACACACAGAGGCACATGGCGTCATGTTATCGCTCATGGTGTCACAGAACAACATACATTGAAACCACTCCAGTTTTCACCTCAATCTGTCTTACGTTTCATGTTTTTATGTTTCACAATACAGTACAGGTACAAGTAAATACCTGCTCCTCTCAAGGAGCGAATTTGGGTGTCAGTGAAATTATCTTGCACAATGCCAGTGTACCCTATTTTCCCCTAGTGGTTTGTGGGAATTTGTTCTGAATTGCCGGTGTAAATTCCTGAAGTTGGTTGACAAACACACATGAGCATTATCACTATCAACAAGGAGGGGGACATTCTTGTGCACAGTGAAAAATATTGCTGCAGGATGGGTTCGGGCCCACCTTAGGCCCTGGATGATTTAAAAATTCGACATGCTCTTGGTGCATCTGAGTACTTTATGCCTCTTGTGTTGCATTTTCTGGAAAATTATTTTGAAGTGCTATGAGAATATTTTTTTTTATCATGTTAATTAATTTGAATTCTTTTTTGATACAATGTCGATGGCTCGTTTGATAACATGTCGATGCTCGTTTGATACAATGTCGATGCTCGTGGAAGAATGAGGACATATAAATAATAGATCAGGATGTAACAAAACAAAAGGAACAGTAGAAAGAGAGAGAGAGAGAGAGAGAGAGAGAGAGAAGAGAGAGAGAGAGAGAGAGAGAGGGAGAGAGAGAGAGAGGAAAATCTACCAACAGCATTGATGGGGCCAAAATAGAGGAGAGTGGAGAAAAAAGGGATGTGGGAAGATGAGGGTAAGGGAGGACACAGCATGGTGAACAATATGGATACAGCTGTGAACTCTCGGGAAGGAAAAACTGGAACGTGGAAAGAGTGTGCATGGGTGTAATGGGGATGGAAAAGATCATGATTTTGAATGGGATGATCTGAGGTGGTGGTGAACAGCTCTCTTCAATTCCTGAGTGAAGAGTGGATTGAAGTGAGTGTGGGATTTTCCAGAGGCAGGAAAAAAAAGAGGAATGAAAGAGTGAAAGTGAGCAGTGATTCTTGATTTTGGTAGTTTCATCCTTTCCATTTTGTTACCTTAATTTCTGCTCTAGCTTTTCCATGAGCCTCGACCATGTCTATCAAAAAAGGTGCTATAAAACGAATAAACCACGACATTTACATGGGTTTACATCCCACAGTACCTGCATACTTCTGGTCCATTGCATGTGCGTAGCTATCCCGGATATACGCAGCCACCATGAAGAACAAAATAAATTTGTGTTTAGAAGCATGCAGGAGAGGTCAAATGTTTTTCCATTCATCTAACATTTAGAATGCCCAATTAGCCTTTGTGGTTATTGATCAGGAAGTATGAAACAAAAAAATTCAAACAACACCAGGAATTGGATAAACATTATATTTTTGATATACAAGTAGCTAATTGTGGGTTACCAGGATAACTTAAAGGAATGCGCACTCGCCTTTGAAATGTCTAACATGGGCTTGATTACCCAGCTAAAATTCTCACCCTAGCGTTCCACATGCAGGGCATTGCATCAATGTGTGCGTCATCCATCGGAAGGACATTAACCTGGAGTACTCATTTTCCAGCACTCAAGGAGTTGGTGGACATGAATGATACAAACAGTTTTCACAAAGAGGGAGCAAGTTATTCCCAACACCCTCAACAAATTACAAATTCCTGCCTTTTCCAGTCGAACGTCAGACTTAGCCAGCCGGTCCGTGAAAAACTTAAGCCAAAAATATCCCTGGCCAACTCATAAGAATGTGGGAATCCTTTTGGCCATTACAGTAATATATACAATTGGAATTTTGAGAATTTTATTGTCAAACCTAAAACAGAGATTGTATAAGTTATGCTCTCCCTCTCTCCCACTCACAACTCTGGATTTTTTTTGTTAGAATCCGTTCAATTTTCCAATAATAAGTGTGGACATGAATAATTATAGACATTTATATGAGAGTGCTGTTGAAAGATCACCTTACATCAAATATAATGTAATGCCAAAGAAGAGCTAAATGTCTCATTACCCCTGCACATGAAGCAAGAACGGAATTAAGCAAATGGCTCAGTTCTGTCCATCTGTCCATCTTCCCAGTTTATTATCGTCAGTTTATGATCAAGGAACAACTTATTTAAATCGAATGTTATATTTTAACACGAATCAGTACATGAATCAGACGGAAGACAAGTCGGTTCTTTTTACCATACCTTGGCTCAGAATTCTCCCAAATGCACGTGTGCAGAGAGGAGTGAGATAATTATTTTACTCTGCCTGCCAGGCAGTCAAACAATATTTTAATCATTCCAAACAGAATCGTACTGTTTTGAAGGATGTTATAAATGACATAAACACCAGGCATGAAGAACTAATGCAATGTTTAATAGAGTGCTGAAATAGACACTTGGGAAAATGGCGTCAAACCCAGAATTTATTTATACACCTTTATGCCTTTTTAATCTTTATTTAAATTGTATTATATTGTTGCGGACCTGGGGTTGGGGCGAGAAGACCCCGGGGGGGGGGGGAAGCTACCCCGGTTCCCACTACACTCTCCGGAATCGAAGGCCATCGCACACGAATAACTTTGTGACGTGCGGGTTGCTAATCGACCATGAATGCCAATAACTTGACCATGTGACTTAGGATCCTCCATTTAATAAATACCGTTTACTTAATAGTCACATGATCTAATTACCGGGGCATGCCCTCCGTACGCCTTGTTCAAACCGGATCACCTTACCTGATCAGATGCAGCCGAGCATACCTGCCAAGGATGTACCGCTAGAAAAACAGATCATTGGGATACCGTCCCGTTTAGGCTAGGATATAGAACCATGCTTGACCAATGAAGGAAACGGAAAACGACCTGGAACATTTCTATACAAAGCATTTATTTACAATCAACGAGGAAAGGTATGTGGCACAGTAAATTGGGTTATTATTATGTACAGCAGAAGATAGCAAGGAATTCATGGGGTGCGCCAAAAGGCAAGCAATTTACAAAAAATACAAAGCGCATATTTATCCCCTATCACTTCTACAATCTTAACTTATGCTATGACAGCTCCATCACACACACACAACACACACCACACACACACACACACACACACACACACACGGAAGATTACATAGGCAGAAGAAAAGAGAGCAGATGAGGATAAATGGCCTCGCAATACCTGTCGGGGGTCGGCTGACCAATGCAACCCAGTACACTTTGGGGAAGGTGGGGGGGGGAGAAATACTGGTGTCTAAGCTGTGGGAGTGGGAGTGTGGTTGTAGTGCAATATGGGCAGTGTGGTGTCGTGCCAGAGAAACTGTGATTGCAGTCAGTAGTGGATGCTCTTTTGTGCATCCAAAGGGAACAAGATAGAGGGGAAAAAAGAGAAGAGAAGATGCATGAGACAAATCCCTAACCTAGTCGTGCATATGCCTGTGAGTGTAGCATGTACCTCCGGGACGCTCCGCTTGAGCATTCCTACCTCGAGAGTCGGCGCGATATCTCCAGCTTAGTCACTTTGCCATGTGCTCCGCACTGCTCCTACAGGATAAGCACGCGGAGATAAAGTGATTTCCCGCGTGTGGAGGTGTTGGTCGAGATGTGAGCAAGGTGAGATGCCGTTGGAAATTGGCACACAGATTTGAATGAAATGGCGCACCATGCACGTCCGTATAGCGAGTTTGTTTTTTGATGATTCTCTCACGGGAGGCTGCGTGTGTATTTGCTATCATATCTGTGTGTTTTCTATTAATATCTGGTGTGTTTACTTGCTTCCTTGATTTGTACCATGGCTAAAAAGAAAGGGTTGAAATAGAAATCAGAATAGCAGACAAGAGATATAGTTATTAGACCTACTCTTAGACCCATGCTATTAGACCCACGCAATGCACTTTGTCCTGTTAACCCACTAGACATGAGGGGAAGGCCTAACTGCATGGAGACTAATGAAATAACTGCCTGGGAATCACTGTATATTGGGTACCATTGCCTTAGAGGCGTGCGGTTTTGCAGAACCGCAACAATATACTTAAGGCAGTAGAACACAAATCTCCTTCATAATACTTCCAAGAACCGTGCAATATATCCATATATAGCATGACAGGGCGTGGCATGTATATCGGGGTGAAGAAGAGGCCACCAATATGGCTACGTATGATGCGATTGATACTGTTCGATGATGATCAATAAAGCCTCCATCTCCTCAAATGCAACTCAACGTCATCTTATTGCAATGTGTATGAGTTATTGGTGTATAGATTGCTTCAGTAGTGCTAAAATTCCGGAATTTTTAACCATCTTTAAAATCACCACTTTATAAAATTGAAGTACAAAAGGGACTCGCCATTCGTGGATTTCCCTCCATGGATTTGCTCTATCATGATGATTTTATTGATGCAACATTTGCAGATTGCGGTTAATGCACTCGAATCATCTCAGTAGTGAACTATTTTCCACATTTATTCACCTAATTAACACGGGCTGTCAACACAATAACCACATCAAACCTTCTAACATCATCATCATCATCATCATATCCATCATCTCCATCATCATCATCTTTTATCATCAACATCGCCATCGCATTATTGGGTCAAGATTATCATAATGATTAAGTTTTCTTCCTGATTAAGTTTCATGATCTATAACTCAATATATAATCATTATTTTTATTCTCTTAATCCAGGAAAATAATCTTTCTTTTTATGTTTAACACAGGAAAATAATACTTTATTTCATTTCGACAAAGGAAAATAAACTTGATTTTATATCTTAACACAGAAAATAAATTTATTAATATTCTTAATACAGCAAAATAATACTTTATTTTATGTTCTTAACACAGGAAATAAACTTTAAAAAAGTTCTTAACACAGAAAAATATACTTTATTTTAGTTCTCAATACAGGAAAAAAACTTTATTTTATCCTTAATACAGGAAAATAATACTTTATTTTATGTTCTTAATACAGAAAATATACTTTATTTAATATTCTAATACAGCAAAATAATACTTTATTAATAACAGGAAAATATACTTTATTAATATTCTTAATACAGCAAAATAATACTTTATTATGTTCTTAACACAGAAAAAATACTTTATTTATTTCAATACAGGAAAATAAACTTTTATTCTGTCCTAATACAGGAAAATAATACTTTATATTTATGTTCTCAATACAGGAAAAGAAACTTTATTTTATTCCTAATACAGAAAAATAATGCTTTATTTTATGTTCTTAATACAGGAAATTAACTTTATTTATTGTCTCAATGCAGGAAAATAAACTTTATTTTATGTCCTTAATACAGGAAAATAATACTTTATTTTAGTCCTTAACAGGAAATAAACTTATTTTATGTTCTTAATACAGGAAAATATACTTTATTTATTTCTTAACCAGGAAAATAAACTTTATTTTCTTCCTTAATACAGGAAAATAATACTTTATTTTATGTCTTAATACAGGAAAAATACTTATTTAATATTCTTAATACAGCAAAATAATACTTTATTTATGTTATTATACAGGAAATATACTTTATTAATATTCTTAATACAGCAAAAAATACTTTATTATGTTCTTAACACAGGAAAATAAACTTTAAAAATCTTAACACAGAAAAATATACTTTATTTTATGTCCTTCTACAGGAAAATAATACTTTATTTTATGTTCTGTAATACAGGAAAATAAACTTTATTTATGTCCTTAATACAGGAAAAAATACTTTATTTATGTTCCAATCAGGAAAAAACTTATTTTATGTCCTTGAGACAGGAAAATAATGCTTTATTTTATGTTCTTAATACAGAAAATTAACTTTATTTTATGTCTCAATGCAGGAAAATAAACTTTATTTTATGTCCTTAATACAGGAAAATACATACTTATTTTATGTCCTTAATACAGGAAAATAATACTTTATTTTATGTTCTTAATACAGGAAAATATACTTTAGTTAATATTCTTAATACAGCAAAATAATACTTTATTTTATGTTCTTATACAGGAAAATATACTTTATTTAATATTCTTAATACAGCAAAATAATACTTTATTTTATTGTTCTTAACACAGGAAAATAAACTTTTTAAAAGTTCTTAACACAGAAAAATATACTTTATTTTATGTCCTTCATACAGGAAAATAATACTTTATTTTATGTTCTCAATACAGGAAAAGAAACTTTATTTTATGTCCTTAATACAGGAAATAATGCTTTATTTTATGTTCTTAATGCAGGAAAATATACTTTATTTTATGTTCTCAATGCAGGAAAATAAACTTTATTTTATGTCCTTAATACAGGGAAAATAATACTTTCTTTTGTGTCCTTAATACAGAAAACAATCGTTTATTTCACTTTCGTAATAACTCTTACAGGATATTCAAGAATGTAACACCCACCCCTTCCCCCCCCCCCCTCTTCCGTAAATGGCAAGTTGAACACTGCAAGGGTATTGTGCTTTATGAACTCTCTAGTTTAATTCTGCTTTTATTCCAAGACAAGTAAAATTGGCATAAATGTCATAGCCCCCATTGTTTCAGTAATTTTGCTATACGGAGTTGAAAGGCTTGCCAATATTTATGTACAACTAAAATGGCCGCCAGTCTACCAGTCGGCCATCTTTGATCAGATCACAAAATAAAGGGAGGTGCTCATGTATGCCATCATGTACTATGATTGTGCCAAGTTTGAACAAAATCAGACCATGCATG
>CM068960.1:53732970-53743603 GCA_035128595.1 Eptatretus atami | reverse complement strand
CTATTTTGTGAGTTTTCGTCGACCTTGTCTTACCGGGTTCCTTGAGGCCAACCCATCCTTCCCCTTGTGGTGTATGATCGTTTTTATTTGCATTCTCTCCCGATTACCTTCAATTACTATTTTCCCCACTTTCCCAATGTCCCCAATCCCTCCTAACTAAGCACTGTCTCTTGTCTTAAATCCAGAAAAAAATCTACCTTTCTCCTTGCATACCCATGAGTCCCGATTCTTCTTCCGCCTCTCTTCTTCTTCTTCTTCCTCCTCTTCTTCTTTTTCCTCCTCCTTCTTCTTCTTCCTCCTTCTGCCGACACACCATCTTTATTCTACTTGAGCTGACCCAAAGTGAGGCCCACATGTATGCCATCATGTACTGTGCTTGTGCCATATTTGACCAAAATCCAACCATGTATGTCTGAGAAATGGTTATGGACACATTATGTAACAAAATGGCCACCAGTCGGCCATCTTAGATCTGATCTCAAAAACAAAAGACATGCTTGTGTAAGCCAACATTCTTTATCTGTCTGCCAAGTTTGAATAAGATCGGGAAATGCATGTCCGAGAAATGGTTGAGGACGTGTTTGACACTGGGGTTTTTTTTTTCTACAGCTAAAATGGCTGCCAGTCGGCCATCTTTGATCGCATCGCGAAACAAAATGACGTGTTTATGTACACCATCATTTTTTTTTTTTGCCAAGTACGAATAAAATCGGTTCATAATATATATTATATATATTATATATATATATATATATATTATTATATATATATATTATATTTATATCGAGATATGGTTGCGGGCGCACGCACGCACACATGCACACACGAACACGAAAATCGAGACCAAATCCATAAGCTCCCGTTTCGGACTAAATCCACCACGGGCTGATAATGTTCCAACTCCTTTCCAAACTTATGTTAGTTGCACCCTGTTACTTTTCCAAAATATCTTTTTGAGGAAATTCATCTCATTTTGTGTAACATTCATACCTCTTCAACAATAGGGCAATTACATAATCTGTCCCATGTTTTTTGGCTTTGTTTCTTAAAAATTGTTTTGTGACTATACCCCCATTTATTCTCTCATGGTTAAACATCCATCGCCCAACTATTGTCGAAAAAGTAATCGTTCTTCTTTGGACCCTTTGTATTCAACTTCCACATTTTCACAAATGAGCCCACCTGTATTCTTGCTCTTATTTTTGTTTGTTTTTCTGAAATCGTTTTCCTTCATCCCACTCGAATCTTTCATCCTCTGCAGTTTATTAACAACGTAGTTGTTAACATTTGGTACAGCACCTTCTTTTTACCTCTGCTACCTAACTAAGGTGGACAGAGGTTATGTTTTCAACCCTGACTGTCTGTCTCTCTATGAACAGAATATATCAAAAAGTTGTGGACGGTTTCGGACGAAATTTGGTGAAGAGCTTGGATGTGTGCCGAGGAAGCATTGGTTAGATTTTGGTGAAGCTACGGATCCAGATATTCGAAATTTTGAAGTGATTCTTCACCATTAAGAGATAGGGCTAAAAATATTACATGATATCTCAAAAAGTTATTGACGGATTCTGACGAAACTTTGTGGACACATTTGGTGTGTAGGCGTGGTACAAAATTAAAAATTGATTCAATTTTGGTGAAGATCCGAATCCGGGTCTCGATACGAGAATTTTTATTTTTAAGTGATTCTTCACCATTGAGAGATGGGGTTAAAAACGATATATATCATGATATTTCAAAACGTAGACAAGTTATGACAAAACGATGTGGATGCGTTTGGTAGGTGACAAGAACAAGCCAATTCGATTTCGGTTCAGGTCCAGATCCAGATCTGGCCTATCAGTGGGATATAAAATGTCTACTGTTCAGCCTGGCCAAGGTATGCGCTCCACCGAGTAACGTTCTAGTTTTTCTTGTAGTGTCTAAGGCTCAGTATCATGAACAAGCCTGGTGTTGGCTCAGTGGTTAGGGTGGCGGCTTGGGATCCTAGGGTCCTGAGTTCAAGCCCCGTTTGTGACCGTAAAAGGTCTATATTAAAGTCGTAGCTTATGCCAATTCTACGGCGATGGGATTTTGTATAGTATGGATATACTATATACTATTTGTAACTACGGTGTGTAGCTTGCTTAAGTAGTGTGGGGGTTTGGTCAGCTAGAATGATATCCCTTTATTTTTCACTTTGTGTTTCCGTCGCTGATCCCTCAGTGAATGTTTGTTCTGTTGTACGACGTTGCTGCTATAGGTGCTTCTGGTAGGTTTGATGTGGTTGATGTAATGGACAGCTCTGCGAGCCTAGAGGAGTCGAAAAAGTTTTTGGTGCCCTGCCAGGATTTTTGATGATAAACTGACAGGTAGGTTCATACCACGGTATCTGTGTATTTTCTTAGCTGGTCTTTTGAGCGTCGTTGCGACTTGGATGGTACGAGGTGTTTGCCACGTTGCTTTAGCACCATGTCTCACGGGAATCTTTGAAATTTTCTGAAAAAATCCTACCAAATCCTTATTTTTGTATACGAACAAGATCTAGCAAATCGGCTCCAGCTCCTACCGCGCCGACACTATAATCACCTCTTGTCCAAATTTTCAGCTCCGGATCCGTCCCAAAAACTCTTTTATGACACTGTCCTGTCAGATTATGTCAGCGAAGCCACGCGCCCATGTCGCCGTCACCGTCTTTTAATGTATATGTTTTATTATTATATGTAGGGAGTTATGTAGTCTATATTAATTAATGTTATATTATACTGTCACCCCCATATATTTAGTTTATATGTTTGATGTTATACATTTATTATGTTAGTATAAGGTGGTGTAACTTATTAGTCCATCGTGTAAACTGTATGTATGTATGTAATATGGTATGTCATATGAATATATATTACCACATGATTACACTAATAACTGTGAAAGGATATTATTTTTCTTGTGATTACGACTCCGAGAAATGAGAAAACTAAAACATAAGAAAAGACACCATTATATTCAAATCACTAACAATGCAGATTTTATTTTAACACAGCCAAAACAGTGTACTTAGATCTTACTCCTTGCGCAAACAAGATGGCTTGGGGTGACCCTCGATAGGTATACGAACATTGTGAGGTTTCACACCACAAGAATATTGCAGGATGGACCACTAGACTCAATCCAAAATCGAGAAATGATAGAGAGATGCAATATGTGCGAGGCACACCTCTTCTCAACCAGCCATGGCACTCACGCTCCTACAGCAAAACAAGTTGACCTCTAGCGCACGTGGTGGAAGGACATTTGAGTTTGCGCGCTGAGGAGCGGGTTGGATGCAGGCCATGAACTGCTGCGTCACATTTGCTTTGGGAACCGATGTCCTACCACGTCCAGGGAAATTATTACTCATGGGTTCAACAAGACTAAAATTCCCCCTTTGCTGGTGCGCGCCACTGTCGGTATGAAGTTGGACACCTCACTTGTGTTAACTCGCGCTCAACCACGCATGTCTTGTTGTGGCTATATCTGCGTTCTGCTTGTAGGCCACCTAAATTGTGATCAAAGTGCCTCCTGTGCTCCTCATCGCATTTTCAGTCAACTGGCTTCTTGTGCTAAAATTTACTATTGCAATTCACTCGTACACTCATAGCCACCATGGTACTCTCCGTCGTAAAAAGGGAGATTTTTGCAATCAAATGAGCCTGTCCCAGTTTCCAGCACTGCTCTCAAAGAACAAACACATGGACGCAGGACGTCACTTAGCAGATAAGAGCCAACTAATGCAATTCACTATACAAGCGGAGGTACGGAGGTACAGCGCCTCCCTAGGTATGGGGGTTTGCCGACCGTATCTCTGATATCCTGTCAAGAGCCATTCTCTAAATCAAGCGTTGACGAAAATATTCGCACATGCAAGAAATCCCATCGAATCATAGGACGCTTTTTTCATATGAGCCACACAAGGAAATTGAACAATGAAAACACTACAATGAGGCTTGCCCACACGAAGTTTTTTCTTCCACCCCCATGGTAACAATCTGAATCCTAGTAGACGTGAGTTCACACAAGTCTTTCATTCGCCCGGCGGCAAAATCTTAAAACCAACGTGGGATCTGCGTACATTTTGATAGTTCTGTGTTCCTTCCTGGGAAGCCAGAAGAAGCCAACCTGAAGAAACCGTCAGATTCATTCCCGCAATCAAATTTGGCTTCCTGGCTAAGACAAAAGTGTGATGATCGGTCTGGATGGAGCCAGAACTTCTTACCCTGACAAGAAGAGGCTAAGAATAACATAAATCATCTATGTTCCACACCACAAAGAAGAGAACTTTCTCCTACGAATATTGAACATCTTCAACACAGCAACAACGCTCCTGCCCACGCTCTTACACAATATAGCTCAAATCTCTTCAAACCGGACGCTATGGGTATGGTTCTTGTTGCAAATTTTACTTTTGAATTTCATCACGTTATCATGCTTCCTCCCATCAGAGTGCTTTGCTGTCGCGGCGGCCTCCCTATTAATCCCTAACCAACGTTCAGTTCCACTTCATCACAACTACTCTTTCGACGGTCCAGTTTTACATATTTCCTTCTAATAGGGCGGGAATAAGATAATTAGACTTAATTAACTTCTCATTTACGAACTACATACCGATCCCTGACTGCAAATTTTTCATCCTATGGACCTGCAAATACTGATATGAGACACTTGAGAAGGGGTCATCCGGACAATGTGTGTGGGCGCTCTGAACTGTAATTGGAATATAAAAATAAACCCTGCTTGAGTTTTGTATATAAAAGTGGTCAAAATTTATTCCACCTTCCTTTGTACTCCTCCAATCTTCCCAATATCGAATTCATGAAAAGATGTTTGTGTCATAATTATTAATTAATCACCATTCATCTGTTTACAACGCAATTAGGCATAGAAAACCTTGCATAATATAGTTTCTGAGAGAAATTCCTCAATCACTCGCCAATGATGCTATCTATAAGGAATAATCTTTTACTCACTTTTAGATGCCGCAATATAGAAATAATATATTCGCCAAATTTTTAACTTCCGAAAGCCCTGTTTCGTAGCCTTATTTTTCCCTTCTCGCCGGCGCTGCCTATATACCTGTAAACGCATTTAAAGAATCAGTAACCACAAGCTCCCCTTGAGGCGCCGTGGTGCATGGATAGTCTAATGGATAAGGTTGTGCTTGGCAGCTGTTTCCGCTTTTTGCATCCGTCTTCTGTCCCTGTTTTGACCCTACTCAAGAACAACATTGGCTCTGTCTGCTTTGTCCCCATTTAACAGCAACACTCTCTCACTCGCAATTAATTCGGCACTCTTGAACTGTAAGTTAGGATCCGAGTTCTGTCATCACATATAGAAGCCGGAAATATCCTGTCTGCCCACTCGATTTATACATCATGAAATCAATACCTTACCACAGTTTTGATTTAGAATTTCCCTGAACAAGATTCAAATGTAATGAAATAATCCTGGCTCCAGACCCATTCCATTCCGACAGGGTGTTGAAAATTTCAAGAGATTATATTTCCCAATATTGACTACGAGATCCTATCGAGCTGTTTGTGTGTAAGCTTTTCCCTTGGCGAATCGCTTCATGCTCGCGAAAAGAACGTGTAGAGTTCTTTAAAAAATATATGGTGATACATACTCCAGTATCTTGGCTTGGTTTCCAAATTCCCACCATTGTTGCTTGAAATAACTTAGAAATTATTTATCTAATGATAGGAGAATGAATTATCTCGCCTTTCATCACACTCCTGTATGAAGCGATCATTATCCTGGAAAAGTATTGTTCCTCAGATTTCTTTCAGTTGTCAACCCAAATCAGTTAGCCAAGAATCCTTTTTGAACAGGGTTGTTTTGTTATATCGTCAAAATAATAGGAAGAAATATGGTTTGCTTTTTGGACACACAAAAGAACTGCGAGTCTGAGTGTGTCCACATAGACACGTGTGTTTAATTTCTCCCCATCGACCAATTCTCTCGCGCCCTGAACCGACCTTCACCCGATTTTTCCGCGAAAAAGGAATCAAAATATTCCGCCCAAATAATCAGCCAAGTTGTCGCACACTCACGCAACATTCTTTTATGGTTTACAAAATACAAAAAACGGGCCACGTTGTATTCACTAATTCATCCCAAACTTTTCAAAAATACGACAAAAAACTCAATGTTGAGGGCCTGTGCAAAATCATTTCCCCCCTCGCAACAACGGTGATTTTCTCACCAGGGTCAAATAGGATCGGTTAAGCACACGTACTGTTGGTATTTAACAATCAACATATAATATTGTAAAAGCCGCATGAATTAAATGAAAAAATGAAAGTCGAGTCAACTTGCGGCTCCCCCACTAAACATTACCGTACAATAAGATGGTAGCGCATCTTCACTCATAAACCGTTAGTACCCCATGGCGTCAAAGCCGCTTTGGCTCGGGCTCAATGTTTCTACGTGAGAAAAACGCACTTTGCATCAATTACTCCTGTTAACTACAAAACAATCACCTACGGAAGACAACAATATAATTTAATACAAAAACTTCTATTTCACACCTGCCAAATCCAGACACATATTAACAAGAACAACACCTGCGACTCTGATTATAAGTCTTTTCTGGTGGCAATGTTATTATGCTCATCGCGACACACACACGTAACAATAGCACACTGCAAGTGCTGCGCAAATAAAGACGACAAAAAACTCAAGGATTGGCATCTTCTATTCTTAAGGTATTGACACTCTTACTTTTTAATTTTATCACCGAACCCACTATGAGAGCCAAAACTACACAGCGAGAGCTCGCGCACTTTGCGATGAGCTTGGAGGGTGAAGAGTTTTTGGACGAATTTGGGAACCTAATATGTCTGCTCCTTAAAGACACATCTGTAGGTTCCATTCAATTCAACCCACACAATAGGAATGTTCGCACTCTAGCTTTCGGTCATTTATTCAAAAAAGCTTGTTCTTCTGTTCATATCTTGTCAAAAATATGAGTGCGTGGGATAAGACCAAAAATCCTTGAATAAATTCATGCTAGTCACCTTAACGAGTTCTCACCACCCGAGAACCACACAGAGTCGCTCTTTATTTATTATGGTCACCACACTCGGAAACAGGCCAGTATACCAGCAGCGATGATATGCCTCTGGCGCAGGTGTTATATAAAAACAAGGAGTTCGAACAAATGTAGCCTGGCCATTCTTGATGAATAACTCTTTTCCTGACCTTAGATGGCGCATATATGTCCTGCTTTTTACAATCAGTCTCAAATTTCCTGTCTCTTGTTTTTTGGTTTAAGCCAACCAACCTGCTCTAATCCTTCTATTTCCCCTCGCTCGCGCACACACTGTCCAGCGCTCTGTCTGATCGGGCCTTGCTTACTGGAAGATTTTTTCTAGCTAACGCCTCGCAATTTATGCCGCCTCCCACGACTGAAACTCTTACCAGGTCATGAAACAATGCGGTCTCATTTAACAGGGTTTCCTCGGGTCGCACGGGGCCTCCAGGTGCTGACTCGGCCACTCCCCGCACCAAAACTCTGCTGTGTGAAAAAAACTCGTATGTTGCTCATGATTCTATTTCAACACAAACCCAGTGAACACACTCGATGTTAAAAGTACAAGCGGTACAAATTGCACCAAACTTACCTTATCTCCCCCAACACTTGCGAAGCCTCACCGCGTTGCTTTCGCCCGATCTTGTACTTGTCTGATGATTTAGTCAATGGTTCGAAGAGTGCATCGAACATACGGCCACATTACAGCTTCTATGGGCGCAAAAGAGATATATACTACTGTTGTCCTTGAACATCGGCAGCATTTGAATTGTAAAATTTGTAGGGTATTTAAAGTAGAACCAACTCGACAATCTTCCCACTTGATAGGTATACTTACATAAAAAGACCACAAAGGCCAAACTAACCGCAGTCAGCACTATCATTAATAACGTTTGCCACTTCGCTCTGCCTGGCGCCTTCAAGTTACACGCGTGTGGGCTCCACATCGACAAACAAAGGACCAACTCTCCCGTTTTACTTTTCCTGGAACATCGTCGAGAGACCTGTTTAAGAACTTAACTACCCGATTCTCTAAAACCTATTATAAACGTCTCATGACCGACTCATATAACATGTTGAAGCTCCCATATCCTTTCGATCACTCTTTTCTTGTGATCATAAAACTCTCACCAAAATCTACATTAATAGGCTTGAGAGGTGTGGACTGTCATCACAGTGCGAATTACAGCAACTTCTAGATGTCCGCAACCTAGTGTCCTCATCAAAAAATAAATTCGAAGGAAAATGTGAAATGTTGCAACACCGTCGTAACAATTATATAGTCCCACAAGGGTGAAAGTTCCCCTAAATATGTTAAGTTGTTCTGAATACAATGGAAACACGTCTGTTTTTTCTTCCACCCACCAAAGTTGTAATATGCCGGGTGGATAAAATTTTCAGTAAACTAAGAAAGCGACCTCAAATCGACCTCATTGGCGATGGAACCTGACTTTATTTCGATCAACTATAACATTCGTCGCCGACTCTCTTCCTCTCCTGCTTCCAACCAGGAGGTTTTCCGTCCTCCACTCTGAGCTATTGGTGTTTTTCTTTGGATATCACAGTGTTTTTTCTACCGTTCGTCTTGCCAACTTTTATATACTAATTTAAGAACCGAATAGTCTGGTAAAGAATGGTGTATTTATTATTGTCTATATATATAGAGAACGAAACTTTCGAGCAAAACGCTTTTGGCTCTGACAATATGATATTGATAAGCTAAGGGATCAACAATGTAGTCACAAGAATACATACACATACGAATAAAGTGTGAAGAAATATTTGAACGAAATAGCGATTCCTCATTGCATTACTCTAATACGAGAAAGTACTTCCCAGATTGCGGACATACGAATAACAATCGGCCCCTAACCTAAAATCGCGAGTCTCTGGGATGCACCCAATGCAGGAGTAACTTGTTCACTATACACACAAAAATTGCTAATAAGCCACACTGGTCACCCCAACGTCCTCGTGCGCTAGTTTTAAGAGGTAAGTATCGGTCCTCGCATTGTCTGGTCAAGTTCACATTTGATTCTAAACGCTGCCTACTGATGATTACATAAAATATTCCATCGTTCCAATAGACAAGTCGCTTTGTTTCAGCAATTTAGAAAGGTATAATCTTCAGAAACTGGTACTACACAACACACAACTATACCGGCATTTGGCAACCATTATGGTTGAGCCCCGTTGATGCTCTCGGCACATATGGATCCTTTGTCTGGAAAGTCTGATCACTCTGGCATGACGCGGAAACTCTTATAAAATGGCGTTCTGTCTGATAAATAGTAGCACTCTTCGGTAAAACTTGTATGAATCTGAAGATCGAACAATTCCTTGAGCCATGGGTATTTGCAATATTTTTGGTGAGTATGGTATCGCGAAACTTATTCTAAAAATTACCTCTCGCCAGATCGAACAACGCGAAAAAAGGAGGGTAGATTTTTTTGGTCCTTCTTTTTATAAAAAGTTTCAACTTATCTAGCCTATTCATTTATTGCTTGTTGAATGTTTGTTGGTAAAAGCATTGTGGACCAAATCTCGAATATAAATTGTAGAGATACAGGTATGTTCCCAACCCCGGATGACAGTATTTGGTGGACTGTGAATGTGGCTGTCAATGACACCTTCTGCAAATACATTAGGCTCTGCAAAGTCGATAATCCAGCCGGATCGCAGGCAACTCCACGAATACTGCTACATACATTTTTTTAACAGTGAAAAATTCTCCTCCACCATCTCCAGAAAGAGAACAGTATCCGGAATCACAAAACTCCAATTTAATGGAGTGGTAGAAGGTTGATCTGTGGTTTTTTGGTCATTTTACAGATTGATGTACAGTTCTGGTTAGGAATGCCACAAAAAACAATTTAACTTCGTTTTTGAAAGAGGAACCTGGAATATAGCTACTAAGATGATGTATAAACTAACGATATCTCAAACAAGTTTTGGGACAGATTTCGTCTGTATGAAATCATATTGCTTGAGAATGCATATTTTCATATATTAAAGTACTACCGTAGGGGGTTAGGTAGTTTGACAGAAATAAGATTTAAATTTTAAGACATTTCGTTATTTTCAATCCTCCTTTTTGGTTAAAGGATGTAGATTTCAGGTTAGAATCTCGGCTTCAGGGATTCCGCACTAATTTATAAACATTAAGATTTTAAACTTGTTGCTAGGGAAGTACATCGCTAACCTTTTAACAAAGCACTATAATCGCCCATCAAGATACGGTACGAGTTTTTTTGGTTCCCCTCCACACCCTTTCAGATTTTATAAAGTTGAATTATTGATGATAGCACTCCTTGGTGTGTTATTGTCGTTAGGACATTATAATGGATTATGGATGATTTGGCGGCTTGGGAATCCATCAACTTAAGAGAAGTTCCAACTGATGAAGTTTGGGGTTTGATCAAAGCCCCAAATCTGGCAATTTCCGCTTGGATTTTTTTTACATCTAACACAGGGTGTAGCTGTTCTTTTTGATTTCAAGCCTGTCTCCCTTTTACGAGGTCCGGCAAGGAAAATTGCAGTACCAGTGTAACTCAGGTAAGGCATGGGTAACACTGCATCAGCGGCATC
>CM068960.1:53720039-53732945 GCA_035128595.1 Eptatretus atami | reverse complement strand
GGCGCTGCATTAATACACCAGGAGGTTGACTCAGCCTGTCATCCTTCCGAGGTCGGCAAAATGAGCACCAGTGTACTGGTAAGGGGATACTGCATCAGCGGCATAGCCGCGTCCCAACCAATGATGCAACCAGCAGCCACAGGCTGCACTCGATAGAGAGAGAGAGAGTATCATGAACTGGCTCTTCTGGTCATTGCAGCATTATGGCAAATCAGGCCATTGCAGCAAATGGAGGAGAAGCATTACAAACGTGATGAGAGATTCTTCAAACATCTAACAACTAGAAGGGCACTCGGTAGAGCGAATATACATCCAGTATGTAATGCCTGATCCACGAGAACATATCGGGTCCAATACATTTTTGAAATATCATGCTATATATCGTTTTTCGCTTGTCTATCAATGGTGAAGAAACACTTTAAAAATAAAAATTAAATAATTATCTATCCAGATCTGGATTCCGACTTCAGCAAATCGAATCAATTCGTCCTTGTCAAAAAACAAACGTGTCCACCAAGTTTTATCCGAATCCGTTCAAAACGTTTTGAGATATTGTGCTATATTTGAGATTAGCTCTATCTCTCAATGGTGAAAAATCACTTTTAAAATTATCAAATCAGGATCCGGATTCAGATCTTCACCAAAATTGAATAATTTCTTCCTTGTCAGACACCCAACCTGTCCACTAAGTTTCGTCCTAATCCGTCCACAACCTTTGAGATATCGTAATATATATATCATTTTGACCCTATCTCTCAATGATGAAGAATCATTAAAAAAATTCGAGTAGTCAGATCCGGATCCGGATCTTCATCAAAATCTAATCAGTTCGTCCTTGTCACACACCCAACCTGCCCACCAAATTTCATCCAGATCTGTCCACAAGTTTTGAGACATCCTGCACAAGACAGACAAACAGACAAACAAGAAGACATTGTGCAGAGCATGACATTTGCAAAATCCATCAAACAAATTTGACCTCAAAAATAATTGTTGTTGAATTCAATGACCAAAGTGCAACTCTTCAAATTTTAAGTGAATCGGATGAAAATTGACAATTCTAGAAATCTTGACTGACTTGGCGGTGTGTTTTGGATCGTTGTCCTGCTGATACGTCCAATGCTCCCCGATGTGAAGTTTCTCCGCGGACTGCTTGATGTTTTCCTCAAGGATCTTGATGTGCTGCTCCTTTTTCATGATGCCATCCACTTTGACGAGATTGCCGGGCCCACTGGCTGGAAACATCCCAAAAGCATTATGCTCCCGCCTCCATGCTTGATGGTCAGGACTGTGTTCTTAGGTTGTATGCTTCACCTTTCTTTCGCCAAACGAAAGCAACATCTCTGTGCCCGAAAAGCTCCATTTTGTCCTCATGACCACAGAATTGAGGACCAAAAGCTTGGATCTTTGTCCAGGTGAGCTTTTGCAAAGGCTAGACGAGCCTTTCTGTGCCTGGGATGGAGGAGTGGAGTCTTTCTTGTCGGCGTCCATGGAGACCCCCCTTGTGCAACGTCCGCTGGAGTGTCTGCCTTGATATCTTGGTCCCAGACTCGCAAGGTTGTTCAGGAGAGCCTTAATAGTGATCCGTGGAGTTTTTGGCCTCTCGCCATACCTTTCTTGCCAGACGAGGCGACACCTTTGGCTTCCGACCACATCCTTCAATGTTTTTCTTACGTGTGGAACTCCTTGTACTTCCTAATTAGGCTTTGTATGGTGGCAACTGGCACTCGGAACTGCTTCGAAATAGCTTTGTAGCCTTTCCCCTCCTTGTGAGCATTCACAATGCACAACCGAAGGTCCTCACTGACTTCTTCCTTCTTCGCCATGCTGACAATGACCTGAGAATGATTGCATCAGCTCCCCTTAATTTATAGTCTAAAAGCAGAGTGTTGTTCTAAAACATTCCTCACTGTACATTCAAGGACCACATTGGTAATGCATTCAGATTGTACGCACACATCTTGGAATAATTGCATAACATTATAAAGAATCTTAGGAATATCAAAAGCATGTGCATTATCACAAACATTGGCCTCAATTCTGAGACTTGCTATGGGGTATGAATAATTTTGGACAGGCATAAAAACAGAAATCTTAACATTTCTATTGTTATGCTAATAATGTTGAGCCAAAATATATGTGGATTTGTACATGCCAACTCAATGTCCTTGGGTGAAGTGAAAGTTCCACCATCCAGCTTGTAGGTATGAGATAAATGCAAAACTCTCAGGTTTTTCATAGGTTATTAATAATTTGGGGTTGAGTGTATAAATCCTCTTCAAATTTCAAGTCAATCAAGAAAAATTGAGGATTAGAAATACCACCTTAGTTGTTGACCTTGGGACTATGTTGACCTTTTGGTCCATGTTAACCTCAAAATAATAGTCTTCTTCCTTATGACAAACTCTCATGTGCTGAAGTTTCGTGAAGATCGGTTGAAACTGTGACCTGGTAGGCGATAAACAGACAGACAGACAAAATAACAAAAATCGACTAACAAATATACTTGAAAAATCTTCGATTTTGCAAGTAACAAACAGACAGAAGGGTGAAAACATCACCTCCTTCACCTTCAGTGGCAGAGGTAAAAATGGAATGAGGATCAATGTAAGACCAAGGTGATGAGAATAAGAGACTATGCAAAAAGCCAGAGGATAGCCAATGGACATGAGCTGCAACAGGTCGAAGAGTTTCATTCCTTGGAAGCTTAGCAACTGAGGATACTAAATGCACAAAGATCAGAAAAAATATCTATAGCAAAAGAAAGGAGTTTTTGAGGAAAAGCTTCAACAAACAGCTGAAGAACAGGTTGGTGAAATCCTTGCTTTTGGAGTGTAATGCTTATGAGTTTGAGGTATCGGCATTGAGGAAGGAGGACGAGACGGGAAGCTTTCAAAATCTCTGTTTGGCAAATAGTGGAAAGAAATGTTTGTGATGAACACAAGAGAAATGAAGAAGTTCTTAAGTTGAAGAGAGAGATATTTGATTTCGACAGTTAGGAAGAGGAAGAAAAACTGGCTTGGTCACATTTGAGAGTGCATGGATAGCTAAAAGAGGTGATGAAAGGTATGATGGAAGGAATGAATCAGAGAGGAAGACAGAATGATGTTGCAAGATTGGATAAAAGAAAGGCAGATACAAAAGCGGAAGATGAAAGCCATTGACAGAGAAGGGTGGTGCCTAAAGAAACCATTAACTTACCAAAACTTATTAGCTGGCTTCACTTATTAACCTTTAGGGTGAAGCACTTTGTCGTGTACAAAACAATCCTGGACAATGAATCGGTTTTGTATCACTTTAAACTGTTAAAGTGAAAGTTCTTGTGCCAAGAAGGATCGAATTCATTTTAACCCATTTTGTTGTGTTAATTACCCTGTACTATTTGTGGTGAGATGGGTTTAAATATATTCAATGTATAGCCAATATGATTGAACACAGTAATGTGAATTGATCTTAACCATACCTGAATCTGTAGTGATGTTATTTTGACATCTGTAACTTTATTTGGAAGTTGTTTTGAACTTTGTAATCATTTGTTTCAATTGTAAATGAGTACAGGTGAAGAACCACTGATGATGTTTGATGTAAGTAGTGATGTAACACAGAGGATGATGAGGTGTACGTCGCTCTGATCGAGAACCCAAACGCACCGATGACTCCACTGAATGGAAATTAGTTCAGCGTAAACATAATTTGAAATCAGCCATTACGAACTGGCACAAGAGGGCAAGAAGCATGGAAAGACTGTTGTCGGATTCAAGTGATTTGGACGTTGTTGAACAAAAACGAGATGTCCTCGAAAGACACATGGATGACGTTTCAAAGGCACATGATCGACTTGATCAGTTAACGTCATCTAGAAGCACGGATCCAGATACTGACTTGTACTATATGCCTGGTGTTGGCTTAATGGTTAGGGTGGCGGCTTTGTATGAGGGTCTGAGTTCAAATCCCGTTCAGCAGTTGAATTAATACCAGGTGGGTTAACTCGGCCTGTCATCCTTTCGCGGTCGGCAAAATGAGTTGCTTGCTGGTATACTGTGTGGAGTGGTGACCCGTCCAGGATTGTACCCAATAGCCAAGGAGACTGCTTAAGCAGCATCAACGCTCTGCACAGATTCTCTCTCTCTCTCTCTCTCTCTCTCTCTCTCTCTCTCTCTCCTCTCCTCTCTCCTCTCTCTCTCCTCTCTCCCTGTCTCGCTCTCTGTCTCTGGAACAGTTTAGTTACTATCTACCCAAATCTATTGCAGATCATAAACGCAACATTATGACAGAAAGGGACTCCCAGGTTATTTGAAGGTAGCCGAGCTTCCTCCATATCTCATGCTTCTCGTCTCAAAGGCATCAACCACATCTGTGAAAGCTGAAGCAGCTGCGTAAAGCCAAAACTAAAATATTTCGACTCGGATGCTAAGAGAAGAGCAGAACTTTCAAGGGTTCAAGCAGAACGAAGAAAGGCTTCAAATTATGAAGGAGCTTGACATGGCACAGGCAAAAGTAAACGTCTTTCACGAACTGAACATGAAGAGAGTTCTCTCGCAGATCAAAGACAGAGACCGTCACTACTGATATCGACAAGGAACGGTTCATTGAAAATTATGTCCGCAACCACTGTGTCGCGGATCAGAACCTATAAACTCGGATCATCGTTCGTATAGTGAAAACAGAATTCATATGCAGAGCCAAACTTAGAAAAGTCATTCTAACAGACCAAGAAACATCTAACTGGAACAGAGCCAGACCTCAGAATCACAAAGATGTGCCACAATCTGAAAATGAACCCATGCCCTGAAAACACTGGTAATGGGAATCATACAACTGTGAACAATGCCGAGTTGTTTTACTTTAGCCAAATGCTTCGCTGATCAGGTTAACCTTGGACGTATGCCCCAACCTGAAACCTGATTTATTTACAGGAAACGCCCTTACATATCCTCCTTGGAAAGTGGCATTTGAAACTTTACCAGAAGGAAAGAAAGTCCACATTCAGAAAGAATCTATTATCTCCAAAATATCGAGGGAGTGTTGCAAAAGAGGCTGTTGAATTTACTTTCTGATCAATACCGCTGAGGAATTTGAGGATGCAAAGAGGGTATTCGAACATGTTAAAGGGATGAGTTTCTCGTGGCCAACGCATTCAGAGAAACTAGACAATTGGCTTAAGATTGCATCACGAGATGGCCCAGCTCTGGGTAACTACGCTGATTTCTTTAGACAGTGTGAAGTGGCCATGACTAAGATAGACAGTCTTCAAGTTCTAAACGACAGCCGAGAAAACAGGAAATTGCTCATAAAGCTTCCCGTGTGGCTAACTTTACGATTGGCAAGAATTGTCTCAGACTGGAAGGAAAAAAAGAAATAGTTTCCACTTCCTCGATGTTTGTCAAGATTATTGCCAAAGAAGCAGAAATAGCTTGTGATCCCGTGACTTCACTTCAGGCTGGGAAATCAATAAGTAAAGCCGGAAGTCCGGAAAGGCGAACATTCAGGAATACCGGAAACCAAAGAAATGTCGGTGTTGCTCTCTGTCCAGAGAAAGCTCTCTCCAAAGCAAAATAAACCAAAGAAAGCACTCTCTCCACTCAGGTGACACGGTATTGTGAAAACGTACAAGTTGAAGTGATGGCAAGTTGTGCTTTCCTTTTAAAGGTGAGCATCACATTGATGACTGTAGATCGTATCGAGCCAAAACTTTACTGGACAGAAAGATCTTGCAAGGAAAGGGTTTTGTTTTTGTCTCCCTTGATAAAGGACATTTAGCCAGGGCGTGCCCATAGAAAGGTCTGTACGTGCAAAGGACGGCACCCAACTGCTCTTCATGGAGATAGCAGACAGACAAGCACGTCACAACAGAACACTGTTTCAAAAAGTAGGATCAAGAGACACCACTGATAAGTCTGGAGACAAGTATGTCAATGGTCACATTGGATTGAGTCACCTCAACGACACAGTAAATGCTCAATGATAGTTCCTGTATAGTTATCGCACTGTAACAAGCTAGAAGTTGAAAGGTTGGCGTATGCGTTACTCGACACTCAGTCCAACACCACTTTCATACTCAAGGATACTTCTGCTGCATCGACTTAAAAGGTACCCCGGTGAATTAATCCTGTCTACAATGTCTGCCAAGGACACCTGGTACAAAGTCAAAGGATTGATGGCTTGCAGGTTAGAGGCTACAATAGCTCATTGCGATCTCACTTCCAACGACATACTCTCGTGAGATTATGTCAGCTAATAGATCTCATCTACCAACAGCAGAAGTTGTGAGAAATGGCCACACCTGCATATAAAATTGCTGATGAGCTGATACTGCTCCAAGATCTGAAGTTGGTTCTCCATATTGGTTACAACTGTACCAGGGCTTTAACACCTTGAGGCATATTTCCTCCCACTAACAATGAGCCATGTCGCCAGAAGACGGATCTTGGTTGGGCAATTGTAGAATTGTGGACCCAAATGCTCTCGACACTGAGTATTGGAGTGAGTCATCGCATTCTCTCAAGATTAGCATTATCAGAGCTACCATTATCTGGTAAGGCATTCGAAAGTGAGTATATAGAGGTCGTACTCTGTTCAAGAACCATGGTGAAAGAAACATCAACCCTCATGATGTCACTCAAATAATGGAAATGGATTTCAATGAAAGATGAGAAGAGGAATCATCTTTATCCTGAGAGGACAAAAATATTTATTTCTATCGTACAGAAGGTTTCATCCTCTTGATCAGCACTACGACATGCCATTGCCATTCAGAGATTCTGATCCGAAACTACCGAAAATCAAGTTCATGGCAATCCATCGTTTGAGACAATTCACTTCAATAAAGAGCTCATAAAAGCTCCGTGAATCTTTAAAGAGCTCCCTGGCTTTCAGGAGTTTTTAGGAACTTCGTAACTTTCACGGAGCTCTTCAAAGTTTTGGGGGAAATGAGTAAATGACGAAGGCTTCGGTATGAACACTACTCCTTGTGTCCACATCTGCGTATGACATCCAATGAACCTGTGATAGTACGATATGAAACGCCTAACAGCAGAGTAAGTGCTTGCTGTGGCTTGTGCTTGCTGCCTTTTTGGCATATCACTTCAGGAGGAGGAGGAGGAGGAGGAGGATCAAAGCTGATGGAGGTGTGTAGTCAACAATAGAAGATATCAGCGTACCTTACTTGAGTTACAATTAGTAGATAAAGGACAAGTTATCACAGTATACTCTTTCACTGCTCACCTCACTCTTTCATTTCCTCTTTCCCACCTTTGGAATAAACTCCTCACTCTGTTCAATCCATTCTTCCCTCCAGGCCTTCAAAACAGCTGTTCATCACCACCTCTTCTCATCCCCATCCAAATCCTCGATCTTTCTACCCCCTTAATCCACCCCAAACCCACCTCCTTCACATTCCCTGCTTTCCTTCCTGAAAAGTCCCTGTAACGTACATCTTGTATTCCCCATGTTCCCCGTCCCATCCCTCTCCCTTCCACAGATCTCCTATGTCTTTGTTCCCCACTGTTTTGTCCTTCCCACTCCCTCCCCTCTTGTCTCTTGCCCCCCTTGCTGTGCGTTGTGTGTTAGCTCTTATATGAGACTCGACAAGGTATAAAAAAAATTTGTTTTGTTTTTGAACCCAGACCAGATCGCTCAATGGTGAATAGGCATCTCCTCTAGTCTAGAGTCTAGGCATCCCTCCAGCCCCTGCCTTTACCATGAGCTCTGATTTAAACGGTGTGGAGTGTGTGTGTGTTACTTCGCAATGGAAATTATCTGTACATTGTTATACTTAAAGTGCTTTATTTTCTGCATTACTAAAGCTCAGGAAAATAAATGATGCATTAAATTATGCAGTAATATATGAGAAATATAGATACTGTGCATAAAATACACGCCTGCGGAGGTGACGGTCATCTCTGCGAGAAACAAGCATGAGTTCCTGTTACTAGGGCGTAGTGTTCTCGGGTCAGGAGGGATTTTTGGCCAACTTTGAAGTCACGTGACGCGAAAACGAAAGCGAATATCAAAAATCCGACCTGACCAAATCTAGATATTGTCCCATAGATTCATATGCCACAATCATATTCAAGATAACTTAAGAAATGTAGGAGGTGATAGATTTTGAAAATCGTCATTTTGCAACTACATGAAGCAGTTTTCGCAAAATAAAAGTCACGTGACATGTACGTATCGAAGATATCGTACTTCTTTCGATGGACATGAAAGACAAGGTCAGCTGCTATGCAATGACACCATTCACTAACTTTTACCATGCCCAGTAGAGAATAATAAACCCCGAAGGTAGGGCAGTTTTGCAAACTTTGAAGTCACGTATCGCGAAAACGAAAGCGAATATCGAAAATCTGGCCTGTGACCAAATTTAGATATTGTCCCATAGATTCATATGCACAATCAAATTCAAGATCACTTGAGAAATTAGAGGAGATAGATTTTGAAAATCGTCATTTTCGCATTTTTTGCCAACTTTGAAGTCACGTGACACGAAAACAAAGCGAATACGAAAAATCGGCCTGACCAAATTTAGATATTGTCCCATACAATTCATATGCTACAATCAAATTCAAGATCGCTTGAGAAATGGCGGAGAGAGATAGATTTTGAAAATCGTCATTTTCGCATTTTTTGCCAACTTGAAGTCACGTGACACGATAACGAAAGCGAATATCGAAATCCGGCCTGACCAAATTTAGATATTGTCCCATAGATTCATATGCCACAATCAAATTCAAGATGTTTGAGAAATGTAGGAGGAGATAGATTTGAAAATCGTCATTTTCGCATTTTTGGCCAACTTTGAAGTCACGTGACACGAAAGCGAATATCGAAAATCCGGCCTGACCAAATTTAGATATTGTCCCATACATTCATATGCACAATCAATTCAAGATTGCTTGAGAAAATGTAGGAGGAGATAGATTTTTGAAAAATCGTCATTTTCGCCATTTTTTGCCAACTTGAAGTCACGTGACACGAAAACGAAAGCGAATATCGAAAATCCCGGCCTGACCAAATTTAGATATTGTCCATACATTCATATGCTACAATCAAATTCAAGATCGCTTGAAAATGGCGGAGGAGATAGATTTTGAAATTCGTCATTTTCGCATTTTTTGCCTAACTTTGAAGTCACGTGAACGAAAACGAAAGCGACAATATCGAAAATCCGGCCCGACCAAATTTAAATTGGTCCCATACATTCATATGCCATAATTCAAATTCAAGATCGCTTGAGAAATGGCGAGGAGATAGAATTTGAAAATCGTCATTTTCGCAACTTCAAAGGCTCGTGACCTTGACCTTGACCTTCGTGACCTTGAAAGTCATACCATCGTGTACGTCTCATCGACCTCTATCAGGATCACTAATGACCAGATCTCCCGCTTCAACTTCATTGTGTACGGACGGACGGATCGAAGGACATCGACACCTTATTATTAGGTCATGCTCGAAGAGATGACCTAAAAAGGAAAACACGGTCCGTGAGGCGGTGAAGCCATCCGTTAGTCCTGTGAAGACCATTTGCCTATTATTGGTCACATCATGTTTTAATGTTAATTCCAAAGACCCCGAAGACGCAAAGACCCAAAAACCCAAAGACCCGAAAGACTCCGAAGACCCAAAAGTTACCGAAAACCAGTAAGTCACCGAAGACGCAAAAGACCCTGAACCCAAAATAACCCAAAGACCCCGCGAAGACCAAAAAGATGCAAAAGACCCAAAAGACCTCGAAGCCCTGAAGACCAAAAGTCCCTGAAGACTCAAAAGACCCTGACACACCAACAATCCCTGAGGACCCAACAAGACTCTGAAGATCCCAAAGACCAGAAAGACCCAAAGTCCCTAAGACCCAAAATTCTCAAAAGACCCAGAAGTCTCAAAAAAACCCAAAGCCCCAAAAAGACCATGTAAGACCCAAAAGATCCCTAAGACCCTGTAGACCCCTTACACCCTTCAGTTAGATTAGACAGCTTAGACTCTTGACTATTTCGACACTTGACCTTCTTATGTCACAAATTAAATTTCAAATCCTTATAATAATTCACGGACTGGTGTTTGTGGTTTGGTTGTTACACTACTCCCTCTACAGTTTTGGGCCAATTTCATCCAGACTGGCGACAGAGGGATCAGCATGACCCGATGTCTCCACCATTTGCAGTACAGATTCCTGTCCCCACGTTTTCCAGTGCTGTGAGCTGTTTTGAATTATAAGCAGTCCGGTATGTTTTTGCTTCATGCACATAACCGGTTATTATTTTTTGCCTATGCAGAGCTGTCACTTGCCTATACACGCCAAATAAAGTATGCGTCAGAAGGACGTGTTGTATGCTTGAACAAGACGCCCGTCAGGCGGGTGCTCTGCTCGTAAATATATCACCAATATTACAAATAGTCCATGAGCCAGGCCAGATATCGTACCACCTGGGGTGACTAAACACGAATGGTACTAAAATGTTTATAGAGTGACTGTAAATACATTAGATATGAAGCCTTCCCGCACTGGTAGCTTAGTCTGATTTGTGATGCAATGGGGGTGCTACCCATAAAAACAGATTTTCAGCTGACGCTCGGGGTTTTCCTCATTTTCTTTAAATCAATCACACGATCAACGCGAAACTTTGGACACCTATGTAGAATTTATTCTCTACCAAGTTGTTCCTAGGTATTTTTCAATTTCCTCATATTTTGGGATTTACCCTAAAAAAATTTAATTGGGTATTTTTCCATAAATCTGGAATAAATCCCTAAATATGGGGAAATTGAAAAATATATTCTAACAGCTTTGGTAGCTATTTGATTCTCTACAAGAGTTATTCTGATGTATATTTCAAGTTTCCCCATATTTAGGGTTTATTTCATATTTGGTGATTTTTTGTGATATTTTGGGGATAATTTATTATTGGAAGGAGCAAACATATGTAGAATGGTTTCCATGTAAATGTGTTTGTTTGTTTGTTCATGTAATGTTTAATGGTGAGCAGTGGGAAGAGGCTCCTGAGCTAAGTAAGTCAAGAAGAAGCAGACCACGCCTCCTTCTCCATGCACTTCATGCAGACAGAATCTGGTACAAGAGTCTGTCATCATCACTGCAGAGGATACAGATGTCATGGTCCTGTGTCTGGGCATGTGCCACACAGAATCCCATCCCAACCTGTTCCAGAAGTGCGGGACGAAGAACCGGACAAGATTCCTGGATATCACCACACTGAGCCATACACTGGGAGGTCAGCGTGTGTGATTCATTGATTGGTGCATGCCTTTACCAGGCTGTGATACCGTCAGTGCATTCGCTGCCGGGGAAAGATGACGACACTCAAGCAGGTGAAGATGGACAAGGACATACCAGGATGCTTTCCACGAACTTGGGCACTCATGGGAAGTGTCTCCTAACTATTTGAGAAGCTACAGGCAATCACCTGCCACATGTACCTGCCATTACCCACACAACTGAGGTGAACAAGCTTCGTAATGAGCTGTTCTGTGCGAGACGTGGAGAGGTGGAGTCAAGTCCAACTCCCTCCTTGTGAGGACTGCCTCTTCATGCATGCACTACGCTGCAAACTACCAGAGCTGCGATCTGGAGGAGAAGTCTGCAGAGCCAGCCATTTGTTGCGAACCAACAGACTGCGGCTGGATGACAGATGAGACGGCAAGCTTGCTGTTCAACTGGATGCGAGGCTCACCAGCACAGATGCTGTTATGCAGCTACTGTCCTGCAAGTGTGTGGCGGTCATGCGAACTCCCTAAGTGCACTTGCCTCAGCAATGGCCTGAAGTACGGACATGTGCAGGTTACAGACATGCCAGAACAAGGCTATTGAAGAAGAGCCGGTAGCACAACAGTCAGATTCCGAGTCTGACGTAGATGATATTGAGGAGGAGTAATTTGCCATAATAGTAAGTACAAGCCCATGGCATGCTTAGTGTGTATTTACAGGACTTGTATAAATGTGACAATTACTATATTCATTTTAGTGACATTTAGGCATTCCTGTCCCCAAATTTGACATTTTAAAATTTTTCTGATTTTCGGTAGGGGGTCTATTCAAGAAGTGATAACGACCATTAAGCTACCAGTGTGCAAGGGCTATCATATCAAACATAAACTAGAGACATGTAGCAAGCTAAAACACCTAAGAGAGAATTAGTCACCCGGGTGGTACCGATATCCCAAAATTCGGGTCTTGGCTCATGGACTAAAATACATTTGTAGAAAATTAAATGTTTGTATCGTCATTGGTGTAAATCATGCCAACAAAGCAAATGTATGACATCAATCTCTACAACTTGTGGAGAGGCGAGCGTAGCGAGCTGATCCATGCTATGAACAATAATCTGTAATCAGAGGTAAAAAGACAATTAACCAAATATTTTGCCCACTGACAGTGAATGGGAGTTATGTTTTCAACCCCTATTTGTTTGTTTTGTGAGCAGGATATCTTAAAACGTTATGGATGGCATCGGATGAAAACTTGGTGACAGGTTGGGTGTGTGACAAGGACGAATCGATTCGGTTTTGGTGAGGATCTGGATCTGGATACAATATTTTTTTTAAATTATTCTTCACCATCGAGAGATAGGTCCAAAAACGATATACAGTATAGAGCAGGATATTCCAAAAAGTTGTGGATGGATATATGACAAAACTAGTTAATAGTTGTGAGGTGAACAAGAACAAGCCAATTCGATTTTGATTCAGGTCCAGATCCAGATTCAGCCCATCAGTGGAATATAAAACGTAAACTGTTCAGCCGGGCGGAGGTATGCGCTCTACTGCAGCCGTTCTGATTCCTTTTTACTTCGTAAATTGTAACTTAATTTTAGCTCACCTACATTTAGTCAGGTGAGCGTATGTGATCGAGCAGTGTCTGTAGGTAGTGAGTGAGTGAGTGAGTGAGTGGTG
>CM068960.1:53710039-53715039 GCA_035128595.1 Eptatretus atami | reverse complement strand
CTTGGAATTAGGAGTGTTGGAAGTGCAGGAAAAAAGGGGAGGGGGGGGAGATGAAAAAAGTTAAATTTCTAAATGGTGATTTTGTACTCCTGGTCTAAAACTCTGTTGTCGCTACCATTAAAAATTGGTGCCATCAATTGTAGAAACAACCCAACAAACGTATAAGCCGTTTCCCTTATCCTAAAAGGGAGGGGCATATCTGTATTCTATCCCACCAAATTTTGTCTGAATCATCCACCAATTTTGAGATATTCCTTTGTTCACAGATAGACAGACAGACAGGGTGAAAACAAAACCTTGTCACCTTCTATGCTGGAGATAAACAGAGGTGAAAAACATACTCCCCATCCACCTTCGATGCTACAGGAATGACAATATGGATTGTAAGACTTACAGTGTTAAAATCCATACCCAAGACAGAAAAGTTTGTAAGTAAGAAAGCCAACTTTATTGAAAAATTGATTGTACTTACCTCATTTCGATTCCAGTCACAGTTAAATACCAACCCACATTGAAATAAATATCTATGCAATCCTTCAGATATTAACGCAGATGCTCACAAGTTTGCTTTAAAACCAGGTTATATGCAGATGGTACAAATTGCCTGCACCACAGAAAAAAATTAACAAAAAAAAAACTGTTTTAGACTTTCAACTGTTTTAGACCATAAAAACTGTTTTAGACTTTCTTTTTTTTTTCACTGCAATCATTTAAAACCACCATAATCACTCTGCTGGAGCAAGCCTGTCAGCTTGAGCTAAACGTATATGGAATTCATGGAGTTTGCAATTACAGTTCAAAATAACACTTAAACATCCTTATTTCTTTTTTAATTTATTGGCTGTGTTTTTCAAAAAGGACATTACTGCTGCTACTTTACCAGCATTTGAATCTTTACACATTTTCATCATTTAACCAGATCATCAATAACTAAAAGATATGGCAAAGAGAAAGCAGTTTGTAGAAATCATGGACACGCCAAGGCGAAACCACGATTGCATGCCCAAATCCCAGAGTAAACTTCCGATTACGTTGGAATGACACCAATAGTTAAACCACATACTGTGTTAAGCAAGAAAGTGTATTGTTCAGAAGTGTTGTCACAATTAATAGGCATGAGCGTGTTCATAATAGTCCAAGAAACAACAACCTTTATAATTTTCAATAGCAAGATTTGTGTAAATATCAGAAAGGATGGATATACAGAGTATGTATGTGTATGTATATATATATAATTTATTTTTTTTTATTTCGAAGAACTTGTGAGAACATTTGAATGCCCAATCTGTAGATGCGCCCAAATCTCTATCTGGGCCTGCTCACACATTACCATTTCGACTGTAGCTCCCAATGCTGACTTCGCGGCGTTTCTCATGCAACAACATCCAAAATGTTATTTCATGATTCAACAGACTTTTCGTGTGAAGCATATCAATTTTCCATGACAAGAAATTTCGTTGTTAGATTCAACAGCAGAATAAATTAAAATAATATTTATGAAGTGTGAAAAATTGATTCCGAGTTTTTTATTTTTTTATTTTTTAATGTTTTGATGAAGGACATAGAAGTGTCCAAAATATGCTGGATAATTAGGCGATGATCCAACCGCTGACCTGTTCGTCCATTCTACACTGATTAAATTTCAATCAACAGGCAATTACCATTTGCTTTGTCTTTTTTTCATCTTGATTAAAACATTGTGCTTGTGCTCATGGAGGAGCTTGAACGTCGATCGTATTCCGGACAAAAAACATAAATGCATGGAATTTGCACTGTTTTTTTTGCCAAACACAGTTGACGCTTGTGGACAGCCGTACACTGAAACAGATTCAGATGTAACAGACACAAAAGACAGTAGAGGGGGAGGCGGGGCAAAAAGCAGGTTGAGGGACAAAATATAGGGAGATTTGACAAACATGGTTGGGAGGAAAGGCAGGCAGGAGAGGATGGGTGACAAATGGACTGGGTGGACTGCATGGGTGGACAAGATGATACAGAAAGAAACTCTCAAGAGGTAAAACTGTAAATTTGAGAGGGGGTTGGGATTGGATGGGGTGGGTTACGACAGGAGAAAAGATCATGGTTTTAGATAGGACGATCTGAGATGCTGGTGAACAGCTGTCTTGAAAACCTGGAGGAATGAATGAGATTGAGAGCATGTGAGTTGATTCCACAGTGGGAATTAAAGAGGAACGGTTGAGGTGGAGGTGAGCAAGTGATATGGATTTTACATGGATTACAAGGACCGCAGATAATGGACAAAACGCAGCGGTATAATGGTGATTGCAAGGTGGTCTCCACATTACAAGCCAGATGTTTCAGTTCCTATTTAGTAACAATAGTGATTGTGAAAATCACTCAATAATAAACATATCTGAATTTTACTTAAAATACATCTTCTTTTTTTTCTTTTCTTCTGTTTGCATTAGACGTCATGGTGTTCTGTTGTGTGTGTGTGTGTGTGTGTGTGTGTGTGTGTGTGTGTGTGGTGTGTGTGTGTCGTGTGTTATTTCTTGTGTGTGTTTTCCTGGTGGAGGAGATGAACATTTAAATGAAGCTTTTGCACCCTGTTTGACCAGGTCCGTTATTGGTGATATTTCCCGATTTTATATTTCTCTCTTTTATCACTGAGTTTTACACTTCTTTATTTAAAATGTTTAATCTTCCCTCTATCCTTGTCATCGTTCATCAGTGTGCATGGTACACTACATGTATAACACTAAACTCCTGTACACTGTTTGCATTGCTTTTTGTCCATTTTTGTTCACACTTTTCTCATCTCAGATTTGTTTATTATATGCTAAACATTCAAGGGCCTAACTTCAGGAAAAAGGGGAGGGAGGGGGAGGGATACAGAAGTTCATGGATCTGCCAGTAATGGCTTAGGTGACATTTTCTCCCTAAGATAATGAAAATTACATTTTATTTAACCTCTTAACTTCATTTTAAATGGCCTATTATGTGCATATTAAATCGTCTTTGACAATGTGAGCTGTATCCTCATGATTTACTAAGGTCGGAAAAGGATTGTAAATTTATGGCTGCCAGAGACATGAAATTTTTTTTTTTTAATAACCAGAAGGGTATTGAAAATTTAAGCTCAATAATTGTTTTAATTGGTTTTGTGGCAATACGTCAATATTTTAACCGAGGTACTGTAAAGATGCAGTTTAGGACTTACTTTGTGCAGCTGAGTTAGCCAGTCCGTGGATCTGGCATATTGAGTTTACAGCAGCCTGAATGATGTTAGTGAGCATCACACCACAACAAAGCCAGCACACTTATACCCCAACCTATGGGTATAATGAAATTCCGAACCGAACCTGCAATATATCACAGCACACAAGTCGTGCGTGCGTGTGTTGTGTGGTTGTGTGTGTGTGTGTGTGTGTGTGTTTGTGTGTGTGCGTGTGTGTGCGCCTGCGTGTGTGTGTGTGTGTGTACACACAAATCACATTACATAAGGTGTTTGGATTGACAATTGTTCAGAAAGAAACTAGAATTAGAAATATCTTGTCGTGAAGGGCTAGTGTCATATATGTCTATGAAACAGGTAGAACAATTAATTAAATCAATAGAATGTTAAATGAGGGTGCTAACATAGTGGGAGCAAGGAGAACTGGCATTTTGGCCGATAACCTTCATTGTACCAAAAATAAACTCGTTTTTCACAATGAAAATGAGTGCCCTTTCGCTCCAAGAAGAGAAAACACCCGAAACCTCTGCTTCTTCTTTCTTTCCATAGTGTAGCAACCTCCAACATCCTGTTCATTTATCTATTGTCAGAGAAATCAAACTGATCTTGTACCCACTGATTTTGAACCAACGGCTTCAACCACCACACACCAGTCAACACGACAACATGATAGTTTAATCTGATTTGTGCTTGTGAGAGTAAACATCTTCCAGGCTATTGACTCTTTGCGTTGAGACCTATAGCACAATTCTGTTTTTTCTCACATTGTGGCAGTTAGTCTCTGTTTAATGCTCCCTCTGCTCTCTTAGTCCTTTTGACCCTCCGATTATAAGGATGCACGAGTTCTTCCAGTAAGCCCCTCCTGGTTAAACATCCACAATCCAGCTACGTGTACAGCTCAACACTTGTTCTTCACTTGTCAAATCTATGGAACCACCTTGCAGAGAAGCTTGTTCTGTCTCACTATTCTCTCCAGGATTACCAAGCAGGCATCATTCATCTCTTGTCATCACACTCTGACACATGATATTATTACCTTCATTAAATCTCTCTCTGCATAGCCGCGTCCCAACCAATGATGCAACCAGCAGCCACAGGCTGCACTCGATAGAGAGAGAGAGAGTATCATGAACTGGCTCTTCTGGTCATTGCAGCATTATGGCAAATCAGGCCATTGCAGCAAATGGAGGAGAAGCATTACAAACGTGATGAGAGATTCTTCAAACATCTAACAACTAGAAGGGCACTCGGTAGAGCGAATATACATCCAGTATGTAATGCCTGATCCACGAGAACATATCGGGTCCAATACATTTTTGAAATATCATGCTATATATCGTTTTTCGCCTTGTCTATCAATGGTGAAGAAACACTTTAAAAATAAAATTAAATAATTATCATATCCAGATCTGGATTCCGATCTTCAGCAAATCGAATCAATTCGTCCTTGTCAAAAAACAAACGTGTCCACCAAGTTTTATCCGAATCCGTTCAAAACGTTTTGAGATATTGTGCTATATTTGAGATTAGCTCTATCTCTCAATGGTGAAAAATCACTTTTAAAATTATCAAATCAGGATCCGGATTCAGATCTTCACCAAAATTGAATAATTTCTTCCTTGTCAGACACCCAACCTGTCCACTAAGTTTCGTCCTAATCCGTCCACAACCTTTTGAGATATCGTAATATATATATCATTTTGACCCTATCTCTCAATGATGAAGAATCACTTAAAAAAATTCGAGTAGTCAGATCCGGATCCGGATCTTCATCAAAATCTAATCAGTTCGTCCTTGTCACACA
>CM068960.1:53591436-53604495 GCA_035128595.1 Eptatretus atami | reverse complement strand
CGAGATCGAGGGACAACGTAATTCCTCTGCAGATAGTGACTGGCACACGACACAAAGGTCCAATCAACCCGGCACGCGACCTGGAAATAAGAAGAGTTATAATAAAGGAGTCGTCGTTCTGTACCTATCGGGACTAAATTAGGATTTGTCAAAATATACATCCAGCAAGCCCTAATATGCCAACAGGCTGATTTCGTCATCAGGTTGGACTCCCCGACACAAAAAATGTAGGAATTTTTGAAAAATATAGGAATTAACTTGGTACAATTGAAATTATAGTATTTATACCTACCTGAAATTATTTAAAGTCACACTTTCAAGTAGATTGAAAAAAATCAAAAGTTGGTTTAAAAATTAGAGCACCAAAATTACACACTATTTGAAATCACCATGCTTGTTATTTATTATGATTGATTCTATTTGTATATGCGCAGAACTGACTTTTCATAAAACATTGCTTAGCCATTAGATTCGATAATAATCATTCCAAAAATGGTCAAAAGTGGTAAAATCAGCAAATGGATAAGGTGAAATCAAATTAAAAGTCTCAGCACTGGTACACTTTCTGTTTTGATTGGGCCCTCAGGGCATGACATAGGATTGCTGCTCCCTCTCAGAATAATAGGCGATCATAGAAAGCTGTTTTACAGCTAAGTAAAGGTCTAGGATAACCTTTATTTGATGGAAGTACAACTCTGTGGCATATTTATAGGCCAGGGTAATTAGAAAAGACTTCAAAAAGGTCTCCGCACTGGCACACTCTCTGTGTCGTGGGGTCACTCCCCTTCTTGCCCTTTTTTGGCTTCTTGCCCTTCTTTACTACACCCTCCCCTCCTCAGAGAATTATCCCCATCATAAAACGTTTAACTACATAAAAAGGCTTATGTTCTCTCTCATCTGAATTGAACACAAAAATAAAGCCAGCCTACCCAGCCCTCCTCCTGGCCTTCATCATCATCATCGATGACGATTGATCGATCGTCTTCTCCAAGGCAAACCGGATCAGCAATGACGATCGATTTTATTCTCCAATCATGTCAAATTCACTCCACAATATCCACACATGATGCCTATTATCTCTCAAAATAGTAGTATGCTTTCGTTGTCATATTCAATGAGAATAAATGACTGAAAACACAAATTTCCGAGCAGATTACAAATTAAAAAACACACTTACTGCCGTCAGTGCGCCATGTTCTGCATTCTTTCAGTGGTCCTCCGCAACAAAGGAGCATTTTTGACCTGGCTAAACACGAAAATTCGAAGGCCTATGAAAGCTGCCAATGCAATTTTGTGCTTGGCTCCCCTTTCCAGAATTGTTTAGTTACATCATATAGAAGCCCTGTACCAAGTTTGTGTGGTTTTGTCCAGTTCGTAAATGTTTTTACCCTAAGCGACTGGACTAGTTCAGGTTATTTAAACACAATTGAATGCTGCTTGTATTATGTATTCAGGAAAAGGGTTAACTTGCTTACGTAATAAATAGATTGAATGCAGCGTATTACTGGGGTCCATAACTCATCGGTCCCTGTGTGATCAAAGCCGGACATCTTGGTACCGGTCATCACTGTCAGCAGTTATAAAGTGGCAGTTCTAGTTATTATTTTTTGTTATTGCCAAGTCGAGGCTCTTGAGGAATGAGAACATGGACATTACAGCAAAAAGAGAAGGGAATACCAACTGCAGAGTTGTGAACAGAGGAGATGACAAATGATGGTGGAGAAGAAATGAGGGTAGGGGAATGCATTGGTGTGGATAAGATGGTATAAAATCAAACTCAGGAAAAAATAGCAGGACATTGGAAAGAGATGGGCTTGGGAGGGTTAATGAGGCAGAAAAGATTCATGGTTTGGATGGGTGGTGATCTGAGATGATGGTGAACAGTTGTCTTGAAGACCTGAAGAGGAATGTGGAAATTGGTTCCACATGTGGAAAGAAAATGAAGAATGGATTAGCTGAGATGAGCATTGATGATGTTATGTTGGAGTTTCACTAGAAGGGGTTGCTGGTTGGACTGCATGTGTTCTTGTGAGAGTGTAAGATTTGTCAGGATTGAAAGACTTGGGATTGGGGTGTGTGGTGGGGGGGGGGTGGACAAAGTACGGACAGAGCAAAGGGTTGCAAGACCAGAAAGGCCACAGTGGAAGCAGAGACCACCGACCTGTCTAATGTGAAAGAGACAGGCCATCATCTCAGCTTCATCATGGGATTCCAATGATCCTGAAGGCCCTGATTTCCATGGTGTTTAGGAGAGACAGTGGGGGAGTGCATGAGTCTTGTTTCCAGAAGGAGAGCAGTGATCCATCAAACTTTGGATGAAGGCCTGTGTAGGTGGATCGGAATCAGGCGTGCCAAGGAAGGGCTTTGTATGACGGAAGATGCTCAGTCGGCAGCTTTAGAGGCCAACTTTGAAATGTGGTTTGCCCAAGAAAGATCATGGCTGAGAGTGAGACCAGGTATTTGACTGCACTTCTTCAAGAGAATTGTTTAAGTCAATGGGGAGGATTTGCCAAACTGTCCTTCAGAATGAGATGGTGAGAGTGTGAGATTTGTCAGGATTAAGAATTATTCCAAATGTTTGACCACCTTGTGATTTGTTCAAGGTCTGATGAGAGGGAGAGGCTGCAGCCTGCATGTCGGAAGGTTGAGGATGTCATGGCAGCGAGTGCAAGCATCAGCAAATAGATGGAGGATTTTCCAGAGAGTCATTTATGAAAGATTAGGAATAGGACTGGGGCTAGAAAACAACCTTGGGACACTCCAGCTTTGACGGAGAGAGGAGATGAAAGGATTCCGTTGAGAGCCACACAGTGGCTACGAGAGTCGAAGTCAGTAAGCATGTGTGGAGCTGCCTTGGATTGCACCAAGCAGAGTCTGAGCAAGGCAAGATGCCAGACTCTATAAAAGCACGAAATATGTCCAGAGAGATGGTTCTGATCTCAGTCTGATATTGAGGGCCTCCATCCATTGTTGGGAGAGTCGAAACAGTCTGTCCAAGGTAGTGTAACCTGGTCTGAAACCAAATTGGTATTTGAGATGAGGTTGTTAGAGTAAAGAAGGTGAAATCTATCTGTCTATCAAGGTTCTTCCTGACTTATTTGTTCCTTTCACATTTCTCCTCATTCATTCTCATTCTTGCTTTACTTTTCTTTTTCTTTCTTTGGGTGGTAAAGTTTTCTGAAAGGCTCACTTGGCTATCTTGGTGTTGGCTAATGTTCGGTTGGTGGGCTTGGGATCCTGGATCCTGAGTTCAAATCCCACTCAGATGTTGACTTAATTCAGGTAGGGTTGACTCTGCCTGTCTTCCTTCAGAGGTCGGCAAAATGAGTGCCAGCTGCTGGTGTCCTGATGTCGGAGTGGTGACGCCTCCAGGATTGTGCCAATAGCCAGGAGACTGCTTAGCCAGCAACAACGCTGTGCACAGAGTATGGTCCCAATGAATGGTATAGAGGGAGGGTCTGGAATCGCTGATTACTCTTCAGTTTATGCATGTAGTGATGTTGGCTGACTTTCAAGCAGATGGAAGATGACCTCGGGCAAACGCGGTGAACCGAGCAGAAAGAGGATGTGCACAAACAAGCAGAGCAAGTTTTAGGACACTGAGCTGATGCCATCATTGTCCGAAAACAGAAAGTTGCAAGAAACTTCTCCACTTTCTGAGGTTGCAAAGGACAGAGTTTGATCAGCAGTGTAGGGTGGGTACGAGAGTGAAGGAGTTAGAAAAACTTGGAAATGAATAACAAAATAATCTTGCTTAATACAAAAGCTTGTTCAAAGAAAATAATGTTTATTTACATTAAGAACCGTTGCTCTAGCATGCTTAAACATTATTTACTTTGTGGTAAGATTTTGTATAAAGGTATCTCCTAAAAAACGTTTTTATGTTCTGCACAATCGCTATTTGAGAGGAGAAAATGCATGTATTTCATCAAATTAGCAAAGGACCCATATTTAGACTAATACCGGCTCCCACAAGGGTGGCGCCATAAACACAATTTACATCGTGAGCATTGGGTAAGTTCTCCCCAGTCCCTGCCAACCTTGAAAAAAACCCATCCCCCCCCCCATGAATTTTCCTTTTATTACCAGCGCGTGCGCTGTATACAGATTGCACCGAGTTTGAAATGTCCCGGCGTCGGTCACCACGTCTCCGGTGGGTCCGTTGTCCCCCACCCCCCCCACGTGCCTCAAGACAGCCAATGACAGCCGTCGGTAGATGCATTGCTAACCTCGACGGAAATGGCGACAATTGACGGAAATATCCCGAGTATTTCAATGGAAATTTGTGAAACTAATGTGTTATATATGTGAAACCATTTAATTTCTTTATCCCATAAAACCTTCCTGGCACAGTTCCAGTACAACCATCAATTTTTCAACTCATTCCGTCAGCAGTTCAAGGGTGCAATAAGTAAAACACACACACACACACACACACAACACACACACACACTGCTCGAATTTATATATAAAATTCGACCACACGAACATCTGGGTGATAAAGATTACAAATGACGTAAACGTGAAAAGCACATGTCCTGATGTTGTGCGTAATCAATATGTTTCTATACACAGATGCAGCACTATCAACTGAACAGTGGGTAGGTTCGGAGTGAACTCTTGAGTAGCAGGTAAGTTTCATCAACCACCCTGTATGTCCTGGTTTCGAAGAATAAAAAGTCCACATCAACCTTGAACCGTCCTTGTAAAAGTTTACAAACAGCAACAGTCGATTTATCTTCCAGTAAAAGCCAATTATATCCCTGATATTTCATAGATTGTGGAGAAGTCTTTTGATTCATGTTGCTGCAGCACTGGGTATGTCAACTGAAGCGTGCTCCAAGGCAGGACATTAACTTCATGACATCCAAATGATGATGGCAGCAGATCAATTCCATCGAATCGCTCAACACTTGTTTAATATCGAATTTTCAGAAATAGTGTTTTTGTCAGGTGCAAATGTTTCTTCTGAACAAATATTTGCAGAATGGCAAACTTCCAAACTGCAGGGATTTGCCTTTAGCTCAGAAAGTGATGGTTATGAGTCCTAAACACGAAGTAGTTTTGAGATTTTATTTGAACATAAACTTTCTTTCATCAAAATATATAATTTCCACCTTGCGTGACGGCAAGGTAAATTCCTGTTGAGTATGCACACCTGAAGTCTTATTCACTAAAGATTGTCATTCACTTTATCCTTATCTATAAAGCTGGTTGATAACGATCAGTCACGAGCTGATGTGCTCGGGCAGATAAACAGCAATGATTACTGACTCGTACCAGTGGCATTTTATGACCTTGTTTTACTTATCTCGAGTTACAAGCAAAACAACTTTTCTTCTTGCATAGTTAAAGGCACATATCAAAGCCTACAAAAACAATCCCGAGCCATATCTGTGGATCTCATGAACACGTTCGTTCCATCGACGATAAGAGGAGGCTAAATCTCACTTGGTTCATATTTAAGAGAAGACATTCAAGATTTTTTAAAGTTCGTTTTCCTGGAATCCTATCTTAAAAGAAAAAGAAAACACTCTTGATATGTAGTGCAAGCGAGAAATTGGCCACCTGTTCTATTGGTTGTTGTCAAGGAGACAGATGGAGAAAGAGAGAATTAGAGGACCGTGTCACACGAGCATCCCCCCTACCCTACCTCTGTTGGAAAAACAATGCTCGGGATCCTACTTCAGGAGATAGGGAAGGGTGATTATATGGTGGGTTGGTTTAAAACAGCGGGTGGCTGGCAAGAATCAACCTACCATCGGGTGTTTAATTCAGTTTCCTTCACATTAGGTGAGTAGAATTTGGCACAGCCATCAAGGGTCAACTCCCCAAAGCAGTGATGTTTTGAGAAGACAGAAATTCACCTTTCACACCTTCACCTCGCCATTTGTTGAAACAGGAGGGTTGGTACGAGAAGTGAGGCAGTAGGAATTGGACGAGAAGTTGAAAGAGATCATCAGGGCTTACTTCTAGGTTGAGGTGTCATCCCTCAAAAACCCGCCCCAATCATTCTTCACCTTTTTTGACCCAAAAGGTGTTCAAATATGATGGAATTCATAACCCTCACCTCCCTGATTATATAATATACATATAATATTTATATATATGTATATATCAAGGAAATCCAACAGAGTGGAGGCCATTCAAGCCATCATGCCTGCGCAAACACCACACCAACCCATCCAAACAAGATCCAAGAAGAAAATGCAAAAAAGTTTTTCATTAATGAAATAAATGTATTTGTTTGTGTTGGTGTTTTTTTTTTGTTGTGTTGGTATTTTGTGTATTTATTCCCCCCCTTTCTTCCCCTCAGGGGAGGGGGATGGACTTGGTTAAAAACACACAACCACACAACCCCCCTTGACAAGACCCCCACCAAAAGCATGCCGTACACAATCAGCCATCAATGCTCAAACTACCAAAAAGTCTTCTCAAACTCCCCGTACCCCTCTATCTCCATAACTTCCAGGACCGATCTAATTCTAATTTAAACTTATACTTTTCTGCTGCCCACTCCTTTCCAGGGAGACCATTCCATGCATTAACTACTCTCTGAGTGAAAGTCCCCTGCCTTGCTACCGTCTTACTCTCCTCTTCTTTACTCTCAAGCTATGCCCTGGGTTCTATCACTCTCCACTCTGTTGAATAATTAATCTGCACTTACTTTATCTATACCTTTTCATATCTTAAACATCTCTATCATGTCTCCTCGTAAACGCCTTCTTCTAGTGTTTAAAGCCCTGTTTCCTTCAGCTGCTCCTCAAAGCTGAGTCTAGCAAGGCCCGGAATCAATCTCGTCGCCCTCGCTGAACCCCTCCTTTATGGCATCTATGTCCTTCAGGAACTATGGTGACCAAAACTGCACACAATATTGTAGATGTGGCCTCAACAATCCTGTACAATGATAACCACCTCTTTGATTTATAATTGATCCCCTCTGAATACAGCCTAAAAACCGATTTTGCTTACTTATAGCTGCCTGGCACTGTGCTGCCTGCTTACCTCCCGTATTATTACCACCCCCAGATCCTTCTCCTGTGTGACATGCTCCAAAATATCACACAACCTTCCTTTTAACCGTGCACGTGCCGGTTTCGTTCCACGCACGAGACGTTTCAACGCTGGGTTCAACAGACGTGCCGCTTGGGCCGTTCACAGAACACGGAACGGACCACGCACGCAGCGTCCCCGAAGCTGTGCGCGTTTCCAAAATAACTTTGTGCGCCTACCAGGCTCGCCATTCCCGTCTCCCTTCTGGATCGGTCCGTGTGCCATTTTCCCCACATGCACCGCACATACCATGACACTCACACCACTCGCACACTCCAACACACACTCTGGGACAATCACGCTGGGGTTTGGGTTAGCTCAAGGGATTCCGAGACCTCTGCCCCTCCAAATTCGGCATGTTCCCTTTCCGTACCATGCACCCGCTCGACTCGCACGGCCCGACTGGACTCACCTGGTCGCGGTCCACTTCGAGGGAGGATACCGTCTCCCCTGTTCCTGAGGGAGGTTAATCCGACCCTGCATTGGTCTTGACACATCCACCACTCACATCAATGTCCCTCACCAGCTCTACATGTGTGTGTTCCTCTTTTACTATATTTAATTCGGTTCCCCTTTTTCGATTTCTGCGTTTGTCATATTTCTAAATCCTGCTTCCCTTTGGTCTGTTAATTCCATCATTCCTTTTAATTCCCACGTTCCTTACCTTGACCTCGCCCGTTTCACCGCGTGCCGAACAACGTTGCACTCCCCCTTGACTCGGTCGTTTCCCACATGCAGGCGCCATTTCCAATCCACCATTTTGCCTTTTACCTCCTTCAACTCTGCCCTTCATTGCTTCCTGACTCGCCTGCAGGTCAGCCCATGCTCTGCATTTCCCTCGCTGTGTTCGCATATCACCCCTCAATGCCTGCATGTTCACATCCATGCGCTTTCCATGTTTTCCATATTGCGCTGCTCGCGTCCATTTTGCTTTCCATTTCTTTCATATTCGGTCCATTTTGTTGTTCAAATCTTGCATGTTTCATCCATTTTGCTTTGCATTCCTTGCTCATCCGTATTCTGTTCGATGCCCGATGGCTCTCCGGAAGCCGATCCCACGATCGGTCGTGACCCAACAGGGACCGGAGCGAAATTTGGTGCAGGGGCGCTCATACGCCGCCCCTCCCGCGCCCATTTACAACCTTCTGGGTCCAATGTGGTGGAATGTTTCCCATGGGGTGTCGCTGGCCATGGATTCCCTTAAACTTTAGGTCTTGAACCACCTGCTCCAGCCCGTCTTGGCCCACCATGGTGACGTTCCTAGAATAATTTCACTCGCTTCTTAATTTGAGAGAACGGGGGGGGGGGGGAGGGGGGGGGGTTGCTCCGCACACCCCTGATCCGTATGTCCCGTAAATTTCTCTATGGAGGCGGGGGCGAACCGCTCTGACACCAATTTGTTGTGGTGCCTGGTTCGGTGGCGAGGACGAACGCTAGATGGAGCTAGTCGGGCCATCTCCCACCGAACACCTAGAATGGAAAAGGTCATCACCCGGATACTCCGGATTGAACAGGTCACTTAAAGCGACCTGTCAGCCAATATTTCGATGGCGTGAGGTAGGGTCCACTTGTCTATTCCAATTTACCTAAGTACTCCATTGCCATCTAATACCGGGGAAGCCACACCCTAGCCGGGCTTTGTCCGAAACCGTCACTGTTACGATCGGGTTCTGGCGTAAACAGCGGAATTCCAAAGCCATGCCGCTCCCAAATGCAATTTACGGCACAAACGGCCTCCACTATTCTCAAGCCCGCACCGTGCTGGGTCAATGGAGAAACGACAGGCAACGAGCTGGACAATTTAACAGGGGTTTATTATAATAATCGGGAAGGGAGACACAGAGCAAGACCTTATTCCGAATAAAATTGTAATGTACAATGAGCAATCAACACTTGTACCAATTTCTACTTAGGACGGCCCCACCACAGACACACACACACACACCAAAGAAATGGACCGGAATTGTCTGTATTTCGACCCTCGCAGCCAAGGGATAGACAGCTGGAGGTCAAGAGTTGGTCAGTAACCTGGCCGCGTTTGTGCCATGGCTGCCCGACCTGCTTGTAGGCTCGGGATTTGTGGAGGCATGGAAAGATCGGCACGTTTCCAACCACCATCGGTGGGACTCGAACCCACAAGACAACCTCGCACAAGCATCAGGAACCACGACAAGCGGCAGACGCACCGCACCAAGACGGATATGGCCAGCAGAACCAGACGAGACGACCGTAGACGGATCGCACGACATTATTCAAACGCGCTCTGCGAGGTGCGGAGGGATCCGTCCTGAGGTAACCTGCCTCCCATTGGACAGGTGGCGTGTTGGTGGGCCCGCCCACCGAGAGGCTCTGTAGTTTTTCTGGCCTTCTGGCTTCAATTGGTGGAGCGCCCGGCTTTGTCTCGCTCTTCGTCCATTGGCTGGTAGAAACACTCCCTGCCTTCTTCGGGCGGAAGCCTCGATTGAAGGCGAGTGGAGAGCTCCCACGCCTTCAGCCAAACAAGTGGATAATGGAGTCAGTGCGTTGAAGTTGGTTGGGTGGCGGAAACGAAGCAGAATGTTTTGTTGGGATATAAAAAAATAACTACAAAATAAACTCGCAGCGACAACACAATGAAAATTCCCGTTAGACACAGGGGGTGGATTCTAACTATACACATAAACTTAACGAAAATCACAACTTTAGGGACTGACTGACTGTCTGTGGGCAAGAGGCTTCCAAATCCGTAACAATAATAGTGACCGAAGCTTTTCGTTGCTGCACTTCAGGGAGAACAATCGCAGCAAGTGAAGGGGAAGTTGGAAGGCGCGTTGCTTTATATGCAGGTCTCAATAAGGTGGAACACTATGGTTCAACCGTAGAACGTCTGGTTCATCCAAACGCCATTAGTACGTCTCATCATCCTCACCTCGAGCTCCAATCAAGTGTCACCATTATGGCACCGCAATATAAAGGCACGACCGCACTTCACTTCTCCTTCACTTGCTGCGGATTTTTACCTGAAGATGCAGCATTGAAAACCTTCAGTCACTATTATTCTTTTTGTATCCATTATTGAATTTCTTGAAGTACCAAAATACTTTGTTTATATATGTATATTATTTTATAATATTTATCTATTTACTATCCCGACACTGATTTACGATTACTACCATTTACTTATATACTTCCCGTTGTGACACTTTGATTAAAAAAAACATTAAAAAAAAAAAAGAACAAAATATATCTCCACAAACTATACCACTTATTGTTGTTTCATTTATTAATTCTCCGAAGATTACTTACTTAATTCAATTGATATTTTTTATTTCTGTGCCCGATTTTAACCAACTTTACCTCACACCTCGCAAATAATTGATATAATTGCCAAAATTTTTTTGCTCGTTACCATTTTACTATTTCATGAACATACACACACAACACACACACATACCACATACACACATACACACATACACACAACACACATACACACACACATACACACACACACATACACAAATACACACATACACACAACACAACACACATACACACATACACACATCACACACATACACTACATAACACATACACACACACATACTATCCACAACATACATACACACACACACACACTACATACACACATTACACACACACATACTACCACATCACCACATACATACATACTACACCACACACACACACTAAACAACAACACACATACCACATACACATACACACCACACAACATACTACTACAACTACACACACCACAACATACTACATACACACACACACACATACGCATACATAACACAACACACACTACATACATACATACATACAACACACACACATACATACATCAACATACTACACACACACACACATACACATACATACATACACACACACACATAACATACAAACATACACAACCACACATACATTAACACAACACACAATACATACCACATCACACACACAACACACATCATACACACATACATCACATACACACTACACACATACACACACACATACATACTATACACACATACACACATACACCACATACCAACACACGGACAATACCACACAACACACACATACCACCACACTACACACACATACACATACCACATACACACCACTCACAATACACACACATAACACCATACAACATACACACTACATATACACACATACAAACACATACATTCATAAACATACAACTACACAATCACACACCACATACGAACATACAACAGTACAACACACACACTACATCACAATTACACAAAGCACATCACAAACACTACATACACAATACACAATACAATCATAATACATAATACAACACAACATACAACATCACACACATACATAAACACACATCACCAAGATACAAATACACACACCAACATAACACACATACACACGACAGCATAAATACTACACATACACACACACACCACACATACACACATACCACACACACACATACAACACATACACACAGTACACACATACATACATCACATACACACACACCACACACACCCATACATACATACACACAATACAACACATTACAACACACACTAAACCCATTCATACAATCACAAACCCTAATACAGAGAAAATAGATATATTATTTATATACATATTTATCTTTTCTTTATGATATATATTTATCTTTATTTTATTATTATTTATTGAAATATTTATCAATTTATTTCATTTATCATATCTCATGCAATTTATTTATTATTCATATTATATTTATTTAAATGTATATTATATATTACTTCATATACTATTTATTTATATCATGTATACTACTTTATATATATTTATTTTTATTATGTAATAATTTACTTTATATATTATTATTTATAAATGTATATTTTTTATAATATATATATATATATATATATATATATATATATATACTGTCATACGATATATATATATTTATATATGTTATTTATAGTATATATATATTATATGATATATATATTCCATATATAAATTTATTAGCTCATTTTCCTTACACATATATATGTATATATTGTATATATAATATAATGGTTACCGGGCAATGTGTGTGCTGCCCTTGTTAATCCGCTACTCGGAGGCTTTGGTTGGAGGATCGCTGAGACGGGAGCTCTGCGCTTGCCGTGCTATGAGAGGTGCTTTAGGCAGCCCGAATCATGGCGACAACCAATCCTTATCAACCTGGTCGGTAAGAGTCGCGACCAGGGGTTGCGTCAGGAAGCTCCGGCATAAAACCTTATTGAAACTCGCTCCACCGGATCAGTAACGGATGATCCGCTTTCTCCTTGTTGGATGTGGCGACCCCTTATCCCTGCTGCAGCTGAAATAAGAGAAGATATATATAGTATATGTACTAATTATATTGGATTCGCTATATATGAGATTTCCCTATTCTGTCGGTTTCCGGTTCTGCCCGTGTTTCCTGCTGGTGTGGGTGTGGTGTGTTTCTGTATCTCTCTCTCTCCAACTCATGGGATGGAAATGGTGCAGCATACACCAATTTCCTTCAGAACGTTGGGCTGTTCCAGGAAATCAATGCACTTCCCGTCAATGTGGGGTATGGTAGTTCTGGGACAGCAGAGTGTTTCATCCAAAACAAGGCTCGTTGGCACAAATATTGCCATGACAAATTCGATTTGGCGAATAATCCGATTTGTGGTTTCCCATATGCGTCTCGCGAGGGGACTGGAAGAGGAACCTACTGTCGCCGATTCGACTACTCATCTGATCTCAGGGGTCGTACCTTTTTGTATGGGGTACAATAACCCATCTTACCAATGTCACTCGCGTTGAATCCAGGTCCCGGCCGATTTAACTTGAGAGAATTGATCCAGACATGGCTACTAAAGTGGGAAAACTGGGGGTTTATGCAGGTTTGTAATGTGATTTGAAGATATTTTGCCATTGCCATTTTCGTTGTATATAAAACATAGATGAAACATATTGCATAATTTGTGACAG
>CM068960.1:53577560-53591282 GCA_035128595.1 Eptatretus atami | reverse complement strand
GGTTTTGGCGAGATTTTTACGGTCCTGACCATTCCCATGGTACTAACGTGGGAAACCAGATTTTTATGCCACTTAGGCCTAAGTCACATTTGCCACGGCGGCCGTGGGGTCTCCAAAATCTACGGCTATTAGCAATTATACGGCGGCCGCAGTATTTCCACGGTTGGACTGCTTTACATTGTGTGACCGTGGAAATACGGCGCCGCCGTATAATTGCTTAATAGCGTAGATTTTGAGACCCACGGCCGCTCGTGCAAAATGTGACTTAGCCTAAAGGGCATAAAAAATCTGGCTTTCCCACGTTAGTAACCATGGGAATGGTCAGGACCGTAATAATCTCGCCAAAACCTTTACTACTAGATACAGCCAACAAACTGCTACACAGCATACTTGGACCATAACCTGCATTTTCAGAGAGGGAGCCCAAGTTGAGGTCACCATTAAGGTCAGGTCAAGGTCAAAAACGTCAAAAATGGACATCACTGTATTTTTGGAGAGAATGCATCGCTGTATCTAAATACGCTGTCACAAATTATGCAATATGTTTCATCTATGTTTTCTATTACAACGAAATGGCAATATGGCAAAATATTCTTCAAATCAACATTACAAACCTGCATAAACCCCCAGTTTTCCCACTTTAGTAGCCAGTGCTGGACAATTCTCTCAAGATTATTAAAACAGGCCGGGCACCTGGATTCAACTAGAGTGTACCATTGCGTAAAGATGTGGTTTATTGTACCCCATAAAACAAAGGTACGACGACCCTGAGATCAGGATGAGTAGTCGAACTTCGGCGACAGTAGGTTCCTCTTCCAGGTCCCTCGCGAGACGCATATGGGAAACACACAAATCGAATTATTCGCCAAATCATATTTGTCATGGCAATTTTTGTGCAACGAGGCCTTGTTTTGGAATAAACACTCTTGCTGTCCAGAACTACCCATAACCCCACATTGACGAGAACGTGCATTGATTTCCTGGAAACAAGCCCAACGTCTGAAGGGAAATTGGTGATGCTGCCACCATTCCATCCCATGAGTTGGAGATCGAGGGACAACGTAATTCCTCTGCAGATGTGAGTGATGGCACCACGACACAAAGGGTCCAATCAACCCGGCACGCTGACCTGGATAATAGAAGAGTTTAATAAAGGCATCGTTACTTCGTACTATGCGGGACTTAAATTAGGATTTTGTCAAAAAGTATACATCAGCAAGCCCTTAATATGCCAAACAGGCCTGATTTCGTCATCTAGGTTGACTCCCCGACACAAAAAATGTCAGGAATTTTTTGAAAACATATAGGAATTACTTGGTACCAATTGAAATTATCAGTATTTAACCTACTGAAATATTTAAAGTCACACTTTCAAGTTAGAATTGAAAAAATCAAAAGTGGTTTAACCAGAATTAAGCCCAAATTACCACTATTTGAAACCACCATGCTTGATTATTTTATTATGATTGATTCTATTCTGTATATGCGCAGAACTGACTTTTTCATAAAAACATTGCTTTAGCCATTAAGTTCGATAATAATCATTCGCAAAAATGCGTCAAAAGTGGTAAAATCAGCAATGGAATAAGGTGAAATCAAATTAAAGATCTCAGCACTTGGTACACTTTCTGTTTTATGGCCCTCAGGGCTGACGATAGTGATTGCTGCTCCTCTCAGAATAAAGGCCATCATAGAAGCGTTTTACAGCTTAGTAAAGGTCTAGGATAAACCTTTCATTTGATGGAAGTTCACAACTCTTGTGGCATATTTATAGGCCAGGTAATTGTAATAAGACTTCAAAAAGGGTCTTCCGCACTGGCACATCTCTGTGTCAGTGGGGTCACTCCCCTTTTGACCTTCTTTTTTGGCTTCTTGCCCTTCTTTACTTACCACCCGTCCCCTCCTTACAGAGAATTATCCCCATCATAAAAACGGTTTAATACATAAAAAGGCTTATGTTCTCTCTCATCTGATTGAACAGCAAAAATAAAGCCAGCCTACCAGCCCTCCTCCTGGCCTTTCTATCATCATCGATGTACGATTGGATCGATCGTCTCCCCAAGGCAAAACCGGATCAGCAATTACGATCGATTTTATTCTCCAATCGAATGTCAAATTCACTCCACAATATCACATCATGATGCCTATTATCTCTCATTAAATTGAGTATGCTTTCGTTGTAATTCAATGGAGAATAAAATGACTGAAACACAAATTTCCGAGCAGATTACAAATTAAAAACACACTTACTGCCGGTCAGTGCCGCCATTTGCATCTGAATTCAGTGGTTCCTCCGCAACAAAGGGCATTTTTGGACCTGAGCTAAACCACGAAAATTCGAAGGCCTATGAAAGCGCCATATATATGGGCATTTTTTTATTTTGGTGCTTTGGGGGTTTTTTCCCCTTTTCCGAATGTTTGTTACATCATAATATGAAGCCCGTGTAACCAAGTTTTGTGTTTTGTCCAGTTGTAAAGTTTTACCCTAAGCGACTGGACTGTTCAGGTTATTTAACACACAATTGAATGCGCTATGTATTATTATTCAGGAAAAGGCGTTAACTTGCTTACGTAATAAATAGATTTGAATGCAGCGTATTACTGGGTGTCCATAACTCCATCGGTCCCTGTGTGATCAGAAGCCGGACATCTTGGTACCGGTCACTCACTGTCAGGCAGTTATAAAGTGGCAGTTCTAGTATTATTTTTGTTATGCCAAGTCGAGGCTCTTTGAGGATGAGAACTGGGACATTACAGCAAAAAGAAGAAGGGAATACCACTACAGAGTTGTAGAGACAGAGGGGAGATGCACAAATGATGGTGGAGAAAGAAAGAGGGTAGGGGAGATGCATTGTGTGGATTAAGATGGTATAAAATCAACTCAGGAAAAATTAGTCAGGTCATTGGAAAGAGATGGGCTTGGGGAGGGTTAATGAGGCAGAAAGATCATGTTTGGATGGGTGGTGATCTGAGATGATGGTGAACAGTTGTCTTGAAGACACTGAAGAGGAATGTGGAAATTGGTTCCACATGTGGGAAAGAAAATGAAGAATGGATTAGGCTGAGATGAGCATTGATGATTGTTATGTTGGAGTTTCACTAGAAGCGGGTTGCTGGTTGATGCATGTGTTCTTGTGAGAGTGTAAGATTTGTCCAGGATTGAAGACTGGATTGGGGTGTGTGGTGGGGGGGGGGTGGACAAAAGTACGGACCAGAGCAAAGGGTTGCAAGACCAGAAAGCCACAGTGAAGGCCAGGACCACCGACCTGTCTATGTGAAAGAGACAGGCCATCATCTCAGCTTCATCATGGGATTTCCAATGCCTGATGGCTACTATTTCCATGGTGTTTAGGAGAGACAGTGGGAGGAGTGCATGAGTCTTGTTTCCAGAAGAGAGCAGTGATCCATCAAACTTTGGATGAAGGCCTTGTGTAGGTGGTATCGGATTAGGCGTGCCAAGGAAGGGTTTGTATGACGGAAGATGTCAGTCGGCAGCTTTAGAGGCAACTTTGAATTGGTTTGCCCAAGAAAGATTCTGGCTGAGAGTGGACCCAGGTATTTGACTGCACTTCTCAAGAGAATTGTTTAACGTCAATCGGGGAGGATTTGCCACAACTTGTCCTTTCAGAGATGAGATGGTGAGAGTGTGAGATTGTCATGGAAAGAATTATTCCAAATGTTTGACCACCTTGTGATTTGTCAAGGTCTTGATAGAGGGAGAGGCTGCAGCCTGCATGTCGGAAGGTTGAGGATGTCATGGCAGCGAGTGCAGTAATCAGCAAAGATGGAGGATTTTCCAGAGAGTCATTTATGAAAGATTAGGAAATAGGACTGGGGCTAGAAAACAACCTTGGGACACTCCATGCTTGGACGAGAGAGGAGATGAAAGGATTCCGTGAGAGCCACACAGTGGCTACGAGAGTCGAGTCAGTAAGCAGTGTGGAGCTGCCTTGGATGCACCAAGCAGAGTCTGAGCAAGGCAAGATGCCAGATCTCTATAAAAGCACGAAATATGTCAGAGAGATGGTTTCTGATCTAGTCTTATTGAGGGCCTCCATCCATTGTTAGGGAGGTCGAAACAGTCTGTCCAAGGTTAGGTGAACCTGGTCTGAAACCCAAATGGTGATTTTGAGATGAGGTTGTTAGCAGAAAGAAGGTGAAATCTATCTGTCTATCAAGGTTCTTCTGACTTATCTTGTTGCCTTTCATCATTCTCCTCATTCATTCTCATTTCTTGCTTTTACTTTTCTTTTTCTTTCTTTGGGTGCGTTAAAGTTTTCTGAAAGGCTCCATTGGCTATGCTTGGTCGTTGGCTTAATGGTTCGGTGGTGGGCTTGTGGATCCTGGATTCCTGAGTTCAAATCTCTCCACTCAGATGTTGACTTAATTCGGTAGGGTTGACTCTGCCTGTCATCCTTCAGAGGCGGCAAAATGAGTGCCAGCTGCTGGTGTCCTGTGTCGAGTGTGACGCCTCCAGGATTGTGCAATAGCCAGGAGACTTGCTTAGCAAGCACAACGCTGTGCCAACAGAGTATGGTCCCAATGAATGGTTAGAGGGAGGGTTTGGAGACCTCGTCTGATACTCTTCAGTTTATGCATGTAGTGATGTTGGCTGACTTTCAAGCAGATGGAAGATGACCTCGGGCAACGCGTGAACCGAGCGAAAGCAGGATGTGCACCAAACAAGCAGAGCAAGTTTTAGGACACTGAGCTGATGCCATCATTGTCCGAAAACAGAAAGTTGCAAGAACTTCTCCACTTCTGAGGTGGCAAAGGACAGAGTTTGATCAGCAGTGGTAGGGGGGTACGAGAGTGAAGGAGTTAGAGAAAAACTTGGAAATGAATAACAAAATAATCTTGCTTAATACAAAGCTTGTTCAAAGAAAATAATGTTTATTTTGACATTAAGAACCGTTTGCTCTAGCATGCTTAACCATTATTTACTTTGTGGTAAGATTTTGTTATAAAGGTATTCCTAAAAACCGTTTATGTTCTGCACATATCGCTATTTGAGAGGAGAATATCGATGTATTTTCATCAATTAGCAAAGGACCCATATTTAGACTAATTACCGGACTCCCACAAGGGTGGCGCATAACACAATTTACATCGTGAGCCTTGGTAAGTCTCCCAGTCCCTGCAACCTGTGAAAAAAACCCATCCCCCCCCCTGATTTTTCCCCTTTTCATTACCCAGCGCGTGCGCTGTATACAATTGCACCGAGTTTGAAATGTCCCGGGCGTGTCTACCAGTCTCCGAGTGGGTCCGTTGTCCCCCACCCCCCCCTACGTGCCTCAAGACAGCCAATGCACCGTCGGTAGATGCATGCTAACCTCACGAAATGGCAGACAATTGACGGAAATACCGAGTATATTCAATTGGAAATTTGTGAAACTAATGTGTTATATATGTGAAACCATTTAATTTTTTATCCAAAAACCTTCCTGGGCACAGTCCATACCAACCATTCAATTTTTCAACTCATTCCGTCAGCAGTTCAAGGTGCAAATAAGTAAAAACACACACACCACACACACACACAACACGACACACACACTGCTCGAATTTATATATAAAATGTTCGGACCACACGAACATCTGGGTGATAAAGTTACAAATGACGTAAACGTTGAAAGCACATGTCCTGATGTTGTGCGTAATCAATATGTTTCTATACACAGATGCAGCACCATCAACTGAACAGATGGGTAGAGTGTCGGAGTGAACATCTTGAGTAGCATGTAAGTTTTCATCAACCACCTGTATGCCTGGTTTCGAAGAATAAAAGTCCACACAACCTTGAACCGTCCTTGTAAAGTTTACAAACAGCAACAGTCGATTTACTTCCAGAAAAGCCAATTTATATCCCTGATATTTCATAGATTGTGGAGAAGGTCTTTGATTCATGTTGCTGCAGCACTGGGTTGTTTCAACTGAAGCGTGCTCCAAGGCAGGACATTAACTTCATGACCATCCAAATGATGATGGCAGCAGATATTCCATCGAATCGCTCAACACTTGTTAATATCGAATTTCAGAAATAGTGTTTTTGTCAGGTGCAAATGTTTCTTCTGAAAACAAATATTTGCAGCAATGGCAAACTTCCAAACTGGCCAGGGATTTGCCTTTAGCTTCAGAAAGTGATGCGTTATGAGTCCTAAACACGAAGTAGTTTTGAGATTTTATGAACATAAACTTTCTTTCATCAAAATATATAATTTCCACCTTGCGTGACGGCAAAGGTAAATTTCCTGTTGAGTATGCACACCTGAAGTTCTTATTCACTAAAGATTGTCATTCACTTTATCCTTTATTCTATTAAAGCTGGTTGATAACGATCAGTCACGGCTGATGTGCTCGGGCAGATTAAACAGCAATGATTACTGACTCGTACCAGTGGCATTTTATGACCTGTTTTACTTATCTCGAGTTACAAGCAAAACAACTTTTCATTCTTGCCATAGTTAAAGGCACATTCAAAGCCTCAAAAAAACAAATCCCGAGGCCATATCTGTGGATCTCATGAACACGTTTCGTTCCAGTCGACTAAGAGGAGGCTAATCTCATTTGGTTCATATTTAAGAGAAGACATTCAGATTTTTTTAAAGTTCGTTTTTCCTGAATCCTATCTTAAAAAGAAAAGAAAACTCTTGATATTGTAGGCAAGCGAGAAATTGGCCACCTGTTCTAATTGGTTGTTGTTCAATGGAGACAGATGGAGAAAGAGAGAATTAGAGGACCGTGGTCACACGAGCATCCCCCCTACCCTACTCTGTTGGAAAAACAATGCTCGGATCATCTACTTCAGGAGATAGGGAAGGGTGATTATATGGTGGGTTGGTTAAAACAGCGGGACGTGGCTGGCAAAGAATCAACCTACCATCGGTGTGTTTTAATTCAGTTTTTTCTTCGCTTCACATAGGTGAGATAGAATTTGGCACAGCCATCAAGGGTCAACTCCCCAAAGCATGATGTTTTGGATAGAACAGAAATTCACCTTTCACACCTTTCACCTCGCCATTTGTTGAAACAGGAGGTTGGTACGAGAAGTGAGGCAGTAGGAATTGGACGAGAAGTGAAGAGATATCAGGGCTTACCTTGCTAGGTTGAGGTGTGTCATCCTCAAAACCCGCCCCAATCATTCTTCACCTTTTTTGACCAAAAGGTGTTCAAATATGAATGGAATCATAACCCTCACCTCCCTGATAATATAAATATACATATAATATTATATATATGTATATATCAAGGAAATCCCAAACAGTGAGAGGCCACAAGCCCATCATTGCCTTGCGGCAAACACCACACACCCATCCAAAACAAGATCCAAGAGAAAATTGCAAAAAATGGTTTTTCATTAATGAAATAAATGTATTTGTTTGTGTTGGTGTTTTTTTTGTTGTTGTTGGTATTTTGTGTATTTATTTCCCCCCCTTTCTTTCCCCTCAGGGGAGGGGGCATGGACTTGGTTAAAAACCACACAACCACACACACCCCCTGACAAGACCCCCACCAAAAGCTGCCGTACACAATCAGCCATCAATGCTCAAACTACCAAAAAGTCTTCTCAACTCCCCGTACCCCCTCTATCTCCATAACTTCCAGGACCGATCTAATTCTAATTTTAAACTTATCACTTTTTCTGCAGCCCACTCCTTTCCAGGGAGACCATTCCATGCATTAACTACTCTTGATGTGAAAAGCCCCTGCCTGCTACCGCTTACTCTCCTTCTTCTTTACTCTCAAGCTATGCTGGGTTCTTCACTCTCCACTCTGTTGACATAATAATCTGCACTTACTTTATCTATACCTTTTCATATCTTAAACATCTCTATCATGTCTCCTCGTAACACGCCTTTTCTTTCTAGTGTTTAAGCCTGTTTCTTCAGCTGCTCCTCAAAAGCTGAGTCTAGCAAGGCCCGGAATCAATCTTCGTCGCCCTCGCTGACCCCTCCTTCTATGGCAATCTATGTCCTTCAGGAACTATGGTGACCCAAAACTGCACACAATATTGTAGATTGTGGCCTCACAATTCCTGTACAATGTATAACCACCTCTTTGATTTATAATTGATCCCCTCTGAATACAGCCTAAAAACCGATTGTTGCTTACTTATAGCTGCCTTGGGCACTTGCGCCTTGCTTACCTCCCGCTATTACCTTACCACCCCCAGATCTTTCCTGTGTGACATGCTCCAAAATACACACCTTCCTTTTAACCGTTGCACGTGCGGTTGTCGTTCCACGCACGAGACGTTTCAACGCTGGGTTCACAGACGTGACGCGCTTGGGGCCGTTCCAGAACACGGAACGGACCACGCACGCAGCGTCCCGCGAAGCTGGTGCGGTTTCCAATAATAACTGTTGTGCGACCCTACAGGGCTCGCCATTCCCGTCCCTTCTGGAATCGGCCATTGTTGTGCCATTTTCCACATGCACCGCACATACCGATGACACTCACACCCACTCGCACATCCAACACACACTCTGGCGACAATCACGCTGGGGTTTGGGTTAGCTCAAGGGATTCCGAGAACCTCTGCCCCTCCCAAATTCGGCATGTTCCCTTTCCGTACCATGCACCCGCTCGACTCGCCACGGCCCGACTGGATCCACCTGTCGCGGTCCACTTCGAGGGAGGTACCGTCTCCCCTGTTCCTGAGGGAGGTTTAATCCGACCCTGCATTGGTCTGGACACATCCACCACTCAACATCAATGTCCTCACCAGCTCTACTGTGTGGTCCTCTTTTACCTTTATTAATTCGTTTCCCTTTTCGATTTCTGCGTTTGGTCATATTCTAAATCCATGCGTCTTCCCTTGTGTGTCTGTTATTCCATCATTCCTTTTAATTCCCACGTTCCTTTACCTTGACCTCCCCGTTTCCACCGCGTCCGAACAACGTTGCACTCCCCTTGACTCGGTCGTTTCCCACATGCACGGGCCATTTCCAATCCACCTTTTGCCTTTTTACCTCCTTCAAACTCTGGCCCTCATTGTTCCTGATCGCTGCAGGTCAGCCCATGCTCTGCATTTCCCCTCGCTTGTTCGCATATACCCCTCAATGCCTGCATGTTTCTACATCCATGCGCTTTCCAGTTTCCATATTGCGCTGCTCGCGTCCATTTTGCTTTCCATTCTTTCATATTGCGGTCCCATTTTGTTGTTCAAATCTTGCATGTTTCCATCCATTTGTCTTTGCATTCCTTGCATCATCCGTATTCTTTGATGCCCGATGGCTCCGGAAGACGGATCCGCCCACGATCGGTCGTGACCCAACAGGGACCGGCGAAATTTGCGTGCAGAGGGCGCTCTACGCCGCCCCCTCCCGCGCCCCATTTACAACCTTCTGGGTCCATGTGTGGAATGTCTTCCTCATGGGGTGTCGCCTGGCCATGGATTCCCTTAAAACTTTAGGTCTTGAACCCACTGCTCCAGCCGTCTTGGCCCACCATGGTGCGTTCCTGAGAATAATTCACTCGCTTCTTAATTTGAGAAGAACGGGGGGGGGTGGGGAGGGGGGGGGTTTGCTCCGCACACCCCTGGATCCGTATGTCCCGTAAATTTCTCTATGGAGGGGGGGGTCGAACCCTCCTGGACACCAATTTGTTGTGTGCCTGGTTCGTGGCGAGGACGAACGCTAGATGGAGCAGTCGGGCCATCTCCCACCGACACCGAATTGGAAAAGGGTCATCACCCGGATAACTCCGGAGTGACAGGTCACTTAAAGGACCGTGTCAGCCAATATTTCGATGGCGTGAGGTAGGGTCCACTGTTCTATTCCAATTACTAAGTACTCCATTGCCATCAATACCGGGGAAGCCACACCTAGCCGGCTTGTCCGAACCGTCACTGTTACGATCGGGTTCTGGCGTAAAACAAGCGGAATTACCAAAGCCATGCCGCTCCCAAATGCAATTTTACGGCACAAACGGCCTCCACTATTCTCAGCCCGCACCGTGCTGGTCAATGGAAGGAACGACAGGCAACGAGCTGGTACAATTTAACAGGGGTTTATTTATAATAATCGGGAAGGGAGACACAGAGCAAGACCTTATTCCGAATAAAATTGTAATGTACAATGAGCAATCAACACTTGTACAATTTCTACTTAGGACGGTCCCCACCACAGACCACACACCACACACAAAAGAAATGGACCGGAATTGTCTGTATTTCGGACCCTCGCAGCCAAGGGGATAGACAGGGCTGGAGGTCAAGAGTTGTCAGTAACCTGGCCGCGTGTGCCATGGCTGCCCGACCTGCCTTGTAGGGCTCGGGGATTTGTGGAAGGCAGGAAGACTCGGACGTTTCCAACCACCATGGTGGGACTCGAACCCACACAGACAACCTGCACCAGCATCAGGAACCACGACAAGCGGCAGACGCAGCCGCACCAAGACGGAATATGGCCAGCAGAACCAGCGAGACGACCGTAGAACGGATCGCACCGACATTATCAACCGCGCTCTGCGAGGTGGGGAGGGATCGTCCTGAGGTAACTCTGCCTCCCATTGGACAGGTGGCGTGTTGGTGGGCCCGCCCCCGAGAGGCTCTGTATTGTTTCTGCCTTCTGGCTTCCAATTGGTGGAGCGCCTCGGCTTTGTCGCTCTTCGTCCATTGGCTGGAAACACTCCCTGCCCTTCTTCGGGCGGAAGCCATACGATTGAAGGCGAGTGGAGAGCTCCCACGCCTTCAGCCAAACAAGTGGATAATGGAGTCAGTGCGTGAAGGTTGGTTGGGTGGCGGAAACGAAGCAGATGTTGTTGTTGGGATATAAAAAAATAACTACAAAATAACTCGCAGCAGACACACATGAAAATATCCCGATTAGAACACAGGGGTGGATTCAAACTATTACACATAAACTTAACGAAAAATCAAACTTTGGGACTGCTGACTGTTGTGGGGCAAGAGGCTTCCAAATCCGTAACAATAATAGTGACCGAAGCTTTCGTGCTGATCTTCAGGGAACAATCGCAGCAAAGTGAAGGGGAAGTTGGAAGGCGCGTGCTTTATATGCAGGTGCTCAATAAGGTGGACACTGACTGGTTCAACCGTATAACGTCTTGGTTCATCCAAACGCCCATTAGTCGTCTCATCATCCTCACACTCGAGCTCCAATCAAGTGATCACCTTATGGACTGCATAAAAGGCACGCCGCACTTCACTTCTCCTTCACTGCTGCGATTTTACCTGAAGATGCAGCATTAAAACTTCGTCCTATTATGGTGTTTGTATCCATTTTGAATTCTTGACAGTACCAACATGTTATTATTTATATATGCTATATTGTTTTATATATTTTATCTATTACTATCCGACACGATTTACGATTACTACATTTACTTACTATGAACGTGGTTCCCTTGTGACAGCGCGTTGATTAAAAAAAACATTAAAAAAAAAAAGAACAAAAGATTACTCACAGCAAACTATACCACTATTGTTGTTTCATTTGATTAAATTCTCCGAAGATTACTTGACTTGAATTTCGGAATTGATATTTATTATTTTCGTGCCCGATTTTAACAAACTTTACATCACACCGTCTCGAAGTAAATTGTTAAGTATAATTTGGCCAAAATTTTTTCTATCTGTACCATTTTACTATTTCAGAACATACACACACATACACACACACATACACACATTACACACATACACACAACACAACACACACACATACACACACACATCACACACACACATACACAATACACCATACACACAACACACACACATACACACATACAACACATCACACACATACACTACATACACACACTACACACACACATACATACTCAACAACATACATACACACACACCACACACATACACACACACACACACACATACATACCAAACCCACATACATACATACATACACACACACACACACTAACACAACAACACTACATACCCACAATACACTACACACCACACAACATACTAACATACACACTACACACACACATACATACTACATCACACCACACACACATACCATACATAGCACATCAACACACACCATACATACATACAACATTACAACACACACACATACATACTACAACTACAACACACACACACAATACAATACATACATACACACACACCTACAAACATACATCCCACAACTACTACACACTACTACATAACACCAATACACACACAAACATCAACACACACACAATCATACACACATACAACATACCACTACACACATACACACACACTACTACATTCATACAACATACACACATCACCACATACCACACGGCATACCCACACATACACACAATAACACATACACACACATCACATACCACAACACACACACACAATACCACACACATCCACACACATACAACATACACATCTAACATATACACACATACAACACAATACACATAACACATACACACTACACAATCACACACCACATACTAATACAACATACAATACACACACACTACAATCACCATTACACAAGAGCACATACAATACACTACATACACAACATAGACATAAATCATACATACATAACACAAACACAACATCACACATCACACACATACATATACACCATACCACAAGATACAAATACAAACACACACAACATAACACACATACACACGACAGCATAAATACTACACATACACACACACACCACACATACACACATACCACACACACACATACAACACATACACACAGTACACACATACATACATCACATACACACACACCACACACACCCATACATACATACACACAATACAACACATTACAACACACACTAAACCCATTCATACAATCACAAACCCTAATACAGAGAAAATAGATATATTATTTATATACATATTTATCTTTTCTTTATGATATATATTTATCTTTATTTTATTATTATTTATTGAAATATTTATCAATTTATTTCATTTATCATATCTCATGCAATTTATTTATTATTCATATTATATTTATTTAAATGTATATTATATATTACTTCATATACTATTTATTTATATCATGTATACTACTTTATATATATTTATTTTTATTATGTAATAATTTACTTTATATATTATTATTTATAAATGTATATTTTTTATAATATATATATATATATATATATATATATATATATATACTGTCATACGATATATATATATTTATATATGTTATTTATAGTATATATATATTATATGATATATATATTCCATATATAAATTTATTAGCTCATTTTCCTTACACATATATATGTATATATTGTATATATAATATAATGGTTACCGGGCAATGTGTGTGCTGCCCTTGTTAATCCGCTACTCGGAGGCTTTGGTTGGAGGATCGCTGAGACGGGAGCTCTGCGCTTGCCGTGCTATGAGAGGTGCTTTAGGCAGCCCGAATCATGGCGACAACCAATCCTTATCAACCTGGTCGGTAAGAGTCGCGACCAGGGGTTGCGTCAGGAAGCTCCGGCATAAAACCTTATTGAAACTCGCTCCACCGGATCAGTAACGGATGATCCGCTTTCTCCTTGTTGGATGTGGCGACCCCTTATCCCTGCTGCAGCTGAAATAAGAGAAGATATATATAGTATATGTACTAATTATATTGGATTCGCTATATATGAGATTTCCCTATTCTGTCGGTTTCCGGTTCTGCCCGTGTTTCCTGCTGGTGTGGGTGTGGTGTGTTTCTGTATCTCTCTCTCT
>CM068960.1:53503827-53526791 GCA_035128595.1 Eptatretus atami | reverse complement strand
GGCCACTGCCATCAGGGAATACCATTGCCATGAAGGGGTGTACATGGTCTGCAACGATGTTTGGGTAAGTGACGTCCACAAGAATGGCCGGACCCAGGGTTTCCCAGCAGAACATTGCCCAGAGCATCACACTCCCTCCACCGGCTTGTCAGGTCGTGCTCCTGGTCAGCAGTGGTGAGTACCTTTTAAAAACCGGGGACAGTGGTCTGAGGAGGGACAAAACAACAAACTGGCGGGACAGGGTGTTGGGTGCCCAAGTCATCATGTTGAGGGCAACGAAGGCTATCCCATCTGGTTCCGAAACAGACACAAGTCTTACTGTGCCCAAATCACAGAAAATTTAATGGTTGGTCACGGGAGAATGTATCAACAAATCCACAACGCATCCGCACCCTGTATGTATGGGGCTGCGTAGCCGCAGACCGTCAGAGAGCCCATGATGACCCCGTCCACCATCGAAAGCCGCCTTCAATGGGCACGCGACGTCAGACCTGGACCTTGAAGCAGTGGAAGAAGGTCGCCTGGTCCCGATGAGGTCATGTTTTCTTTAGATTCACTGGATTGCCGTGTACATGTGCGCCGTTACCTGTGAAGGATGGCACCAGGATTGCACTGTGGGAAGAATGACAAGCCGGTGAGGGAGTGGTGAGCGCATGGGCAATGTTTCTGCTGGGGAACCCTGGGGTCCGGCCATTCTTGTTGGACGTCACTTACCCAAAACATCGTTCAGACCATGTGACACCCCTTCATGGCAATGCGTAATTCCCTGATGGCAGTGGCCTCTTCAGCAGGATAATTGCCCCTGCCACACTGCACACATTGCTCGGAAATGATTGAAGGAACATGATGAAGTTTCACAGTGTTGTCCTGGCCTTCCAAATTTCTCCAGATCCTACCATCGATTGAGGCATCGTGGGTCATGTGCTGGACCGACAAGGTCTGATCCACGGCAGCTCCACCTCGCCAACTTAAACAGGGACTTGAAACGGTTTCTGCTGCTAAATGTTTTGGTTGCCAGATTACGACAGGACACCTTCAGGGGGTCTTGTAGAGTCCATGCCTCGGCGGTCGACACTGGTTTTGGCGGCACATGGGAGACCAACAGCATATTGGGCAGGTGGTCATAATGTTTCGCTCATCAGTTGTATCTACTATACTAAAAAAAATAGAAATATGTGTGTTTGTTCGCCTTTATAGGCGGGCCGAACCGTTGGATGGAAGTTGAGATGAAACTTGGCATGAGTGATCCTTGGGACATGAGAACGGACATGGGGGGGGGGGGGGGAGGCAAGGCAAATGGTCACGGGTCAAGGTCACCGGGTAACTTCAATTTCTCCAATTTCATCGCCTCCAATCGCAGACGGGGACCAACGCCATTCGACAGGATAATCAAAATTAAAATGACACAGTTGATTGACGACATTCACTTCCGACTTCCGGTTTTCGAGTTATGATGTCATAAATTGACTAAAACGTCAATTTTTCATGTTTTGTTTGTCCTTTATAGACGGCCAAAACCGTTGGGATAGAATGAGATGAAACTTGGCATATGTTTGATCCTTGGGAACGGACATAGGGGATCAAGGTCAAAGGTCACGGGGTCAAGGTCACCGGATTAACTTTCACTTTCTTTCAATTTCATCCGATCGAGACGGGACCAACGCCATTCAACAATAACTGTACCCGCCCATGGGCGGGGTACTTTGCTAGTATATCCTATAATCTAAGATTTGGTGTGGTTCGGATACATTTTTAAAAGGGCTGCTCCCAGCCAAAAGATCCATTGGCCTGAGGAAGGCCTGCTGTTGAAGCGGATTGGAAAACAGCCTTCAGACTGGGCCTGTTCTTGCTTATTGCTTGTAGATGTCATTTACTTTTATATCCTCTATATAAAATATATATAAAATATTGTAATTGTTCTATTATATATTATATAGTGTACTTGACCCATAGCCATGAAGTAATGCCAAAGAACTGAGGGGTGGAAAAATGATCATAACTGCTTCTGGATTGGTCGATCATTCATGTGCTTTATGGCATTCTCTATAGTCTCTTCTTGCCAAAATAAAGGCCAGTTTCTTGTCTCATGTTTGCAATCTTGGGACGGGTAGCTGCTTTCTTTTTGACACAGGAAGTCGGCAGAATTTGGAATTTTGCAAGCTCGCCGCCTCTTCACAAAAAAAAACCCCGTGGGATCCACCAAATAATGTCGGCAGACAGGCACCCACTTAACATCCATCCAAGGGACGGCGCACACACACATTGATTCCTCGCCCTGCCTGTGAAAACACCAAGGAAAGACTGCTTTGTAGCTTGGGCTGAGATTCAAAACCATGCTACACTGCTCGGAGGCGTGTGGGCATAAACCCTCTTGGATGTCCGCAAGCCCCCCTGCAAATGATGAAATGTAAATACCATGTTGAGTAGCTTGGAAAAACTGCATTTAAATATTGGCCATTTTATTTGTATATGTGCAAGCTACCAAGTCATATGCTAATCTGCAGCTTTGATTTATCTTTTTATGGAAAGGTATTTTATTTTTCTGATGCATCGTAGGGTGTTTTGGCTTTGATTATGATTATCCACCACTAATGCCACGTGAACCTTCATGCTAGCTCTATCCAGCGTGGGACTTTGTCTGACCAACTTCTTGTACAATCGATCCAACCATTGCCTGCTCTGTCCAAAACGGAACCTTTCTTTGGTGCATAATTTGAGAGAGTAATGCGAACTGTGCTGCTATCCCTTGTTTTTTTTTTTTTAAAGCTCTTGGTGACCTGGTTTAGCACACTTTATAAATTGCTGCAATGAGCTTGTCGTAGTAATTTAATCAGAACATCCACTGGGTCAACTTGCCAAGGAAAGCAGAAGTGTCGAATGAGTCGATTTTTCATATCTATCCCTTGGGCAAGGAGGAGCAAAGGAGTGGGTCATGTTTTAATCTCGTCTGTTGGATGCAAGGAGAGAAGTTGGTGTGTTATTAGAGTTTATTAAATGGACGTGAAGGGCAGAGAAAATTGTTGGGTGGTGCTTCGGTGGCCATTAATAATACTGGTAAGTCCCAAAATTTCAATCAAGAGTGGCTATTAGGCCCATTCATGCCTGTGCAAAACTTCCAATACATCTGGAATGTTTTGCGGTACCTTTGCAATGGCACGTTTAAACAATCTACTATTTGTTATCACCACCTATTCCAGGAGACGGGACTATTCCATCATTAACTACTATGAGACACCCTGGGCCTTTATGTCATCCCAACTCTTCCTCTTCATTCCAGCTATAATTGCTGTCCAATTTTCCTGAAAGACACTCCCACACTTTATTTCCTCTATGCTCCTCATTTACCTAACCATCTCTATCAGATCCCCTTGTCCTGCCTCCTTTATAACTGTCATGAAGTGTGCTTTGTCTCTTCAGCGCTATTTCTTCTCTTCAGCTGCTTAGTCTAGCTCGTGTTGGAATCTATGTAGTTGCTCCATGCTGCTTAACCCTAACCTATGTACATATGTGTAGCTATGTCCTCTTCACATGTGGTGACCAAAGTGGGACATGATATTCCATTTGAGGCCTACTAAATTATTTACCAGTTTAACCCAAACCTCAAATTTTGATTTATAATTTATCCCCCTTTGAAGACGAACTGAAAAACTCTCAACTTGCTGTCGCTGTTCTCTCTGCTCTTACCATCAATTACCCTTCCTACAGCGTCACGTGGTCCAAGGCGACCCCCCCACCTCTGCATTTATGTTGAACTATCACTTGCAAAATCTTATCAACCACCCCCCCCCCCCAAAACCCCACCCTCTTCTGCTGGCTCCCTTACCTTGAAGCTGTGTGTGGATCTGGCAAATTGAAGCTGGTTCTCAACTTGCACTGCAAAATCATTGATTTGAATGATTCTCAAACAACTGACCTGATGGTGATTGTGATTGGGTTGACTTGAGGATTTCTTCATTCTGAAAGGAATCTTATTTCGATGAAAGATTAGTTTCTGGCATGAGAAATTATTTGCTTGGCAACTGGTATTTTATCCATGAAATGGTGCTCAGCAGATGGCGTTCCCTAGATGATTACATTGTGTTTGTGGCATTCCTTCTGTTAATTTCCATTTCAGTGTCTTTTTCACAATAACTTAATTTTCCACTTTACCAAGCCAGCCACCCTCCCCCAACCCCCCCCCCCCAAAAAAACCCAAATTGCTTCTGTTAGTGTGCAGTGTGAGATTAACTTTGTTAGGCAAAGATCAAAAAAAAGAAATGTATCCCACATCTACTTATTGTGTCATGTGATGTACTCTCCCAAATCCTACCTGGAAGGTGGACTTTGCACTGAGCAACCTAATGCTTGCACAGTCCTGAATGAATAATGTGCGTCATTGGTTGATAGCGTTCAGCCTGCCCGATTGAACAGCTGTTTGTATGCCAATTTTTTGTTTTATTTTGTGTTTTCCATACCTATCGGAGAAGATAGGAAGTTGCTCTAAGCACAAAACAGAGGTTCAGATCCACGGACGGGATGCATCGCTGAACGGCGGAAGCATATTGAATGAATTGATGTGAAAGACCATTTAAAGACATGATCAAGGGCTCGCAACCCATTTTGGTACACCGAATGACTAGGGAGTAGTCTGCATTCTTGTGCACTCAAAATGCTACCAATGAAAGCTGTACCACCCCAAATTCTCTTAACTGAAGGGTGGGGGGTGCCATGTGTATGTATAAGGCTGGAAAGTTGTAATCAAAAATTCACTCAACTTGAGGGAGGCCTTTAAAATCTGAAAATTATTTGGCTTTCAAATTTGCATTTGTAACATCTCTGCAAATTGGAGTTATTTGAAATGATTGACAATACAATTTTCTCTGCTTTGTTGTGCAATTTCCTTTTTTTTGACTGGAGGATGAAGGTTGCCTGGACCACTTCCACCCCCTGCCACTCCTTTCCATCTTGTGACAACCCTGTGGTGGAATGGCATCTTGACATTGCAACGCTGACGATTCTTCGGTTGCCTATTCAAGGCTTTGGGCATTTCCAGGAATTGTGTGGTATGTGTGTCCTTGGTACCTTATTTTTTTATGCAAACGTGGGTTCAAGGCAAGCTGAGTGGATCCTGAAGGTGGGTAGAATTTTTAATTGCACACACCGCAGCATGTTGGATTCGATGAAAAGGTTGAAAATGGTTTTTCCACGTGCTTCAAGTTGGGGCATATCGTCGAGGGGTTCATCTTTAACACAGTGTGCATGCCAAAGTGAGGGACAAAACAGAAAAGCCTTCATTGCAACTTCTAAAGGATAGTAAATGAACAACATGTCTGTCTTGTTGGTCATCACTTGCAACTATTGTAGTGGAGTTGATGTCCTATGGCTTTTTGTTTTCTGTCCCAGTGGGTGTGCTGCGTGCGTGACTCCGGAGAGGGATGTTACAATGTAGAGCACTGATTGGAATAGTGGTTACAAATGAAAGCGTTCATTGCGAGGCTTAGGGTGCTTTTTAGTAATTTGTTTTATTTAATTTTATTTACTTTTTAATTAAAACTTGACATTGCTAAATTTACCTTGTGTACCAATGTATTTCGAAATTAACATTATCTTTTGATCAACCTTGATATGCACCACCCCTTGGAAAACTGATTCTCGAGATTGCTGGCCGTCTCATTTTGAAATCATCCTGAATTGATGCCACCAATCGTTGGAGCAGAGTGCTCTGGATATCTGAAATATCCTTTATCAGCCAAATTGAGTTTTGATAACACTGATTAATTTGTTGAAAGGATTCTGGTTTGGGGTTTGCAATATGTGCAAGTTTTCTAAACCAGCTTGAATATTTCTCAAAATTCCCCCACCCTTGGACTGTGTCCCCTAAACGTTTTGTACCATCATTTGTCAGAAGTTGCGTCCAAATATTTGCGAACGCAAAATCCAAAGCGAAGCAAAAGTGTATTACCAGATGTCCATTGATGCTCCCAAGATTGAAGTGTGCGAGCGATCATTGGTTTCCATTGTGGCTGTGCTGATTGTTTTGCAGGTGGACTTGATAAGCCACATGCTGCAGCTCAGTTCCTCTGTGCCAGGCCTGTCTCTGTCCGCGCCACTATCCGGGTCACTTATCTGTACAATGGCGGCTCCTGAAGTCGCAGGCCATTTCTGGGAATGTCTGGTATTCCTTTGGTCTCCACGGCCGCTTTTGCCATCCCCTCCTCTGCATTCTCCTGTAACTGGCTTGCCGACGGACCTGCGTGCTTCTTCTCATAAAATGGGGATGGCTTGAGTGACCCACCTGAGATGGGAAGTTCCTGAGTTCCCCTTCTTGCAAAGTGCATCAAATCTCCATTTGCTTGGACTGCACAGCAAGCCGTGGGCCATTGCGAGTGTTTTTACCGTATTTTGCGTGACCTTTTTTGCAGTTGAACTCTTGACAAAGTGGCTGTAAATCAGCTGCGGCTCCCCTGACCCCGTGATAAGGGAGCATGTAGTTTTCTGTCCAAGGTGCGTCAAACCACTGGCTGATGAAAAGTATTCATTATATAAATCTTTCTCAAATTGCTTGCCAAGGCCTTTTTCGAGAACCTGACCTATAAATGGCCCTCATGAGGTCCTATTTTCTTCCTGTGCCCTTACTGAACACTTTTGCCGTTTGGCTTGTTTGCAGTTTTTTTGCCAAATTTAAACTGTTCAAGCGGTTCCATTAAGATTCAGCCAGGTGAAGTCCCAAACTGTTGCTGCCAGATTTTCATCAATGCTTTTGTGGTGTGTCCAAGTATGCCCGGTGCAATGCAGTGCTCTACCCGTGATATTGATGCACGTTTGCTCAAACTCTGCACATCTCAGTTGATGTGTGCGTGAAGCAAGCATGGAGCTTGGCACGTGGCAGGCACCGTGGACTGTTCTAAAAAAAGTCCACAACAGCGCATGGTACTCTAGTGGGACCATTTTCTGAGCAAATTAGTACATTGTTGATAATGCTGTTCTTTTCAAGAAGCTTTTGTCTGTTTGTGACTGCCATGCAGCCATTACATTGTGGTTTGTTTTTGCTCTGTCTGAAATGAAAGGGTGGGGGGGGGGGGGGGAAATCCGATTCTCAAATTTTTTCACTCTGCGTTGATTTTTTATATTGAATGCACACCAAGTAGCTAGTGGGCTCGGGCCCCCTCACAATCATGTGCACAATTTGGCGAACAGCGTTGACCACTTGAAATTGTTGGTGTGTTGTAAAGATTGAGTGAAAACTTATCTGGTTTGTTGATTAACTGTGATTGCTTTTGTTCAATAAAAGTATGACTTCCAACACAAACGGAAAGCTTCTTGGTTGTATCTATCTACCTGGTGCTCAATGTAACGTACCAATTTATCGGTTAGGGTTGCTCGTCTGCCTTCTTGAACCGTTCTTTCGAAACTGTCTTTTTTTTTTTTTTCTCCCACTCTTCCCACCATATTAGGTTTTGCAAACTCTTTAAGTTTCAATTGGAAGTACTTTTTAGTGAGTTGAGAATGATCTATGTGCAATAGATTAAAACTGAAACCTCATCGAAATTGCATGTCACGGAGTGCTTTTTTCGGAACCACATTGGCTTTCCAGCTGCCTTTCCACCCACTCTACATTTCTCAAACTTCCCTCGCAGAGCCTCACCCGTTCCCGATGGTATGGAAGGGCCATTGTAATCAATCTGTTTCCAGCGTAGCGTCTGCACGCAGATCTACTTTAATGTGGATCGTTGACTCATATCTCCTGTGAACGTATACCCTGGCGATGATCTGCCATTGTTCCATTGCTCTTTTCTTGTTGCTACTTTGCTCTTGGTTGGACAGCTAAGCTGCTTGCAGCCTTTTGAAATGTGCCCAGGTTCGATTCGAACTGTTAACAGAATGAGTTGCAACCTCCTCCATAGATTGACTAGATGCATTGATTTTTGTTGAAATGGTGTGAGGTGGAATGATTGTCATTCAGAATAAGTTGAACACCCACTGATGTTGGCCTGGGATAATAGTATGAGCTTGAAACCATGTTTACCATTGCTTGTTTGGTGTTTCTTGTTATGAGTATCCTCTGGTTTTAAATCTTCCTGCTTCTTACCTCTGCCACGAGCGTGAAGGGCGTTGTGTCACCCGTTCCGTCTGTCTGTCTGTTTGTGTGCAGGATATTTCACAAAAAGTTTAGTGGACAAGTTGGTTTTGTCTGACCACGACAAAAAATTGATTCGATTTTGTTTGAAGATCCGGATCTGGATCTGGATATTGAGATGATTTTAGTTTTTAAACGTGATTCTTCACCAATTGAGATTGGTGTCAAAAAACGAATTATCTAGCACACGATCGCAAAAAATGGCGGAGGTATGCTCTCTTCTGTGTTGCCCTTTCCAGTTTTAAAATGTTGATTTATTAATCTTTATATATGAGTTTTTAATTTGCATTATTTACTGCTGTTTTGCGGTGGTTGCATGGGAGTTTGTATATGGTAATGGAGTCCCACTTCCTCCCTCAATCACTGAATTAAACCTTATCCACACCCCCAGAACCTTTATTTATTTATTTTGTGCATTTTAAAAGCTGCAAACCTGTTTATGTGCCCCCCAAAGCACTGTGGCCTCGCAAGCCCCCGCTCATGAGGCGTTGTGGCTCGGGGTGAGGGGCCCACGTGCAGTTTGTCATCGAGGAAAAAAATGGCGATTTACTGCCCGACATTAGCTTGGATTGTGCTTTGTCCGTAAAGCAAGTACAGTATCAGCGGCGTTGAGACCATTTTGATCTGCCTCAGCCAAAATGTGTCAACCACTTGTCACTCACTAGTCATCGCCGTTGTATTCTTTGCCACAATACTGATTTTTTGTCTGATAGGCTTGTGGAGTGGTATTTCATTTATTGTTTTCATTTGTGTATGATTCATTAATTTGCATGCTTACTGTTATTAATTTCGAGGCAGTGGTATGCCTAAGAGGGATCGTTGTAATGGTTTTAATCTCTGTGCCTTATAATATTGAGCTGTCACATCTTATGTTCGATGCCCAAACCTGGTTCTAAATTACCTTGCTTTACAGGGCCTCTTCTCACTTTTGTTAGGCTATCCCTTGGATTGACGTTTGGTGTCCCATCTGGTTGTTGGTTTGTGGACCTTAAAAGATCATCCCACGGCCTTTGAAAGGGTAGGTGCGTTCGCCCGGCAACCTGAAACCAAAATCCGACCACCTTCAGTTGAACGGGCATAGCTTTGTCAACTGGTTTGTGAAAGTTGGCGCCAAAGTTTCCCTGCGTCGACCCTTCTAGGGTGTGAATAATCGGGAATTTGTTACAGCGGTTGTAGTGTCGTAATGCGCTCCTTGTGAGGTTTTCATTTTGACAGCCAAGTTAATTCTACTGGGGGAAAAAGGGGTAGGGTTTGTGGGGAACAAAGCGCTGAGTGAAGTTTAACCCACCAAACGTGATTCGTGCATCATCTCTGTTTGACCAACTGCTGACGCACACCTTGGCACGAATCCCTGGTTCGTGTCACGAATGAATTGAAAATAAGGCCTCACCACTGACTCTGCTCAATGCGCATTGACTAAATTTAGATTAAGGCTGTGAGGTGGCGTTGGAGGTGTAAGGGGTGTGGGAGAAGGGATGGAAAATGTCGTATGTGTACCTTACGATCCTCAAAAACCCTTCCCACACTCTGCCATTTGACTTGCCACACCAATAGTGTTACTTCCAAATCCCAGTTTGCAACTGCATGTGGTAGACGATGATCCCGTGGCTTCTGCGCAAGCACGAGCATTAGTTCAGAGCTGGAACCTGGGCAATTCCTCATTCAATACTTGCTGCTTCTTCTTTGAAGGATCACTTTGCTCCGTCTGACGTATTTGGAACAAACAAAATGGTATTCTCCTTGCTCGCTGCACACTCTACACCCCGGTCTCGCGAAGTATCGAGAGCGGCCATGTAAATTGGGGTGTGGACTGTTTTCCCCTCCACATCGGCCGTATTGAGTGGTGGTGCTTTGGGCCACTGCAGTTCTCTCCTTCGAACCACCGCTGTTTGAAGCGAAAACTCCAAACCCGAAATGCACATGCAATTCCCCGAACATTTCAAAGTGTGCTGTCCTAGTTGGCAATCCAAATTGCTTTGCATTGGTGTTCTGCTTGACCTTAAGGCCAAATACCACGGCAAATCTCTAACCTGCATTAGAATCCAGCGTTTTTGTTACAAGGAACATGATTGTTGATTCTTAAATTGCGGGTGTCGTCTCTTCTGTGGACATGAAGTTGAGAAATGGATTTTGAATCCGGGGTCGAGGACGCCTTTTTGGCGTTTCATGCAAGAACTGTGCGGCATCTTGCACTTTCAGAATGCTGAATTGAGCCACTTCTTCGTATGTGAGCAAAATGAAAATCCGCCAAGAAACTTATGCTCATGAGTTTGCAAATGCCAGCAACCATGCCTTTACCTTTACTTCATCGCCCGTCCAGTCCAAGCCTGTTTTATAACATCTAGCGCAAGTCTCTGTTCGTCAAACATCCTGCCGCTTGGGGTGAGTGGTGGAGCATGGCAGGCCTATAGGGCGTTTGCTTGACCGTTCTTCCCCACCCCCAGCCCATCTGCTGGATAGGCTCAGCCTGATGTAATGAGGACCCCCTGCCAAACAGCGTTTTTGTTCTCCCACTTAAATCCCCATTTGTCCAAGGCGGACTGGAGCCTTCATTTTGGTGTGGCTTTGGTGACGAGAATGCAGCCCTAGCCAGAGTTACTCAAACCCTTGGAGTTCGTGGATCAAATTTCTTGACTTTCTTCGTATCTGTCCTAGCTTTGCTTGGATTTTTCTAACAAAATGCTTACCAGCGTTTCTCTGTTACAGGTAAAGTGGAAGCTGCCGTGGCTTACTTGGGGGTTTGGGAGAGGGGGGATTTTATTTATTTATTCATATATGTTGCTGGTTTCGAGATGTCGCTCTGTTCTGATTTCTATTTATTTGAGCGTCGTGATGCATTTAAACTTTGCCTTGAGGCTGATATAGTTTCGTTTGAGGGATTGTTTGAATATTTAATCGATTTCCATCTACCCCATGGGATTACGTGAGTTGAAGCTTTGAGCGTGGCCTGATATCTGCGCGCTAGAGTGGTGTTAACGTATGTTTTTGCGTGAGTGTGTATGTCTTTTTTTGGGGCATGATGGACCGGAGCGGGAGGTGGAGGTGGGGGTGGTGGTTGATGAGTGTGGTGTAGGGGTGGCGGAGGTGGGTTCAGACCTTTGTGGTGTTGAGGTGGGCGACTGTCGTTTGCTGGGTTCGGTAATGGGACCTGGCATCTTGGGGGGGGGGTTGGGAATGGAATGGAAGGATAAGTGGACTGGTGGAAGGTTCTGTTTTTTAGGAGTGGAGCTGTCTGCTTGGGAGGGGATGGCGACCATGACCAGACTTGGGCGTTTGGGTGTTGGAGTGGGGCAGGGGCAGTGGGGGGGGAGCTGGGTGTGGTAGGCTTATCGTTGCTCTTGTTGCAGCTGTGCTACTTTTTCAACAGCTGCGGGTGATTGCGCCGTGGGCTTGAGTGTCTATCCTGTTGCTCCCAGCGTGCAGCCTAAGGAGGCACCTGCTGTTGTGATGTCCCATGTTTGAAATTTGTGCGGAACATAGGCCCAGCAAATCTTGGGGGAAGGGGGTGGAAATGTTCTTATGTTTTGAAGCTCTTGAAAAGAGCTGGAAAAACTTGGTCATGTCACTCTTTGTTAATGGATGAAGCAAAGCTAGCCAGTTTGCAAGTTCTTCATTCTGTTCTCGTTTTGATAATGTAAGCTGTGGTTTGTTTGTTTGCTTTGATTTATTTATTATTTTGCTGTGTTAGCTTTCTATTTCTAAAGTTTTTCCTCTTTAACCTTTGATGCCACAAGCATCTGAAAGTAATTTTTCAGATAAAATTCAATTTTAATTTGCTATTTTGCGCTGTGTAATAATCACCAAATATGATTTTAGTCAAAAGATTGCATGCCAAAAAAAAAATTGCAAGTTTTCTTGATCGACAAAGGAATAATTATGGAAAATGACAAAAGCTCTCTGCCCAGTGTTTGGCGCAATGTTTGCCAATGTACAAATATCATGTTAGTTTAAAATTGCAGGGAAAATATCAAGAGCACCACTTTAAAGTTTAGGACATGTGTCCCCTTGGTCCTTAAGGGTTAACCGATGGATTGCCAAAATGTTGGTGCACCCCTTGGGCTGGGGTCGCTGTGAAGGCTCACCTTTTTTTTTTTTTGTATAATAATTAGTCTCCTCGCAAGGAATTTAAAAGTGGGAAGAGTCCAAAAGCCTGCACAATGCGTTTAACCCACTCTATCCTTTATATGCTGAGCGCCAAGCAAGGATGCAGCACGTACCCTTTATTTAGTCGTGGTATGATTCGGTGGGGGTTCAAGTTTGGAACCAACCGATTTCCCAGACTCAACAGATGCTCTGGACCATTTATACTTCAGCCTGGTATGATTTTCATTTTTGGAATGGCTTTGTGTTTGTGGCAGATTAACAACTTGTTGCTGTTTTATAAACTTGCTTTTGGGTGCCATGCTGGAGAGTGCATTTGGCCAGATTTGGTTTGTGCATTTGCCTTCTATGTACTTGTGCCGGCGCAATTTCTCACCTGGGTGTGGCCCGTGCCTGCACTGCTTTGTATTAATGCAGTGAGTTTATCTTCATATTGAACTATAAGGCATTCTGGAGGTGCTGACTGTATGGTTTTTTATCTCTTTACTTGAAATACAGCCCAGAGGGTGGCTCACCTCTCCAGGTCATGTCACGTGTGAGTAAATGTCCTGTACTAAATTTGTTTTTTCTCTTCCTTATCCTTACAAGTGGAGCCTCAAAGGTAAACTCTTCTGTGCCAAATTTTGATTCTCACTGCCCTCGTTGGCTAGTTATTCCACATACGCAATCGCAATGCTCTCGCTCGGCCTAGGGCTGTTGATGAAGTAACTTGCTGTGACGAGGCCTTAAATTTGTGCGTTCTTTTTATTTTGTTTTCCCCAGTGTACTTGCGTTCACTTGCAATGATCCGTTACCGTTTGATCACATTTTACCATTAGTTTCCCTTTGATCATATGCCGTTAATCATGGCCAAATGATTTGATTCTTTGTATATTTTCGGATTAACCTTTCCATTGCTGCAAATCCAGTGGTGGCGATTGTAGACTGAAGCTGCTGCTTATTTCATTGTTTGAAATGCCATTTCATTATGCTTAAACGGTCATTACTAGCCCCTGACAGTTTAGGAAACCGGCAATCACCCAACCTTTGATGACTGCAGTTCTTGAAGTTTGGTGCGCCTATTCTCACCCTGTCGTCTGGATTGCTTTTTTATTATTATTATTATTATTATTTTTCATTTTTTCACCGCTTGCAGAATTTTCAAGCCCACTGTCTGCCTCACCTTGTACTTAAATTTTCTTGTAGTATAATATTTAATCTGTGCGTGTGCTCGTACTATTTGTTCAAGTTTTGAAATCTGTTTCTTTCCTACTCAGTTACTTTCTCTGGTTGTCGATCTGTCATGGGCTTTGAAAAGAGAAATGTGGTGGGTTCTGTTGCTTGAAGCTGTCCTTTCAATATTTTAGTCTTTCAGTACTGTAGTGCCATTTTGGAAAGTGCTCCATCAATACAGTAGAATGTGATACGTCAGTTGGTGTGTTTGCTTCTGTTTAGCAATGAGTTTATTTTTCTTGTTTGGTTGGTGAATTTATTGGGATTATAAAAATGAAGGCAAACAGTGGGCGGAAAAGTTTTAAAGCTGGAAGTGCAGGTGTTTGGTTTAAAATATAGTTGGAAGCACAGCCATCTTTCTGTTATGTACAATAAAATTAAGGTTTGTGGGGCAAACTTTGTTTTTCACTGTTTCTTTACAATTGTCTTGTACGTTAATTTTGACTTTAATTGAAGCCAAAGTTGGTGTTTCTGCTTTTACACTTGTAGGTTTTTTTTTTGTTCTAAATTCAGGTGTTTTAAACAGCCTCCTGTGTAAGCCATTCAATGTTGATTCTTGCCACTGGCATCATGCACATTGAAATTTTTTGAGTGTCTTTTCAAGTCTGCTTCAACTCTGTGTTGGTTACTATGTCGTGTCATTGATTCTTCCAAAATAACCCCTCCCCCCCTCCCCCTTACTTTTAGTTGCAATTTGAATTTGCTTTTTCAAAACGTAAAAACTACTTGACCTGGATTGTGCACCTTGCGCATGATGGATTGTGCAGTGATGCAGATCAGCATTCTTTTTGCGTCCAGCCAAATGTTTAGCTCACCTAAATGTTAGCTGTGACTGCTTGTCGAGCCGTTTTTTTTTTTTATTTTATTTATTATTTCTGCAGGCGCCAAGGTAGCTTTTCAAAGCATCCACAATGTGCCAAGATGTTTATCGGTTAGATGAATTATGCCATATGGGGATTGGTCTTGTGATTTATATGATTGGCAATTTGTTTAACCAAAGTATGGTTTTAGAAGAAAAAAAAAAATGGAGTTTTTCTCTACTTGTGAAGTTTCTTGGCTTGACATCCAATTCTATTGTAAAAGTAAGAGATTCTCTTCAATCTGAGGCTCAAGGCTGGGGAATGGCTGGGAGACACTTTAAAGCTGATGGATGTAGTGTGGTGATCAAGCTGCCAGTTTAAATTTGGACTTTCACCTACCATGGTGGAAATGTTTACTGGCAAGTTTGATTCTATAAAATTTAGGGCAGGCTTACATTTTTATTTTATTTTTTTGACTTTGACATGATGCTAAGTTTCAACAAAATAGATGCTGCGGAATCTTGATTTTAAGTCAACAGCTGGATAAATGAAAGCTGTTTGGGTAAGGAATTAAATGTAAATCATAACATTGTGTGCAAGGTTAAATTTTGTGGAAAATATTTACTCTTGTTTCCTTTTCACCTTTTCACCTTTTCCCCTTTTTCCTCGTTAAGTGGCGTTCAAGGTGATCGAGCAGCAAACATAGGACCAAAGCAATGAAGCTGCCAGAAAACCGAGCGGAAACTGTGACCGACGTTGGTCCAGAGTAATGGCAGGCGGAAGAGATTGTTGCGGAGGCCGGAGCTGCCGCCACTGTGGAACATGTTGCAGAACTTTAAAGGGAATGGAGATTCTTGATGCTGCTTCAAGCCTGCTTCTCTGCCTCTGTATGTTGGCCTTTAAGAAGGTTTTCAAGTTTGGTGGCTTCAAGTTGCCATGAAAAAGATGGGAAGAAAAGGGTAGAGCCGTTAAACTTATTAATGTGAAAGGTATATTGAAGCCCCAGCTGTGCTTCTGTGTTGCTGAGGAGCTCCTCAACCAGACATGACTAATGTGTCAGCATAAGCAAGCACAAGCCTTGTTAAAGAGATTGTTAACGAACAAGAAAATGGGGTCAAGGAGAGGGCATTTCAAATGCGGGTGGGTGTAGAAGAAGTAACCTGCCCAGTACCAGGTGAGGTCTCCATTATAGAAGATCTTCAACAAGAAAATTATTTTCTGGGTTTAAGGAAAAAGGCAGTCTCAAGAGGACAAAAAAGATTGAGCAGGATAAAGAGCCAGAAGAGACAGGAACAAGTGATGAGGCTGTAGAAAAAGAATCTGCAGAAATGTAGTGCAACAGCGCTGATGTGGGAGCTGTGACAAATGTTCAAGTGTTTTGAATCGAACCTAAATGCAGAGTCTATTGCTACAAATGAATGCCAACACCCTGAACAAGTTTTATGCCTATACGGAAGTGCAATCCAAGCCAACAGAAATGTGGATTGTGCCTACACCGTGGATAATTCAACAGGCGAAAGGAGAACCTTGCAGAAGAAGAACAGCTGAGATGCTTCCAAATAGTATCTAAAGTGTTGAAAGGACACTTGTCATGAAGCTGAAATTGCCAAAAGCAATGCAGACTGTTTTGTCTTCTGAAAAAATCTCCCGGAAGGCCCATTTGAAGCTTCTGAAGGAGTCCCCTTCAATAACATTTCTTGGAAAGAAAGGGAAAGATAAAGTGAGATGAAGTTGAAGCGAAGTGCTGATAAACAGTCTGAAGTACAAAATGATGCTAAGAATGACCAAGGAGCGAACTTCTGGGATGTTGCAGAGAGTGTGGGAACAGCCACCCAGAGTGTGTGAAGCTGTTGGGAGCATGAATCACAAATTGCAAAGCCAGAGAAGAAGAGGGAAGGAATCACAGGCCTGTCATCATTCAAAATCATCTTGTTTGGCACCCAAGCGACTGGGCAAAAAGAATTCTGAAAGTGACAAGGAAGAAGAACAGCCTGCAGTAGCGGTAAAAACTGAGACCATGTTCTTCTACAGAAAGTAGTTCATCTGTGGGAAAAGATGAGAACTCAAAAGCCACTGGTGAAAGAGCAGGCCAAGGAAGACAGTGGGAAAAAGAAGTCAGATGCTGGAAGTACCATGGGAAGCTCTCATCTGCATTGGCCTCAGCAAAAAGCGTGGGGTAGAAGGTTACCTCAGACTCTGAAGATGAGCATCGGCTGCAATCGCCAGAATCGCGTGCAATGCACCGGCAGAGAGCATCGAAGCTTGCAAATGTTGCAGCATGAAAAAAGTCGAACCAGCTTCAGTTGAAGAGCATCAAATTAATGTTGAAGCGGTCTCCAGAAACCCAAGTGGATACGGAATCTGAGAGCAAAGTTTGTGGCGATTGCTGCTGAGGGTGTCACACCGATGGAAGATCTAAAGTGAAGTATCGAATGTTGCCAGTTACAGCAGCGTATCTGGGTTCCCTCAAGCGATTTGTAGTCACCAAAGTGGCCAAAAACAAAAGGTGAGGAAAATGTTCAAGCTGCTCAGCTGAGGTCATTGAAGGGAAAAGAGCAGGCATCAAAGACATCCACTCTAGAATCTATAAAAAGAACGGATGTGTCGTTGGAGCGTCCAAAACCATAAGCTGGTGATGGATCAAAAAGCCGAAGTTGGCACATTGTCATCTTGGTCTTTCCGGAAAGTTCTCCCTGGCAAGAAGCAAGAAAAGATTTCAAAGCTGATTCTCATGAGGGAAAACCCAGATGCATTTGGCTTCAAGAGAGGTGAAAAGTTGATGAAGAGTGACTCTGACACAACTGCCGTTTGCCCTTGCAGATATGAGGAAAATACAGAAAAGGTTTGTGGGGATACTTCCTCTGAGATGAAAAGATGAAGGACTGCGAAAAGGAATTGCAGAGGTTGCTGCCAGAGGTTGCTGTACAAGCTCTAGAAGGTTAAGGGTGAATGATGAAACACCTGCTGAGGAAGAATTTGTAGAAAAGGGTACTAGTGGGTGTGTAGAAGGTTCTGCATCTGGGAAAGGTATATTTGAGGGTGCATCTGCAATTGCTTGAGCAAAGTGTACAGGGTTCATTGTGAAAGTGTAAATGTATCTATGCAGACCTGTTCAAAGAAAACAATCTGAAGTTGCTAGGCTGTATCTGTTGAGGTGCGTAAAATTCTCGACAAACTTCAATTGGTTCCTGTTGTGCATCAAGTCACTAAAACTGTAACTTTCGAGTGGCACTTTAGGAGAATTCCCAGCCTCCTGGTGAATGCCCCAAACTTCTGAGGAGCAGCAGATGGTGTTGGATTTGAGTCAGAAATAAGACTAGCAACAAGATATCTGCATCTGCCAACAACCTCTGCTGATTTTGTCAAATTGTGATGGAGCTGGTAGTGAAACTACACAGCTGCGCAAACCTTGAAGATGTGCAGTCTGAGCTGCTGTAAAGTGCCTTTGGACGTGGAACGAAGTCGTGCATGGCGCGTAGATGTCGCAGGTGCAACAAGCTGTTGAAGGTAAGTGTTTTCTTCAAAGCTGAGCCACAGGTGACCATTCAGATGAAGTGCCAGAAGGAAATTGTTGAACGTACTGCCCAGTCGATTGTTGCAGTGCCCTTGAAGCAGCAACAAATGTTGTCATTGAAAAAGTGAATTCTGTCCAATTCCACAAGTGAGGGTCCTGGAAGGAAGAGGTGCATCAATACCCCCAATGGAGAAAGTCGTGGTTGTAGTTAAAGATGAGCGGACAAAATCTGTCATTGATGAAATGCATTTGAAGAAGGTTGAGGATGCTGCTGGCTCTGGCGAGCAGACAGAGTGACCAAGGGCCCAATGCTGATGTCCTTGAGGCAATCCCTGAAGTTGAGATTTGCCGTGACTGGCGAACGTCCATAAGGAAACACCCAAAAGCTGTAAACGGATTTGGCAAAAAACACCCAAAGATGGCAATGGAGAAGGAACGTTGAACTGAGGAATCTGACAATGTGCTTGAAACCGATTCTGACCTTGGAAGCGATGCCAGCCAAAGATGGCTTATCAGACAAAAGGTTAAAGGAACGAGGAGCAGTTTGCTCTTGCCGGAAATTGGTGGATTCTAATGCCCAAAACAAAGTGTGGAAGCTGCTCCAAACTATGGAGGATGTTGGCCAAACAACTGCGGCTTGGTGTTGCTTGTGGAGGCCCAGGGATTGTGACGAGGGCTCCTGTGAGGAACAGGCTGGTGATTTGTGATTGGAGCATTAAGCGTTAAGCAGGTATGATTAATTATTGAATTTAAGACGTCCTATTTGCTTGACTTTTCTCCCCTTTGGCCATAATGTTTGCCACCTTTTGTGAGGATTGCATTTGTGAACTGTTGCTTTGCAATTTCCAGGAAGTTTAGATGGTAACTTGCCTTTATAGTCCTTTGGGATGTGGGCAGGTTCAAATTCCTTTTTCCCACATACTGGTTACATTTCAAGTGAGGGTGGAGGACATTCACAAGCGAAATGAGTATGAAAGTTGATTGGTGAATCCGGTGCGATGCGTGCCTTTATCCCCACAAACCTTGCGTTTTGTCACAAGTTCAGCGAACTGCTCGGGAAAAACCGGCAGTGGGCTTTTGAAGCTCGCCTTCTTTAGCAACAGTCTCTGCAGTTCTTTGCTTTCTTTAACACCGGGTGCCAAGGGTTGTCCGCAATTTTGCAGGGTTGGCAACGGGTGTGAAGGTTCATTGATCTCTTGGGCACTTTGAGCGTTTTTATTTTTTGATGTTAATTTTTTTTTCATTTGAGGCCGCTGTCTTTGATGTTGATGAGCATTTTGTTATTTTCGTTAAGTCTGCTTGCGTTGAAACTGCAGAGCAGTGGGTGGGGGGGGATGCATCTTCATTGTTGTTCATGTGCTGGCAGATGAAGTCCAACTGGCCTTTTGGTAATGTCTAGGGGTTGGGGGCATTGCTGCGAAGGTTGTTTGGTTTTTGTTTTTGCAAAATGGTATCTATTTGCAGGGAGATTTTTAAAAATTATTTTATTTTTCAACGAGGACCCAGTTGGCAGTCGGCCTCATTGAATCTTTTATCATTCCCATTTTCAGTAGAAATGCTTCCTAAATTTCCACGTATGATTATTTGTTTTTGTAACATGATGGTTATTTGATCATTAAATAATGAATCTGCTACATTTTGGAAAGGTTGCCCTTGGGCACTTTGGAGTTTTCACCCCCCCCCCCCCCCTTGCTCTCACTCCATTTCTTGCAGTAGCCTATATCAGATCTGCTTGGCACATGTTTTTGTTGTGTTTTTTGTGAATTATGTTGCAGTTGCTGCTTCTGAATTTTTTTTTCCAGATGGCTTGCCAATGCACTGTAGCCCTTTGCTATGCCCTCTAACGGTATATTTTCGTTTTATCTCTCATGCAGGTAACAGGTCTCGATTTCCCAACTGGATGTCTTTGGGCTTTGAAAGTGGGTGTATCGGTGTTGCAGTTTCACGAGCTTGAAGTGGACAATGCCATTTCACTTAATTCGTCCAACACGTTTGGGTGAGATAGATTTGGACAACGGATGGTTTGGTGCTTTTGAAAACGCATTTGGTATACAGCCAAGACCAAAGGGCTTATCAACAACCAAAGACTCTTTTGAAGGTTTTTAAAATTTTTTTTCTTTTTCTTTTTCTTTACCCCCTCCCACCTCCTTCCCAAAGTTTTTGTTGTTTGTTTTTTTTTTTTTTTTTGGGGGGGTGGAGGGGGCGGGGGGTGAATGGTTCTTGCAACCAACTTTGACTGTTGATTTTGATGGGTCAAAACTTTTCAAAACAATCTTTCATCATAGCATTGTACCTTTGTTCTGTTAACATATTTGTTAATGAAATCTCGCTTTGTATTGAATCTACACGACAGGTTATTTGTACCAGTTTATGGCATTTTTGACTGCATTTGGTATTTTGTATTCCTCACTACCGTTGCAAGCTTTTTCCTACTAACTCGGATTCGTATTTGTTATTGCCGTGGCGTAAAGGACTTTTCTACTGCGTCTATTTTGCATGGACAATTCATTGAAGTTTTGTTGTTTGCCGCAGCTGTCACTTTGTGCTGACATAGTAAAAGTATATGTCCAATTGTCAAAGAAATATTAATGCTTGAGATTGTTGCATCATTTTTGTTCTTTTCCTTCAGCCTTTTGTGGACCTTGTATCTAGATCTTACAACTTTTTCTGTTTCAAACCAAGGTTGACACAGACATTCCCACAAATTCTGCTGTTAACTTCTTTTTTTATTTCTCGAGGAGCAGTTGGACTGGCTCTTTTCCTGACTCCAGCATGTAAATGAACAGAGGAAAGTGTACCGGAAAATGTTTTCTTAGCTGCGGGGTTGTACTCAGTATAAGTTGTATATGACTGATGGTTTAACTGTGAAGGTAAATGTTTTTTTTGTTTTTTTTAAATTATTGCTATATTTAGCAGAGTTTTCATCTTTCCCTGATTAAAGTAGTTGATGCATGTAAACTGTATTAACAAGAATACCTAATGTTAAACTTATCTGGTTACATTAACTTGTACTATTGTACTGCACAGAGTTCTGTTTGCAAAATGCTTTTTCCTGCTGTGGAGACCTAGATTTCATGTGCTTATTCTTTGAGTTCTCATAAATGTAGCATCAACTACAACTTCTTGGTCTACAAAGTATAGCATGATTAACTTTCATTTCTGGGGTACTTTAACATCTACAAGTAATTACTGACTTAAAGAGGTGTACCTGTTTCATTTAAGGAAAAACCAACTTTTTGGCTTTCAGAGTTTGACAGCAAGTGGGTCCAGTTTGGATTGTGCTGAAACTGTGTTTTGTGTGTGTGTGATATTTTGATTTTGGTCAGGTTGCAGATCTTATCTTAATTTTAAACCTAAACTGTTCAGCCTGGTGGAGGGATGTGCTCTACCAAGTGCTGTTTTTAGTTTGCCTACAATCTGTTGCTGGGTAAAGGAAGTTTTTTGGGAAAGAACTTCAGTATTATGTACACAAAGAAAACTCGTACATTGATGCAATGATAATTGCGAACTTGTTAGTCAGTACAAACCTATAATGTTTGTGTTGGATTTTCAAACAATACCAGGCCAGGCTGTCTATGTTCTATAAAATGGTGTATAATTTTTATTGCACATTGACAATTAAAGCTCAAATATTACACCAGAGTCGAGGCTCATGAAGAGCTAAAACTCAGAATGGATCAGAACAGGATAAAGGAGTGGGTTGTGGGGTGGAACACCAACAGCAAGAGATGAGGAGGCAAAATGGGGGGGGGAGACTGACAAATAAGGAGTCTGTGAGGGATGCAGGAATGGATAAGATGCATACTAAAACAAACTCTTAAAACAGGAGAAATGGAAATTTGGAAAGCTGGCTTGAGCCTTTAATGGGTCAGGGGGAGAGAAGAAAAATCATGGTTTTGAATGCGGAGGTTATCTGAAATGACAGGAACCACCATCTTGAAGACCTGTTGGAAGAGAGAATGAAGTTGTCCAAGGTGGGGAAGAAATGAAAAAAGAATGGATTAGTTTTGAGTGAGTGGTGATTTCTGGATTTTGGGAGTTCACCAAAAGGGAGTTCATGGTGGACCATGTTGTGCTTTAGATATCTGATGGGGTGGGCAGGGAAGGGAAGGCACAGAGCAGAAGGTGTGGCACTAGAAAGGAGGAGGTAGAAGACAACCACGACCTGTCTGCAAATTTGGAAGTTAGAGGTGTAGTTTGACCAAGAAAGATCATGGTTGGCTGAGACCCAAAAGTTTGAGTGAACTTTCCTTTGAGAGGAATGTTAAGAAAGTGATGGGAGGGTTTTCTAGATGGGTTCCTGATAGTTGAAATTGTATCAGGCATTGAAAGACTTGGTTTCATGGGTTTGACCACCTGTTTGACCATTGTTAAGTCTGCCTGAGGATAAGATTGCTGCCTGTCTATCTGAAGATGAGATGAGGGATGTTGTGGCAACGGGTTGAGTCATCAGCAAAGAGGATCTTTTGAGGGTTGAGCCAATTAATTTTAGAAACACTTGAATTCTCTTTATAATTTGGTTTGTATTTTGAGGTTTGTGGCAATTCAATTATGGTACAAATTGATTTGAATATCAAATTGGAGGAAAACAAAATTGGTTGCGCTAAGCTGGTATGGCAGTGGAGAAGTATTTATGAATGCCTGTCAACTTCAGCACATCCTTAAAGATGATTTGAATTGGCTTCTTGAAAGCATGACTGGGCTCTACCATGAAGCTGTGTCTTGTGACTGAATGCGCTGAGTTTGGTGCTCTTATTCTTGGAGAAAAGGACTTCAACTTGCTATTAAATTCCCATCATAATGTGCACTTTATTTAGTGCCTTATTCACTTTATTTCGTACCAATAAAGGTTTCTTCCCATTTTAAATTGTGCAAATTCTGTAAATGCCTTTTTAGGCTTAAAACCTTCATTCTTTCCCCAATCCCTTCATCCATCCCTTCCCTCCCCCCCGCCTTCAACTTCAATTTCAGTTGAAATCAAGTTTGTGTTTGTATAATGTTTTGTGATTCAGAACAAACTAGTTCCATGATTTGCGCTGAAATGTGTTCTTCAATCAGCCATCAATTGTTTCTTAGCCATAGTTGAACATATTTACATCCCTGCTTTCATGGTCCATCAAACTCTTTCATATAATGTAAGATCAGGAAAAATTGTGAACAGTTTGTGGAGGTATCCTAGAGTTTTGGATTTCCAATTTACTAAGTCAGATTTTATTAGACT
>CM068960.1:53480858-53490874 GCA_035128595.1 Eptatretus atami | reverse complement strand
GGCGACCCCTACGGCCTGTAAAAGATAGCCATATGGCGTAGGGCCACCCTGAGGCCACTTCAGAAACTCTGCGGGCCGCCGCTCGTTTGTCAATTCAGGGGGGGGGCCCTTCGAATTTGGTGAAATGAGTACCAGTGCACAAGTTACATGGTTTGTATGGTGCTGTTCATGCCTGCGACAACCGCAGTGCGTAATCTTCACTCTGATGAAGCACGACATGTATGGTAAGAAGGAAGTCTTTCCTGAACATGCGCATTCTGTTCAATTTGACGCAATGTATTCCATTAAAGTTCTTGCTATGTGTCCTGCCAGTTGCATTTGAGTTTTTTTGATTGTGATACTACAATGTCAAGGAATGGAAAATCTCACTTCGTAAGGATTTCACATACCCACCTTTCTATTTGCGTGGTCAGCCACTCACGAGGTTCAGACTCTTGAACTTCTAGCCCTCACATCAGCTCTGACCTCCTTGGACAACCACGCATCAAAACTGACTTCCATAGCCAGCCTTGGATAAGGTATCCTTCGTGATCCGCTCCTTAAACTAGAGCAACTCAAGTTGCAAGGCCTTTGTCCATAGTTCAATGGAGTAATGCTCTTCCTACGGGTTGGTGCCCCAGCAAAACATAGTTTCCTGGATCTGTAGAATTTGAAGCTCAAACATTATTGGAATCTCCCATGCTGAGGTCAATATATGTATTTTGTATTTTATTCCATTGTATTTGTATTTTTATTGAGTATAATTATATACATATTTGTAGACATCATTGAGGCATAACGCACAAAAGGGGACGGAGACAAGGGTGGAGAGGGAAGGACAAAACCAGTGGGAAACAACATAGAGAATATGTGGAAGGGAGAGGGATGGGGTATACAAGGGACACTACAGGGACTTTCAGGAAGGCAGATTGAACGAGTTGGGTTCGGGGTGGATTAACGTGGTAGAAAAGATCATGCTTTTGGATGGGGGAAGAAGAGGTGGGTGTGAACAGCTGTTTGAAAGGCCTGGGGGGAAGAATGGGATGAAGAGAGTGTCGGAGTTTATCCAAAGGTGGGGGAAAATAAAGAGATGAAAGAGTGAAGGTGAGCAGTGATCTCGTGATTTTGGTTGTTTAACAGAATGTGTTTGCTGGTGGACCTTGAGCGCCCTGCGGAAATATGGGGGGTGCATCTCACAGACAGGGTGGCTGGTGGGAGGTGGTGAGACCGGAGAGGAAGACTAGAAGAATAAAGACCACCGACCTGCCTGCGTGGGAGTGAGGCCTAAAGACAGCTCACTACAGAGACACCAATGTATCATCTGGTTCCACACGCGTGACACAGAAGGTGAGAGGCAGGAACCACCCCGGAGGGGAGCAGTACTCCACTCAGGCTGCGGCCAAAAGCTTATTAGTTTCAGGAGTTCAGTGGTAATGAGGACTTTGCACATAGGAGAATCCCCGGTCGGACGACTGGCTTTGGAGCCAGGTTGGAAATGTGCTTTTTCAGGAAAGATCATGGCAGATAGGAGAACCGCGCTTGAACTAGAAAAGGACTCTCTCCAGAGGATTGTTGAGAAAGTAGATGTGGGCGGTTTCCAAACGTCCTTTAGGAGAGACATATGAGGTGTGAGATTTGTCAGATGAAAGACATGTTCACGTGTTGACAGTTTGTGATTTTACACAGACTGCAGAGAGCGACAAAGCTGCTGCTTGCTGCCTGAGAGAAAGATCGTACGCAGAGGGTGGATCATCAGCAAGGAGGGTGGAGCTATATATGTAAAAAAAAAAAAATTTCTTCTGAGTGGTTGAACAGATAAGGAGAAACTTTACACGTTTCACTGCACATCCTCGAGGAACAAAAGGATCATGTGTCATCGGTCACATGGCTTGGGATTAAATTGAATTTCGAATGGGGTTAAATAAATTCAATTAAAATAATTGGAAGATTGGATTGAGAAAAATATTAAAGATGTTTTCTCTGGAACCACTTAATAAATGCACATGAAACTTCACAATTGTGATCATAGTGATGGAATACATGTTTTAAATACAACTTGATTGGACACATGGTCTGGCAGCAAAATTATTGTAATTTTTTAATCTGGGTTTTATTATTTTTATTTTATTTTTTTAAGGTTCACTTAGATAGTTTGAGGGTTGAGAAGTAACAGCTGAAATGTGAATCCTATCCAGGTTCCTCCTGATGACTTCATCTTTGTTTTTGCTTGTTTGAGTTCCTTCTGATTACTCCAATGCAGGATGTACCGATTTGGTCTTTCATTTGATTTGAATTGAATATTATCCTCATTTCTAATTCATTGAATAGTAATGAAACGTCACGGGTCAGTGTATGTAGTGTCCAATGAAGGCGATGATGTCTTGGTACCCGGTCATCACTGCAGCAGTTAAAAGTGGCAGTTCTAATTATATTCTCGAATTACCTAACGCACCAGTCCACAACAACCACACAAAACGAGTCCTGGTGAGGGTCTGCAATCTCTGATTGCTCTTTCAGTTTATATTATTTTTTTGTTAAATTTAAGGTATCACTTGACACCTGAATGGTTTGGGGGTAAAGGAGTAGCAGTTGAACCCTTCTTCTTCTTGCTTATGGCAGCTTAGCTTGCCAGGTTAGCTATCATTTCTTGGAAGCACGTCTGTGTCGCTGATGCAGTGCCCTCTACCAGTACACACTGCTACTCATTTCGCCGACCTCGGAAGGATGATAGGCTGAGTTGATCCCTGGGTATTTATTCAGGACCCGAGGATCCAAGCCAAACACAGGCTGTATAGTTGAACCCTGAATGTATCCATTTCCTCCTGATGACTTTATCTTGCTTTTTTGCTTGTTCGGTACACAAACACCACAAAATAAACTCCACAAAATGAGTCTGGTGAGGATCTGCAATCTGATTCCTCTTTCTTGTTTTTATTAGTTCGCAAAAGCTGCTCAATTTTGAATTGTATTGCCATTTTTAATGTAGGACACTTCTGTACCTTTTTGCGACTTGTCTTCATGGAATATAGATTGACAAAACTCCGACATTAGTTAAATCATTGAATTTTTTTGGTGCTGTCAAAAGTTTTTTTTACTATAGTCTTGCAACAATTTAACATGACTTATCTTACCACCTGGCCACAATTGTAACTAAACACTGTTTTTTCTATTAATGTTGCTCATCCTCAAGTTTATGCTCGTCTACCTTTTCAGACCAATTTTTTTTTAATTGTCAATATTTACTCAAGAGCAGCCATCTGTATGTATAGCATTTATTTGGCCAGTTAGCAGCTGTGTGCAGCAGTTTGTTGTGAGCCCAAGGAATATATTCAAGGTTGATTGTTATCTGCCAGCCAGCCACCTGCTCCACTCAGACGAGTCTGTTTATAATATTGTATATACTCTGTGCCATATGGGTGACCGAGCACTGCTTTGTTTTGTGCTTATGAGTTGACTGTACATGTTTTATACAAAATCAAAGGCTATGGGTGTAGTGCATGTTTACCTGTTAACTTTGTTGATAAATGGAGTGTGGCAGTGTGAGGATGGGGGTGTTCAGGGTTGCACCTGTACAGGCAGTGTACACTGCATCTGTTCAATTTTGTATTGTTCCAGATTAATGACACGTACATACATGGCGAGGTTTTTGATTTTTTATATATATATACACACACATTTGTGGGTTTTTCATTCTGCAGATTTTGTATTTTAAACACAAGCCCAGTGCTTGTTTTGTTTGTTTGCTAATACCAAGGTGTGTGTGTGTATTCTGCTTGTTAATACACACTTTATATAATGGATGAATGCCTTGGCCCAGAGCTGCAGTCGCATGTTTGCTATTTAGTTAATAAGCTCGAAGCATTTTAAATGGATGGTAGGTCTTTAGAAGTCGAGGTATTGTTTCATCAGCAGTATTGTAATTGTGGTGCTCATTGGTATACACCTTGAAGTCTACCCTAAGTTGGAGCTCTATTCGAAATGTTTTGCACAAATGTACAGTTGCTAAAATTTTGAACACTATAGATCTGTGACCATTACTGAGTAATCAGCAACCTCTTCTGCCCCCCCCCCCGGGCCCCAAAAAATCCTTACTGTTGCGTCTGATCTTTCGAGCTCTTCCACAAGCCTTGACTGCATAAAGAAAAAAAAATTCTTGGTCAAAGGCAAAAAGGTTCAAGATTCCCTACCCTCCCCACTACCTCAAACCTAACTATTGATCTGAAAGTAGCAGAAACTTCCCTCCTGTGAGGCTTCAATCAATCAAATATTCCATACTCTTGACAGAGTTGATGCTGCTGGAGGTTCTTTACAATGTTTTGGTCGTTTGCCGTTGCTTCTAGTCAGTCGGGGGCAGAAATTTGAAAATTCAGGATACTGGCGGTCTTTACAAAAGCTATTTAATGTCTACTGACCAATGCTGGCAGGTTAAGTGTGCAGCAATATCATCCTCAGTGGATGGAACACACACAGATGCATCGCCAATGTGCGAAACTTGAGGGTGACTATGCCCTGGGTCATCATTCATACCAGGCTAGACTGCTCAAAGGTAAGTATGCATGCCTCAAAGCTATCCTGCTAGCACTGTAGATTAAAAGTTTTAAAATGTATGCCTCAATGGTTTATTTATTTATTTATTTTCCAACAACTTTTATTTATTATATTATATATAAATATATATATGAGAGACGTGACAGAAGTAACACCATGATTTTAAAAGAATTTATTTAACATTTAATCATTTTAATACATACTGTACACTAGTATTTTGTAGACTTGTCATTTGCAGATTTCAATGCTTTTACTCTTCAGGCAAAGAACTAACAAGTTCCGAAATTTTCCCTTGTGGGATTTCTGCCCATGATGTTGTTTCCTTGACTTTTCCACACAGCTCGATCCAATATGGCCCAGGGGGTGTTCAATGGATTCATGTCAGGAGGCTGACTTGGCCATGGAAGTCGCTTGATCCCATTTTGTCCTGCATTCTTGGTCTTTTTTGGAGTGTGGTATGGAGCTCCATCTTCCATGAACAGTGTTTTGACCATCTGACCAGTGGAGAAACTGAGATGTCCATCCTCAAGGAAGAAATGTATATCTTGGAGTTCATGTTGCCGAAACACTCCACAAGTCTTACTGACCAGCGCTCAAGATTGCTCCCATTTCATCACTGAAAAAAGCCACCGTGTTTGACAGCTGAAATCAGTTAAAAGAAACTCTTGACTGGAATGTCCAGACACATATGTATCCACTGTCGAAAATTGAGCAAACTGGGCTCATCTGAAAAAGACAGTTTGACAAGACTCAAGGGTCTGGTGGCCATCTCATCAGCCCACTTCTTTAGAACTCTGTTCGCTGGTCTAAGAAGAGGTTTTCTCCTAGCTACTCTCCAGTAGCCCAGTTGATTAAGGTACTGCACGGTAGTTCTTGAGCTAACTTGGACCTCCTCTGCAGCATCTGCTACCTTGAAATGGGGAGTTTTCTAATGGTCCACTTGACAGCTCGAAGGCACCTTTCTGGGCCCAGATCAACCAGAACGGGAAGCTGTGGATTCCTTGCCTTCGCTAGTGAATTGCACAATCACCGATTGACCATAGAAAACAGAATGCCAAGATTCTGAGCTATCTGACGCTGCTGACTCCACCTTCTGATTGGCCACCAATTCGTCCTCTGAAATTGCAAAGATCGTGTGCTCCTGGGTTTGAGGCATAGTTAATTGTCATACACACTCAGGAATCGTTTCTGCAAATAAATAGTTGAATATTAGTACAAATCACTGAGTAAAACTGTTATACAGATGAAATGAATAAATTTAATGTTTTATTTACTTTTGTCATGTCTCTGTATATGTGTATGTGTGTATATATATATTTTTAATTTGAGTGTCTGCTGGATGGGCAGGTAAATACAGGTATGTTGAAGTTTATCACCAAGTACAAATAATTGGCAAATTCACATTTCAAGGCTCGAGGGAAGTTTTATTCAGGCAACAGAACAAATCATTCGTAAGACTTGAGAGGAGATTGTCTAATACAAGGTTCTTGCAAGTAACAAGTGTGGGGTGTCTGATAGACAGAGAGCCGATGTTCCTGAACCTCCGAATGCAAGTGGGCAGGGATCTTTGTGTGCCATGCAGACATGCCTGCCTGGACCAGCACAAAGGGACCCTTGGATTCCTGACCTTTGTGTGGCTCACCCTAAGATTCTTTCAGTTGTTGCCTCTTTCTTGTGGTCTGCATCCCCTCCCTCGGGTGGATCCCATCTCTTTTGGATCGCTTTGGCACGAGTGCTGTCCTGTAGGCTGCCTCCATGCAGTGTGTGTTGTTTCTCTTCACTAGTTGGATGTTTGAAAGGAATGCTCCTTTGCGTATTATGTGGGTGCTGCCTGTTTTGTAGCTCGGTGCATTCAGAAGCTGTGGAGAATGTGAAGCACGGTGGTTTTGGTGGACTGTAATTGGCTTTTACTGTTCTTTAACAAGAACTGATGGTAACAGAGAACTGATTGTTTTTGGATGAATAGTATTTTGTTGGGTCACTTTCCTTGAGACATTTTGTGGTGGAATGTGGTGTTGTCAACATGATTAATGGACCCATGACTTTTTGTACAGCTGAGGATTATGTTCTGTATGTATGCTTTAACTTTGCCTCGGCAGCATTTCATGTTATTTTGTGAAGCAAGAATGGTGTTACACTCTGCATGTGGAAATGGGAGAAAAATAAAACTATCCAGACAGTGAGAGATATTGGTGTATGTTACTCTGCATTAATTGCAAGGCTTGATAAATCTACTTGGTATATGGGATTTGATTGACATTGTAGCATGAATTCAGATGAGAAGACTAAATGGGCTTTGAAGTTTTTTTTCGTTGGAAGTCGAGAGCCAGATATTGTTCCCCATTGGGTAGGAAAATTTGGTGTTGCGAAAATAAAAATTGATGATAGATTTGAAATAATGCAACATTTATGCTTTCATGCATGATCCCAAACTTCCATTTTTGAATTTTGTGGCAAGTAATTCTGAAGTCTCCTTTTGCTCTTTGGCCCAGTCAAAAGGAGATTTTTTATTTTTATTTTTTTTTAAATTCCAGTTTTTTCACAGCAGAAGTTGTGGCATCCTGTGCACAGTTTTTCAAGCCTAACCAAATGAGATTATTTTGTTTATCCTGTTCTTGGTTCTGTCTCTAAATGCTATGCCATCCTGTTGCTCATTCTTGACTAGTGTATCTGTCTCGGAAATGGTGCGAGCAGTTGGAAGCATCAGGATTACTTGGAATAGGAAGGCGATTACCCTGTAGGCAAAACGGGGTGAAGCGATAGGTTACTCTATCTACAGACTGTGATTGAGGACTCTTGATTTCAATTTAATCTTGTATGTTAAACAAAACATGAACCTGCAGTTTATTGTTGTAGTCTATTGGCTCTGAATTTAGCAAATTGTACCAAATCTCGTCCTGAGTGTGCATGAGGAGTATGGAATTTTGTTTGTCTTTTTTCTTCAGTTTGTCTGCCTCTCTGTCAGTCAAAAAGATTAAAAATCAAACAGGAATCCTACTGTTTTAAGATGTCATAAAGGTCCAAAGTTGTTTGTGTCAGACCTCGATGGTGGTAAACTTCCAAAAAAAAAATAAATTATCCAAGCTTAAACTTATTTTATTTTATTTAATTGTATGTAATACTTAAACACTGTAGAACACAAATGGTATCTTTTACACTTTAAAAAAAGTGTAGACATCATTACGCCATCTTGACGATCAAATTTGCCGAACTCGCTCAGCATTGGGACATTGAGATTCAGCCAAAATGGCAGCTCGTGCTTGGAATGGATTGAACTCAAACGTAAAGCAACAGTTGAAAAGGCCCTTCCTATGTCCTTTTCCTCCAGACTGCAGGGTAAGGTGTTCTATGTACTCTAGTTTGTTTTGCATCCAAGGTGGAGGTCAAATGTTCTGCCATATTTTGCTTGTTAACATGCAGGTCTGAATCTGTTGGTAATTGTGTGAGTGAAGAATTTTATTTGTTTATTTTGACGTTGCTGATGTTTTTGGATGGCATATAATATGCATTATCTGGTGCTGTTGGCATTTTGAAGAAGTCAAAAAAAGAAATTGTTGGGCACTCCAAATCCCTTACCTCTCCACATAAGGAATGGGGTTGGATCATTTAATATTTCATAGCAACAAAGACTTAGGCACCACAGAGGCTTTTAAATTTTTTCATATATACTGTGTATATATATATAGAAATTCCCCCCTATTTTCTTCCTCCTTCCTCAGATTTTCAAAACTTTTTTTTTTTTTTTACCAAACACTCCTGACACTCATAATGAATCTCTAAGTTTAACGAAGATCTCTATGGCCACTGACAGACAAACATCTCTTGCAATGTTGATAACTTGACTGGAATGAAAAGACTAACCGACATTATTTTACTTTATCGCCAAATCTACATGTTTTGCAGTGGAGTTCCGTTTGATGTGTTTTGTGTGTTTTTGTTTTTTCCCCCCATGAATAATGGTTTAATTGACTGGATGAGCAGTGGAGTTGTGTTGTGCAGCATTCCAAATTGAGGTTTGCAAGGCCAATGCTTGATTTAAAAATTAAAAAATTAAGAAGAAAAAAAAAAAAACGTTTGGCGGTTGCAAAGAATGGTAATTTGTAGTCAGTGTCTACTGATTCACGGGTACATGTTGCGCGAGTAAAGTGTGTGACATCAGCATTAATTGGGATGAGCCAATTGGCAGGCTGTTGGTTCAGTACTCGGTCAGACTAGGATGATAGTAGAAAAGCTGAAAAACCCATTTGAGCAATCGAGCAAAATATAGTAAATGTTTTTTCCTAATATTCTTGTTGCTTAATGTTCCTTATTCAAAGGTAATTTAAAGCTTGCCGTACTGTCTACAAATGTTATTTTTGTAGCGAGTTCCTGGTTTGATTGGCGAATGCCTTGTGCGAGAATCTTTGCGAGGTATGAAAGAATGTTACTGAAGTGATTTGATCTTTTAAGATCCTCGTGGAGGATCTCTAAGTCTTACTCACGTTGTTGTCTTGTGGACTTGTTGTTTCACAGCCTACAGTTTTCATCGAAACTTCCTGAAACTTGGTGTATACAGGGTGTCCCCAAAATATATACAACTTTTCTCTGCAAGAGGATGGTCATAACATTTATTTTTAAAATAATATATATATATATATATGGCTGGATAGAAAGCTGAAAGGTTGAAGTTATTGTACCAATGTCAAAATTGCCACCAAATTTAAATTTTGGTATAAGAATCATCGTTTCTTTTAGACCACATGTTCGACGTAGGCTCCACATTGTCCGATCACTGCCCTCAAAGCGTTGTCATGTTCTCCATCACTTGGGAAACGTTTCCTGAGGAAGGTTCTGAATTTCTCGGTGGATGTTTTCCTTCAGCTGATCAAGAGTCTGAGGTCTAGGGTTTCCATAGATCCTGTCCTTGAGATACCCCACAAGAAGAAGTCTGGAGGAGTAAGGTCAGGGGAATACGGTGGCCACTCAACGTCTTCATAGAGGGAGATAAAGCGCCCTCAAAATTGGTTGAGAAAACGCCTTGTTTCCATGGCTGTATGGGGCGGTGTCCCATCCTGCTGGAACCACTGGTTCTCATCTGGATCAGGTTGTTCTCCTACGGGCCTGAGTACGTAGCTCAGGCAGATAGAATTCCTGAATCATTTCGCGATAGTTCCTCTGGTTTACCGTGCAAGTGCGTCCCTGGTCATCTTCAATGAAGTATGGACCAATTCCATACCAACCAACCGCACCCACATGGTGACTTTGAGAGATCGAGCACCAGTTCACTTGATGCATTACAGGATTTTCAGTTCCCCAGTACCGAAATTTTGCTTGTTTACCTCCCGGGACAAGTGAGCATGGCATTCGTCGTCATGTGAAGTTTTTTGAGGAAGTCTGCATCTTCCTCCAACTTTCCTGAGAACCAATTTGCAAAGTCTAGTCGTTTGCGTTTCTGTTGATCAGTAAGGCCTAAGTCACATTTGCTCTACGGCTAGGATACGGTGAGCCGA
>CM068960.1:53467488-53480833 GCA_035128595.1 Eptatretus atami | reverse complement strand
AGGTGTCCCCAATATATACAACTTTTCATCTGCAAAAAGGATGGTCATAACATTTATTTTTAAAATATATATATATATTATATGTGCTGGATAGAAAGCTGAAAGGTTGAAGTTTATTGTACCAATGTCAAAATTGCCACCAAATTTAAATTTTGGTATAGAATCATCGTTTTCTTTTAGACCACATGTTCGACGTAGGCTCCACATTGTCCGATCACTGCCCTCAAATGCGTTGTCATGTCTCCATCACTTTGGGAAACGTTTCCTGAGGAAGGTTCTGAATTTCTCGGTGAGTTTTCCTTCAGCTGATCAAGAGTCTGAGGTCTAGGGTTTCCATAGATCCTGTCCTTGAGATACCCCACAAGAAGAAGTCTGGAGAGTAAGGTCAGGGGAATACGGTGGCCACTCAACGTCTTCATAGAGGGAGATAAAGCGGCCCTCAAAATGTTGGTTGAGAAAACGCCTTGTTTCCATGGCTGTATGAGGGCGGTGTCCCATCCTGCTGGAACCACTGGTTCTCATCTGGATCAGGTTGTTTCTCTACGGGCCTAGTACGTAGCTCAGGCAGATAGAATCTGAATCATTTCGCGATAGTTCCTCTGGTTTACCGTGCAAGTGCGTCCCTGGTTCTTCAATGAAAAGTATGGACCAATTATCCCATACCAACCAACCGCCACCCACATGGTGACTTTGAGAACAGATCGAGGCACCAGTTCACTTGATGCATTACCAGATTTTCAGTTCCCCAGTACCGAAAATTTTGCTTGTTACCTCCCGGGACAAGTGAGCATGGCATTCGTCCGTCATGTGAAGTTTTTTGAGGAAGTCTGCATCTTCCTCCAACTTTCCTGAGAACCAATTTGCAAAGTCTAGTCGTTTGCGTTCTGTTGATCAGTAAGCCTAAGTCACATTTGCTCTACGGCTAGGATACGGTGGCCGTACCCCCCCCCTGAATTGACAAACGAGCGGCGGCCCGCAGAGTTTCTGAAGTGGCCTCAGGGTGGCCCTACGCCATATGGCTATCTTTTACAGGCCGTAGGGGTCGCCGTGGAATTGTAGCGCGGAGTTAAACTTTTTTCATTTCTACGTTTGCCGTAGCAATTCGACAAGCCAAGCTGTGACGTAGATATGTTCCACGTCGACCGTACGCTGGGCGTACGGTGGGCTTGCGTTATTCGTGCGGCTGCCATTGGCTCTTATCAATGAAAAATGAATTTTTCCAACCCCCAAAAATTACGGCGCCGCACTATTTCCATGGTCGCTGTAGGGTAGTCCTAAGGCGTCCCTGTGTTCAACGTACGGTGCCTTGCGGTCTGTGTGACTACCGGGCAAGCAGGGTCGACGCACGGTTCCCCTACGCCTGCCGTACATCCTACGTACGGCTCCGTGGCAGTCTGCGTCGACCGTGCGTCCACCGTGTGCTACCGCTAGAGATCGGAGTATATGGTGTTGCCTATACTCCGAACTGGTATATTCAGTTATATATATTATAGTTGTAGTATATTCAGTTATATATGTACTGGTATATTCCGAACTGTTATTTTTTATTTCAGTAAAAAAAGAAACTGGTAAATATACCCACTCGTTACCGTCCGTCTGGCCGCACCTTCGCCTTGGGCCCCGTGCGGTCACATTGCGGGCACCTTGAGGCTACCTTGCGTCTGCCTTGAAAATTCTATGGCCGCTGCAGGGATGCCCTAAGGTCACCGTGCGACGTCAAATCAAAGACCGTACGGCACCCCACGTTTTCGGTCTCCACAATTTCTAAATACGCCGTGCGGCTCCCCGAAAAATAAAAAACATGTGACTGCTACATTGTGTGACCGTGGAAATACTGCGGCCACCTATAATTGCTAGTGGCCGTAGATTTGTTAGACCCTACAGCCGCATGCCAAATGTACTTAGGCCTAAGCACCGTTTCCGTTTGAATTTGTATGGAAAGGCATGAAATGTCTTGGCGGAGGATCCTCTGAACGTGCTCTTATGAATGTTTGTCTCGGCAGAAAGTCGTCGAATCGATTTTTTTTCTGGAGTCTGAACGACTGCCTGTCTCACCATTTCCACATTTTCTTCACTACGACCTGTCCTCTTCCGACCACTGTGACCTTGTGAAGGTCACAGATGGTTCCCACATTGGTAACTTTGCGTTGGTGCACTTTATTGTCCGAAAGATTGGTGTATGACGCAATGGATACCGAAATGTCTCGAGTAAAGACGTTGCACCTGTATGACACTTTTCGTCTGGTGCCAAAGTTCAACAATTTTCGTCCATTGTACGGTCAGTCTTGCATTTTTCTGGCGCTTGCTTGGTATCAAAATAACTTCAGGGTCTCTGCAACAAGAATGAAGCATTAGTGACAAAGTTACTGCTTTTTTAGGATCAAACGAAGCATTTTAAAAGTTGTATTTTTTGGACACCCTATATATGTAAAAAATATCCTGCACAGACAGCAACGATCTCCAATTTTGAAAATTCCTCTTAGAAAAAAAAGTTATGACGTCAAAATATCTCCGCTAATGGAAACCGCCTATAAAAATTATCTCCGAAACTAGGCAAGCTTTTTGAATTCTGTTTGCGTGAATTGAACAGGGCATTAGCAGAGATGAATTACCACGCATATGATACATCACTATGACGTCATATCAATTTTTATAACGTCATTCCTATTTTTTGACATTTTTTGTTTCACAACCCGAGTTTTCATCGGATCTTCGTGAAACTTGCCATGTATATGCAGAAAGCCCACTCGCAGGCAGTAACCATCTCCGATTTTGGAAATTCTTTCTAGAAAAAAGGTTGACGTCATAATATCGCCGCTATGGAAATCGCTATACCATTATCTCGAAACTAGGCAAGCTGTTTGAATTTTGTTTGGGGGAATCAAACCGGGCATTAGGCCCTGTCACACCTTGACGTTTAAGCCAGCAATGGCAACGTATAAAAATTGATCTAAAACGTTGACGTACGCTGAAATTTTGATGGTTTTTTGAGTTTTTGGCGTATTCAAAACGTGTTGGTCGTTTGCATAACATATTAGTACGGGCACAGAACGTTTCGTTGTGTTATACATAACTTTTACCAACGAATGCTTACCTTGTGATCGGCGTTCAAAACCTAAGACAAGCGATAGTTCAACTTACCCTTTGCGCGCTATACGTATCGCCGGCGAACTCGTGGCGTAGCCTGTTGAGAACTTGCCGGACGCCGATTGAATCAAAACTGCCCGAGATTTTGAATTGTCAACATCGCAGTCACACCTTGACGATTTGCCAGCGTATGCCATTCTATGAAAAATGGGTTTACAACGCTAGGCACACGTCAAATACGCTATAGGAAAGTTGAGTATACGTTAAGATTATGCTCGAAATCATTGAAGTACGCTGGCATATTACCTAGTCCGTTCGATACGTCGTGAATTCAAGCATGCTGAAAATTTTAAGACTACTCGACGTAAGGCTCACACGTTTCGCCTGCGTTGGCATCCGTTCTTGCACGTTCCGCGATCGTTTAAACACGGCGAACACACGTTACTTGTAGGTTACTCATAAGTCGAAGCACGTCAAGTATAATGGCAACCATACTTGAAACCAATTTATAACCGTGAGTACGTGCTTTGAACAATGAGTAACGTCAGTTAACCTATGTTTAACGTGCTTGGAAAGTATGAGTAACGTGCATTGAAAACTATGTATAACTGGCCTTGAACCAATGGCTACCGTGCTATGAACGTAAGAGTAACGTGCCGTTAACCTATGTGTAGCATGTTTTGAACCTAAGTAAAACGTGCATCTAACCATTGAATAACATGCTATAACCTATTTGTAACGTATGTATAACGCACATTGTCGTATGTAGACGAAATAAATTGACGTCTTCGGACAACCACAGAACTTACTGAAAGTGTTTCTAACTTACATCTACCGTGTACTGACGTATTGCAGCGTTAGGGGAATTGGTACATACAAATGGGCTTCACAAGAGGAACCCATCATTGTTCCAGACTCCATGTTGAGTAGATGTCAATGCAGTAGTATCAGTAGTAGTAATACTATTAGCAGTAGTTGTGTGCGTGACAGTAGTAATAGTAGTAGTAGTTGTAGTAGTAGCATTGGAGTAGTAGAATGTCTACAGTCATGTAGTAGTAGTGGTTGTCTATGTCAGTAGTAGTAGTAGTATGTTATGTCATGGTAGTAGTAGTAGTAGTAGTAGTCTATGTCAGTAGTAGTAGTCGTAGTTGTAGTAGTAGTATTGTAGTGTAGTAGGTCCATGTCAGTAGTAGTAGGTGAGCGTGATGGGGAGGTGTGGGGTGATGATGGATCCTCTATCGTCCACGAATAGGAGACTACTTTGCACCATTGTTCGATGTTCTTTTCGGCTAATTTTTTTTCCTCATTCCACGATGAAATATTTCTTGTTTTACTTTAAAGTATTAAAAACGACTCTTGACAAATGCATAATTACTAGTAATGAACACAGAACGCTTCGATAACTTATACATAAGTTATACCAACGATTGTTTATCGTGTTTTAGGCGTCCACAACTATGCCCAACGATAGTCCAGCGTATGCCATAGCGTAATAATTCCCAAGCACGTTATTCATAGTATAAATAAGTCACGGGTACCCTGAACATTACTTTGATGTGTTTCGACGTATGAGGAACTTTCAATAGCGTGTTGCGAAGTGTGAACAACGTTCGTGTAGCGTGCTTACAAAACGTTACTCATAGGTTAGAATAAGTTCGGGTACGCGAATGTTACCTCTACGTGTTTCGACTTATGAGTAACATACAATTAACGTGTTCAACGATCGCATAACGTGCCTAAACCTTATGCCGGCGTAGCGGAACGTGATGAGCCAAACGCGAGTACGTCGTAAAATTTTTAAGCATTCGAAAAAGAGAGAACAAGCACAAAAAGTCAACGATTAAAGCCAGCGTACAACGACTATTGGCAGTGTTTTCAGGTATTCCTAACGTATACAGAACTTACCCAATAATCTCTTCTTCTTTTTTTGTATACACCAAGTTTCAGGAAGTTTCGATGAAAACTGTAGGCTGTGAAACAACAAGTCCACAAGAACAACAACGTGAGTAAGACTTAGAGATCCTCCACGAGGATCTAAAAAGATCAAATCACTTCAGTCAACATTCTTTCATACCTCGCAAAGATTCTCGCACATAGGCATTCGCCAATCAAACCAGGAACTCGTACACAAATAACATTTGTAGACAGCTGTACGGCAAGCTTTAAATTACCTTTGAATAAGGAACATTAAGGCAACAAGAATATTTAAGGAAGAAAACATTTACTATATTTTGCTCGATTGCTCAAATGGGTTTGTTCAGCTTTTCTACTATCATCCTAGTCTGACCGAGTACTGAACCAACAGCCTGCCAATTGGCTCATCCCAATTAATGCTGATGTCACACACTTTTACTCGCGGCAACATGTAGCCCGTGAATCAGTAGACACTGAACTAAAAATTACCATTCTTTGCAACCGCCAAACGTTGTTTTTTTTTTTTTTCTTCTTTATTTTTTAATTTTTAAATCAAGCATTTGGCCTTGCAAACCTCAACTTTGGAATGCTGCACAACACAACTCCACTGCTCATCCAGTCAATTAAACCATTATTCATGGGGGAAAAAACAAAAACAACAAAAAACACAATAATAAACAATCAAACGGAACCTCCACTGCAAAACATGTAGATTTGGCGATAAAGTAAAATAAGTCGGTTAGTCTTTTTCATTCCAGTCAAGTTATCAACATTGCAAGAGATGTTTGTCTGTCAGTGGCCATAGAGATCTTCGTTAAACTTAGAGATTCATTAGTGAGTGTCAGGGAGTGTTTGGTAAAAAAAAAAAAAGGTTTTGAAATCTGAGGGAAGGAGGAAAAGAAAAATAGGGGGGAATTTCTTATATATATATATACACAGTATATATGAAAAAAATTTAAAAGCCTCTGTGGTGCCTGAGCCTTTGTTGCTATGAAATATTAAATGATCCAAACCCCTTCCTTTAGTGGGGAGAGGTAAGGGATTTGGAGTGCCCCAACAATTTCTTTTTTTGACTTCTTCAAAATGCCAACAGCACCAGATAATGCTATATAATATATGCCACCATAAAAACATCAGCAACGTCAAAAATAAACAAATAAAATTCTTCACTCACACAATTACCAACAGATTCAGACCTGCATGTTATACAAGCAAAATATGGCAGAACATTTGACCTCCACCTTGGATGCAAAACAAACTAGAGTACATAGAACACCTTACCCTGCAGTCTGGAGGAAAAGGACATAGGAAGGGCCTTTTCAACTGTTGCTTTACGTTTGAGTTCAATCCATTTCCAAGCACGAGCTGCCATTTTGGCTGAATCTCAATGTCCCCCAATGCTGAGCGAGTTCGGCAAATTTGATCGGTCAAGATGGCGTAATGATGTCTACACTTTTTTTTAAAAGTGTAAAGAATACCATTTGTGTTCTACAGTGTTTAAGTATTACATACAATTAAATAAAAATAAAATAAGTTTAAGGCTGTGGATAATTTATTTTTTTTTTTTGGAAGTTTACCACCATCGAGGTCTGACACAAACAACTTTGTGACCTTTATGACATCCTTAAAACAGTAGGATTCCTGTTTGATTTTTAATCTTGTTTGACTGACAGAGAGGCAGACAAACTGAAGAAAAAAGACAAACAAAAATTCCATACTCCTCAGTGCACACTCAGGACGAGATTTGGTACAATTTGCTAAATTCAGAGCCAAAGTACTACTAAACAAATAAACTGCAGGTTCATGTTTTAGTGTTTAACATACAAGATTAAATTGAAATCAAGTAGTTCCTCAATCACAGTCTGTAGATAGAGTGAACCTATCGCTTCACCCCGTTTTGCCTACAGGGTAATCGCCTTCCATTCCAAGTAATCCTGATGCTTCCCAACTGCTCGCACCATTTCCGAGACAGATACACTAGTCAAGAATGAGCAACAGGATGGCATAGCATTTGAGAAGACAGGAGAGCCCAAGAACAGAATAAACAAAATAATCTCATTCTGGTTAGGCTTGAAAAACTGTGCACAGGGATGCCACAACTTCTGCTGTGAAAAAAAACTGGAATTTAAAAAAAAAATAAAAAAATAAAAATCTCCTTTTGACTGGGCCAAAGAGCAAAAGGAGACTTCAGAATTACTTGCCACAAAATTCAAAAATGGAAGTTTGGGGATCATGCATGAAAGTCAATAAATGTTGCATTATTTCAAATCTATCATCAATTTTTATTTTCGCAACACCAAATTTTCCTACCCAATGGGGAACAATATCTGGCTCTCGACTTCCAACGAAAAAAAACTTCAAAGCCCATTTAGTCTTCTCATCTGAATTCATGCTACAATGTCAATCAAATCCCATATACCAAGTAGATTTATCAAGCCTTGCAATTAATGCGAGAGTAACATACACCAATATCTCTCACTGTCTGGATAGTTTTTATTTTTCTCCCCATTTCCACATGCAGAGTGTAACACCATTCTTGCTTCCACAAAATAACATGAAATTGCTGCCGAGGCAAAGTTAAAGCATACATACAGAACATAATACCTCAGCTGTACACAAAAAGTCATGGGTCCATTAATCATGTTGACAACACCACATTGCCACCACAAAATGTCTCAAGGAAAGTGACCCAACAAAATACTATTCATCCAAAAACAATCAGTTCTCTGTTACCATTCAAGTTCTTTGTTAAAGAACAGTAAAAGCCAATTACAGTCCACCAAAACCACCGTGCTTCACATTCTCCCACAGCTTCTGAATGCACCGAGCTACAAAACAGGCAGCACCCACATAATACGCAAAGGAGCATTCCTTTCAAACATCCAACTAGTGAAGAGAAAGCACAACAAAACACTGCATGGAGGCAGCCTACAGGACAGCACTCGTGCCAAAGCGATCCAAAAGAGATGGGATCCACCCGAGGGGAGGGATGCAGACCACAAGAAAGAGGCAACAACTGAAAGAAATCTTAGGGTGAGGCCACACAAAGGTCAGGAATCCAAGGGTCCCTTTGTGCTGGTCCAGGCAGGCATGTCTGCATGGCACACAAAGATCCCTGCACCACTTGCATTCGGAGGTTCAGGGAACATCGGCTCTCTGTCTATCAGACACCGCCCACACTTGTTACTTGCCAAGAACCTTGTATTAGACAATCTCCTCTCAAGTCTTACGAATGATTTGTTCTGTTGCCTGAATAAAACTTCCCTCGAGCCTTGAAATGTGAATTTGCCAATTATTTGTACTTGGTGATAAACTTCAACATACCTGTATTTTACCTGCCCATCCAGCAGACACTCAAATTAAAAAATATATATATACACACATACACATATACAGAGACATGACAAAAGTAAATAAACACATTAAATTTATTCATTTCATCTGTATAACAGTTTTACTCAGTGATTTGTACTAATATTCAACTATTTATTTGCAGAAACGAGTTCCTGAGTTGTGTATGACAATTAACTATGCCTCAAACCCAGGGAGCACACGATCTTTGCAATTTTCAGAGGACGAATTGGTGGCCAATCAGAAGGTGGAGTCAGCCAGCGTCAGATAGCTCAGAATCTTGGCATTCTGTTTTCTATGGTCAATCGGGTGATTGTGCAATTCACTAGCGAAGGCAAGGAATCCACAGCTTCCCGTTCTGGTTGATCTGGGCCCCCAGAAAGGTGCCTTCGAGCTGTCAAGTGGACCATTAGAAAACTCCCCATTTCAAGGTAGCAGATGCTGCAGAGGAGGTCCAAGTTAGCTCAAGAACTACCGTGCAGTACCTTAATCAACTGGGCTACTGTGGGAGAGTAGCTAGGAGAAAACCTCTTCTTAGACCAGCGAACAGAGTTCTAAAGAAGTGGGCTGATGAGATGGCCACCAGACCCTTGGAGTCTTGTCAAACTGTCTTTTTTCAGATGAGCCCCAGTTTGCTCAATTTTCGACAGTGGATACATATGTGTCTGGACACTTCCCAGTCAAGAGTTTTCTTTTAACTGATTTCAGCTGTCAAACACGGTGGCTTTTTTCAGTGATGAAATGGGGAGCAATCTGGAGCGCTGGTCAGTAAGAGCTTGTGGAGTGTGTCGGCAACATGAACTCCAAGATATACATTTCTATCCTTGAGGATGGACATCTCAGTTTTCTCCACTGGTCAGATGGTCAAAAACACTGTTCATGGAAGATGGAGCTCCATACCACACTCCAAAAAAGACCAAAGAATGGCAGGACACAAATGGGATCAAGCGACTTCCATGGCCAAGTCAGCCTCCTGACATGAATCCCATTGAACACCCCCTGGGCCATATTGGATCGAGCTGTGTGGAAAAAGTCAAGGAAACAAACATCATGGGCAGAAATCCCACAAGGGAAAATTTCGGAACTTGTTAGTTCTTTGCCTGAAAGAGTAAAAGCATTGAAATCTGCAAATGACAAGTCTACAAAATACTAGTGTACAGTATGTATTAAAATGGATTAAATGTTAAATAAATTCTTTAAAAATCATGGTGTCTACTTCTGTCACGTCTCTCATTATATATATATATATATATAAATAAATAAAAGTTGTTGGAAAATAAATAAATAAATAAACCATTGAGGCATACATTTTAAAACTTTTAAATCTACAGTGCTAGCAGGATAGCTTTGAGGCATGCATACTTACCTTTGAGCAGTCTAGCCTGGGTATGAATGATGACCCAGGGCATAGTCACCCTCAAGTTTCGCACATTGGGCGATGCATCTGTGTGTGTGCCATCCATCTGAGGGATGATATTGCTGCACACTTAACCTGCCAGCATTGGTCAGTAGACATTAAATAGCTTTTGTAAAGACCGCCAGTATCCTGAATTTTCAAATTTCTGCCCCCGACTGATAGAAGGCAACGGCAAACGACCCAAAACTATTGTAAAGAACCTCCAGCAGCATCAACTCTGTCAAGAGTATGGAATATTTGATTGATTGAAGCCTCACAGGAGGGAAGTTTCTGCTACTTTCAGATCAAACTAGTTAGGTTTGAGGTGAGTGGGGGAGTAGGAGAATCTTGAACCTTTTGCCTTTGACCAAGGAATTTTTTTTTTCTTTATGCACGTCAAGGCTTGTGGAAGAGCTCGAACAGATCAGGACGCAACAGTAAGGATTTTTTGGGGGCCCGGGGGGGGGGGGGCAGAAGAGGTTGCTGATTACTCAGTAATGGTCACAGATCTATAGTGTTCAAAATTTTAGCAACTGTACATTTGTGCAAAACATTTTCGAATAGGCTCAACTTAGGGTAGACTTCAAGGTGTATACCAATGAGCACCACAATTACAATACTGCTGATGAAACAATACCTCGACTTCTAAAGACCATACCATCCATTTAAAATGCTTCGAGCTTAACCTGAGCTTTGAACTAAATAGCAAACATGCGACTGGCAGCTCTGGGCCAAGGCATTTCATCCATTATATAAAGTGTGTATTAACAAGCAGAATACACACACACACCTTGGTATTAGCAAAACAAACAAAACCAAGCACTGGGCTTTGTGTGTTATAAAATACAAAATCTGCAGAATGAAAAACACCCACAAGTGTGTGTGTATATATATATAAATAATCAAAACACCTCGGCCATGTATGTACGTGTCATTAATCTGGAACAATACAAAATTGAACAGATGCAGTGTACACTGCCTGTACAGGTGCAACCCTGAACACCCCACTCCTCACACTGCCACACTCCATTTATCAACAAAGTTAACAGGTAAACATGCACTACACCCATAGCCTTTGATTTTGTATAAAACATGTACAGTCAACTCATAAGCACAAAACAAAGCAGTGCTCGGTCACCATATGGCACAGAGTATAACAATATTATAAACAGACTCGTCTGAGTGGAGCAGGTGGCTGGCTGGCAGATAACAATCAACCTTGAATATATTCCTTGGGCTCACAACAAACTGCTGCACACAGCTGCTAACTGGCCAGAAATAAATGCTATACATACAGATGGCTGCTCTTGAGTAAATATTGACAATTAAAAAAAAATTGGTCTGAAAAGGTAGACGAGCATAAACTTGAGGATGAGCAACATTAATAGAAAAAACAGTGTTTAGTTACAATTGTGGCCAAGGTTGGTAAGATAAGTCATGTTAAATTGTTGCAAGACTATAGTAAAAAAAACTTTTGACAGCACCAAAAAAAATTCAATGATTTAACTAATGTCGGAGTTTTTGTCAATCTATATTCCATGAGAACAAGGTCGCAAAAAGGTACAGAAGTGTCCTACATTAAAAATGGCAATACAATTCAAAATTGAGCAGCTTTTGCGAACTAATAAAAAACAAGAAAGAGGAATCAGATTGCAGATCCTCACCAGACTCATTTTGTGGAGTTTATTTTGTGGTGTTTGTGTACCGAACAAGCAAAAAAGCAAAGATAAAGTCATCAGGAGGAACATGGATACAATTCAGGGTTCAACTAATACAAGCCTGGTGTTGGCTTGGGATCCTCGGGTCCTGAATAAATACACCAGGGGATCAACTCAGCCTATCATCCTTCCGAGGTCGGCGAAATGAGTAGCAGTGTGTACTGGTAGAGGGGCACTGCATCAGCGACACAGACGTGCTTCCAAGAAATGATAGCTAACCTGGCAGCTAAGCTGCCATAAGCAAGAAGAAGAAGGGTTCAACTGCTACTCCTTTACCCCCAAACCCATTCAGGTGGTCAAGTGAGCCTTATTTAACAACAAAAAAAATAATAAAAACTAGAAAGAGCAATCAGAGATTGCAGACCCTCACCAGGACTCGTTTTGTGTGGTGTGTTGTGGACTGGTGCGTTAGGTAATTCGAGATATAATTAGAACTGCCACTTTATAACTGCTGGCAGTGATGACCGGGTACCAAGACATCCCGCTTTCATTGGACAGCTAACCCTGACCCATGACGTTTTTCATTACTATTCAATTGAATTTAGAATGGGATTAAAATATTCAATTCAAATCAAATGAAAGACCAAATCGGTACAGTCCTGCATTGGAGTAATCAGAAGGAACTCAAACAAGCAAAAACAAAGATGAAGTCATCAGGAGGAACCTGGATAGGATTCACATTTCAGCTGTTACTTCTCAACCCTCAAACTATCTAAGTGAACCTTAAAAAAATAAAATAAAAATAATAAAACCCAGATTAAAAAAATTACATAATTCTGGCTGCCAGACCATGTGTCCAATCAAGTTGAAATTTAAAACATGTATTCCCATCACTACTAGATCACAATTGTGAAGTTTCATGTCGATTTATTAAGTGGTTCCAGAGAAAACATCATTTAATATTTTTCTTCAATCCAATCTTCCATTTAATTTTAATTGAATTTATTTTAACCCCATTCGAAATTCAATTTAATCCCAAGCCATGTGACCGATGACACATGATCCTTTTGTTCCTCGAGGATGTGCAGTGAAACGTGTAAAGTTTCCTCTTGATCTGTTCAACCACTTCAGAGAGAATTTTTTTTTTTTTTAACAATATAGCTGCCACCCTCCTTGCTGATGACTCCACCCTCTGCCGTACGATCTGTCATCCCTCAGTCCAGCAAGCAGCAGCTTTGTCGCTCTCTGCAGATCTGGGTAAAATCACAAACTGGTCCAACACGTGGAACATGTCTTTCAATCCTGACAAATCTCACACTCACTATGTCTCTCCTAAAGGACGTTTGGAAACCGCCCACATCTACTTTCTCAACAATCCTCTGGAAGAAGTCCTTTCATTCAAGCTTCTGGGTCTCACTATCTGCCATGATCTTTCCTGAAAAAGCCACATTTCCAACCTGGCCTCCAAAGCCAGTCGCCGACTGGGAATCTTCCATTGTGCAAAGTCCTTCATTGACCCACCTGAACTCCTGACCACATAAAGCTTTTGGCCGCAGCCTGATGGAGTACTGCTCTCCCCTCCGGGCTGGTGTTCCTGCCTCTCACCTTCTTGGCTTCACGCTGTGGAAACCAAGGCATTTAGGATCATTGGTGTCTCTTGTAGTGAGGCTGAGTCTTTAGGCCTCACTCCCACTGCAGGCAGGTCGGTGGTCTTTATCTTCTAGTCTCCTCTCCGGTCTCACCACCTCCCCACCAGCCACCCTGTCTGTGAGATGCACCCCCCATATTTCCGCAGGGCGCTCAAGGTCCACCAGCAACCACATTCTGGTAAAACAACCAAAATCACGAATCACTGCTCACCTTCACTCTTTCATTCCTTTATTTTCCCCCACCTTTGGAATAAACTCCGACACTCTCTTCAATCCCATTCTTCCCTCCA
>CM068960.1:53422848-53451491 GCA_035128595.1 Eptatretus atami | reverse complement strand
GTAATAGAGCGCAATAATTACACACCCCGGGTGAACTTGGAAATAACTGGACCTGGGACGACAGTGTGCCGAACATACACCGCTCAATTTATTTATTTTTGGTCAGCTTTCATTTTACCACAAACACACACGCAGAGACGGAGGGGGATGTCGGTCTGAATAATTCCTTCAACTTCTACTCACTTTGATAATAACTCTTAATTGAACCAGAAAATACCTCAAATAACCATTCATGCAACAACAACAACAACTCTTACAACTCATCTTCAAAAGTGAGTGGGCTCAAAAGAGGAAGAAGAAGAGGAACAAATCGGCCAATAGGGAGGGGAATGTGAATGCTTGATTTAGTGACCATTCGATCATCAGCGGGACAACCTCCGTCCTTGAAGTTTCGACCCTTTAAATCTGAACAACGGGTCCACAACTTTTGACAGTTGTGAATTAAGTACTATTTGTTCCATTTTAATTAATTGCCTCCTTTCCCAGAAAGGTAAACTAGAGGGGGAGCACTCGGTTGGATCTTAGATGCCAAAAACTCCGCGCCAATTACTGCTGGTCACTTAAGTGAACCTGATATCCTATTCATTGTAGGTCAAAACGGATCAGACCTTACTGAACCACGATTGAATAAACTAAACTAGATCGACGCGCATGTAGAAATGCAAAAAAAAAATCAAATTTTTTTGAAAAAAAGTGCAAAATTTTGGTTTTTTTCTCTAACAATTTTTTTTTGGGGGGATTGGAATCACTTAAAACATGTAGAAATGCAAAAAAAAAATTCAAATATTTTCAAATAAATCGAAATTTTTTTGAAAAAAAGTTGCAAAATTTCTTGTTTTTTTTTTCTCTAACAAATTTTTTTTTGGTTGGAAATCACTTAAAACATGTAGAAATGCAAAAACAAAAATTCAAATATTTTTTCAAAATGGCCGCCATAGCGGCCATATTGGACTTTGGACCAAGTCCAAAATCAATGGCATGATCCTTTGACCATACCTAATCCCCCCACCAAGTTTCGTCGAAATCCGTCAGGAGTTTTTCCGTAATACTGTTCACAAACAAGCAAACAAACAAACAGACAGGGGTGAAAACAGTAACCTCCGTCCATCTTCGATGGCGGAGTGTTAAAAATGATATATATATATATATATACAGTATATATAAACAAATCTTGCATAAGCATGTAAAACCGTGTCCTGGGACTTATGACTCACCTTTTAGAACCAGAGTAAATCGAAGAAGCAGAAAGAATGTTTGAAAATGAGGTCTCGGCAGTCTTTCATGCTTTCTCAAAATGCAGCGTGTATGAAACATCAGAATGGTGGTTTCTCAGGAGGTTACATTGATGTTTTTTTTAATTCTTGCAAATTACAATGTTGGTAGTGAGAAAACTGAATGATATGATCACACAAGCTGAGTGTAAGGGGCTGAAATGCTCATTACATATCCCTGAGGCTGTGAGTGGTGGGTGTGGGATGTCCCATTGCATTGTCCCCAACGGAGGGGGGGGGGGGGGGGGGGGGGGGAGGAAAGTTTTGGGGAGAAGCACTAAGTTGAGAAAAATAAAATAAGAAAGGAGAGTGGAATAGTGTGGGAGAAGGTTAACGGCAAGAGGTTGGGAGGAGATAGGAGCAAGGGAATGGAAGGGAAATGTATAGGGGGAAATGGTGAGGTGAAAGTGAGAGGTCAAAATTCCATATTTGAATGCAATTAAGAAAATGGTCCCTAAGTTATTTCCTGTAGTGAAAATATTCATTGCTGGTATAAATCACAAACATTCGAGTGTGTTATGTACAATCCTCCTTGACAGGAGGGTGTGCTGCCGAAGCAGTCTCTTTGGCATGGAATATGCTGGGTGGTTTGTCAAAACCTTCTCAGCGGTAGTCATGGCTGGAATTTAGGATTTATATGGGGTAGCGGCCGGCAAGGGCTTATTCTTACAAAAGGTTCTTGTTGGATATTTGATGAGTGCTAGACAGGACACCCAGTAAGTGTTCCTATCACAAAGGAGGGTACATTGAATAATGCAATGCTTTTCCTGCAAAGTTTCTATTGGATGCTATTCCATCTGGAATGCAATACAGGCTCGACACCAACCTTTTAAATGGAACACGAAAATGGAAAATGGTTTTTTGAATGGTCGAGTATTGTACCGGAATTTCAATAGGCTTGTTTAAGTGGAATGCATAGGATATTTCTGACACTCAGTAAGGAATGGAGGCCTGTGGCAGATATTCCACCCACTCCCTTTTACTCCCAACCTCCCCAAACCTCACACTCCCCTCCATTCCCTCCCGCTCATTCTCACAGCAAACAAAAGGCTGCGCTGTTCGAAAAGCTCAGCTCTTCTCATAAATTACACCGTGACTGTGGGACACTTTAGTTTAACCTTGCCAATTCGCTATGAGAGAAAACGTCACCTTACATAGTTATGAATGCCTCTCCGCAAGCAGCAGACTAACACTCCGAGTTGTACAATAATGGAAAGGTATTCTTCAAAAAAAAACAAACAAACAAACAAACAATAAAACACATTCAGCAAGCATTTCAGTCAGCTTGCACGTTGGTGATGAGGAACACACAATTCCGTGCCAATTACACATCCCAACATGAATAAGGTACTCATTATATCATCCCAGGACCCTTATTAGAGGATGCCTCACCAATTCTTATCACACCCCAGATAAAGTAAAAATGATGATAAAATGCATCGTAACATAATAGTCTTGGATTTGGCAGAATATTACACTTTTAAATCATTTATTTTATTTTATATGTATCTAAGGTAATCGCTGTCACCAATTTGCATGTCCGTTGGGCAGTGTACGGGTATGGCGAGAGGTTAACTCCGGTAAGCGAAAGGTTTAATATAAAGTACTGTATACTAGTTATAATATAATATAATATTACATTCATGATGGAGGGGGGGTCAGACATTAAAATTAGGATATATACCCCCATTTGTGTTTGTGTAGTTTATAGCATTTTTACCTCCACTACCAAAGGCGGATGGAGGTTGTTTTTGGCTCTGTCTGTCTGTCGTCTGTTTGTGACTTGCAAAAATCAAAGATTTTTCAAGTTTACTGGTTGGTTGTGTGTGTTATTCTGTCTGTTTGTTAGTTGTGAAAATCGAAGATTTTTCAAGTTTACTGGTTGGTTGTGTGAGTTATTCTGTCTGTCTGTTGTTTGTTTATTTGTCTTTCTCTTTGTTTATATGTTTATCGCCTACAGGTCACAATTTTTTTTACCGATCTTCACGAAACTTCACCACTTGGTAGAGTTCGTCATGAGCAAGAAGTCTATTGTTTTTGAGGTCAAAAGGTCAACATACGCAAAAGGTCAACAACTTTGTCAAATTTCTAAAATCATTAATTTTCATCCGATTGACTTGAAATTTGAAGAGGATTTGCATATCAGGTCACTGAATTCAACCACCAATTATTTTTGAGGTCAACATCAGGCAAAAGTAGGCGAGGGGTGGGCAACCAAAATTTTTGTCCTGACAATGGATGTGGCCAGTCGATCACAGAAATGGTCACACCATTAAAAAAAAAAAACATTTTTCAAATTATGTTGTTAAAGGCAAAGCGATTGTAATGGCAGTCATGCCATTTGTCGGATAGTAAAGTTGTAAATGAGTACTGGGGAAGAATCACTAGTCATGTTTGATGTAAGTAGTGATGTACACAGACACAAAGGGATGATGAGAAAGTACGTCGCTCTGATCAAGAACCCAAACCCACCGATGACTATACTGAATGGAAATTAGTTCAGCATGAACATAATTTGAAATCAGCCATTACGAACTGGCACAAGAGGGCAAGAAGCATGGAAAGACTGTTGGCAGATTCAAGTGATTTGGACGTTGTTGAACAAAAACGAGTTCGTGAGAGACACATGGATGACGTTTCAAACGCACATTATCTACTTGATCAGCTTATGTCATCTAGAAGCATGGATCCAGATACTGACTTGTACTATCAATCCGTGGAACATTATAGTTACCATCTGTCCAAATCGATTGCAGATCTTACAGGCCACATTATGGCAGAAAGGGACAACGGGGGTTTCTAAATGGAGTCGAGCTGCCTCCATACCTCATGCTTCTCGGTCCTCAAAGGCAGCAACTACATCTGTGAAAGCTGAAGCTCGAGCTGAAGCAGCTGCATTAAAAACAAAACTAAAATATTTCGACTCGGAAGCGAAGAAAAGAGCTGAACTTGCAAGGGTTCAAGCAGAATTTGAAAAGGGTCAAGCAGAACTAGAAAGGCTTCAAATTATGAAGGAGCTTGACATGGCACAGGCAAAAGTAAACGTCTTTCGCGAACTCGAACGTGAACAGAGTTCTTTCCCAGATCAAAGACATAGACCGTCACTGCCTGATGTCGACAAGGAACTGTTCATTGAAAATTTTGTCCGCAACCACTGTGTAGCGGATCAGAACTCTACACACTCGGATCATCGTTCGTATAGTGAAAACAGAATTCATATGCAGAGCCAAACTTAGAAAAGTCATTCTACCAGACCAAGAAACATCTAACTGGAACAGAGCCAGACCTCAGAATCACAAAGATGTGCCACAATCTGAAAATGAACCCATGCCCTGAAACACTGGAATGGAATCATACAACGTAACAATGCCGAGTTGTTTACTTTAGCCAAATGCTTGCTGATCAGTTAACCTTGGACGTATGCCCCAACCTGAACCTGATTTATTTACAGGAAAGCCCTTACATATCCTCCTTGGAAAGTGGCATTTGAAACTTTACCAAAGGAAAGAAAGTCCCATTCAGAAAGAATCTATTATCTCCAGAAATATCAGGAGTGTTGCAAAAGAGGCTGTTGAAGGTTTCTTTCTGAATCATCGCTGAGGAATTTGAGGATGCAAAGAGGGTATTCGAACGCCATTATGGGGACGAGTTTCTCATGGCCAACGCATTCAGAGAGTAATGACTATTGGCCTAAGATTGCATCACGAGATGGCACAGCTCTGCATAACTACGCTGATTTATTGAGACAGTTTGAAGCGGCCATGACGAAAATAGACAGTCTTCAAGTTCAAAATGACAGCCGAGAAAATAGGAAATTGATCATAAAGCTTCCCGAGTGGCTAACTGTGATGGGCAAGAATAATCTCAGACTGGAAGGAAGACAAGAAACAGTTTCCACCTTTCTCAATGTTTGTCAAGATCAATGCCAAAGAAGCAGAAATAGCTTGTGATCCGGTGACTTCACTCCAGGCTGGGAAATCAATAAGTAAAGCCGGAAGTCCGGAAAGGAGAACATTCAGGAATACCGGAAACCAAAGAAAGGTCGGTGTTGCTACCTGTCTCTACACTGAAGTGACACGGTATTGTGAAAACGTACAAGTTGGAAGTGATGGCAAGTTGTGCTTTCTCTGTAAAGGTGAGCATCACATTGATGACTAGATCATATCGAGCCAAAACTTTACTGGAAAGAAAGATCTTTGCCAAAGAAAAGGGTCTTTGTTTTGTCTGCCTTGATAAAGGGCATTTAGCCAGGGCGTGCCGCCATAGAAAGGTCTGTACGTGCAAAGGACGGCACCCAACTGCTCTTCATGGAGATAGTAGACAGACAAGCACGTCACAACAGAACACTGTTTCGGAAGTAGTATCAAGAGACACCACTGATAAGTCTGGAGACAAGTATGTCAATGGTCACATTAGATTGAGTCACCTCAACGACACAGTAAATGCTCAATGGTAGTTCCTGTATGGTTATCACACCGCAACAAGTCAGAAGTTTAAAGGTTGGTTTATGCGTTACTTGACACTCAGTCCAACACCCCCTTCATACTCAAGGATACTTCTGCTGCATTGAACTTCAAGGGTACACCAGTGAATTTAATCGTGTCTACAATGTCTGCCAGGGTACAAAGTCAGAGGATTGATGGCTTGTGGTTGAGAGGCTACAATAGCTCATTGCGGATCTCACTTCCAACGACATACTCTCGTGAGATTATGTCAGCTAATGGGTCTCATATACCAACACCAGAAGTTGTGAGGAAATGGCCACATCTGCACAAAATTGCTGATGAGCTGGTACTGCACCAAGATGTTGAAGTTTGTCTCCATATTGGTTTCAACTGTGCCAGGGCTTTAACACCTTGAGACATATTTCCTCCTCCTAACAACGAGCCATATGGTCAGAAGAAGGATCTGGGTTGGGCAACAATTGGAATTGTGGACCCAAGTGCGCTAGACACATTCTTTCAAGATTAGCATTATCAGAGCTACCATTATCTGGTAAGGTATGCGAAGATGAGTATATAGATGTCATACTCTGTTCAAGAACCAAGGTGAAAGAAGTTATCAACCCTCATGATGTCACTCGAATTATGGAAATGAATTCCAATGAAAGACAAGGAGAGGAATCATCTCTTTTCTTGGAGGACTAAAGATTTCTTTGTATAGTGCAGAAAGGTGTTCGTCTCTCGGATCATCACTACGAAATGCAATTGCCATTCAGAGAATCTGATCCGAAGCTACCTAACAACAAGTCCATGGCAATCCATCATTTGAGACAATTGAAAAATCGCTTCAATAAAGACGAAAGGTACAAACAGGACAAAACAGCCTTTATGCAAAGTATTATCCAAAATGGACATGCTGAGAAGGTACTACCATCAGCCACGGATAAAACTGATGGATTAGTGTGGTATAGTCCACACCATGGAGTGTATCACACGCGGAAGCCAGGTAAAATCCGTGTAGTGTTTGACTGGAGCGCACAATTCCAGGGACAGTCTCTCGACGACCACTTGCTGCAGGTCGTGGAGGTCGTGGAATCAAGGTCCACTTGCTGCTCATCAAGGTCGTGGAATAACCATAAATGACATCCGAACCAGTGGTTTCTGGCTTGTTGGAATGAGCTCCACAGTCTCAAGTTACATGTCAAAATGTGCACTGTGTCGAAGACTGCGAGCTGCAGCCCAATAACAAAAGATGGCTGATTTGCCCCATGGATAGACTGAACCCTGCCCACCATTCACATACTGTGCAGTGGATTTATTTGGGCCATGGTACATCAAAGTCAGACGTTATGGCGTCCAGAGCCATTCACATTGAAGTTGCCAACTCCTTGGAGACTTATGCTTTAATCAATGCGTCATCTTTTTGGCTATTCGAGGCCCAATATGCCAACTTCAATCAGACCGAGGCCCTAACTTTGTAGGAGCCAACAACGAACTTGAAAAAGCATTGTCTGAAATGAATCACGACAAAATCAACAAGATTCTTTTGTCAAAGAACTGGGATTATTTCAAATTCAAAATAAACATTCCTTCAGCGAGTCACATGGGTGGTGTCTGGGAGCGGCAGATACGATCAATACGGAACATGGTCACTACTCTGATACATCAAGCCGGTAACCAACTTGACGATGGGCTGCTGAGGACGCTGATGTGTGAAGCCACGGTCATTGTGAACAGTCGCCCCCTTACAGTTGATAACTTGAATGATCCCGCATCACTGGAACACTTGTCACTTGCTCACACTTAAGTCCAAAGTGTTAATGCCACCTCTAGGTATCTTCCAAGATGCCGACCTGTACTCCCATAAGCGATGGAGAAGAGTACAGTACCTGGCAAATCAGTTTTGGACAAGATTGAAGAAGGAATACCTTCAGAGCATAACTTCAAGACAGAAATGGACTGCTCCTCACCGCAACTTACACATTGGAGATGTGGTACTGATGAAATGTGAAAACCTGACATATAACTACTGGCAGTTAGGCTGAGTTATAGAGACCTACCTTGATGAATACCAGCATGTCCGCAAGGTTAGGCTGACCATTGGTAACAGATCTCTGAATGTGAAAGATCTTCCTCTTCGTCCCTCTGTCTCAATTGAACGACCGATACACAAGCTTGTGTTAATCTTTGAAAATGGTCCTTGTACTTAAATTATACTGTGCCTGTTAGAAATTAGAGAAGCTAATTTGAGGAGGTATGTAATGTCAGTCTTGACATTTGTCAGTTAGTGAGGATTTACAATACCATTAATGTTCTGGGCGCAACTCAGAACGGATGCAGATGCGTTCTTGGAAGCCAAAAGCTTAGACTCTCTGTGAAGCTTACAGCTGCTCCAAGCTTACATCACTCTGCGAAGCTTACATCGTGTTGTGGAGCTTGTACTGTGTTACGAGGTTCATATCGAGCTTTGAGGCCATTGGTGTGACGAGGCCCATTCTACATGTTATCTTCATACAAGCGCTACTCGTAAAGGAGGCTTAAAGCGATCAGTATATCTCTTTTTTTTATTGGAGACACTGTCAAGGCTCGTATGAGAGCTAACATACAGAAATGCACAACAAGGGGAGCAGGAGACAAGATGGGTGGGAGAGGGAAGGAAAAAACAGTGGGGAACACGGAGTAAACAAGATGGACACCACAGGGACTTTCAGATCCTCACACGACAGGGGCTTTCAGGAAGGAAAGCAGGGAATTTGAAGGAGGTGGGTTTGGTGTGGATACGCGGGGGTAGAAAAGATCATGGTTTTGGATGGGGAAAGAGAAGAGATGGTGTTTAACAGCTGTTTTGAAGACCTGGAGGGAAGAGTGGGATTGAAGAGAGTGTTCGAGTTTGTTCCAAAGGGAGGAAAAAAGAGGAATGAAAGAGTGAATATGAGCAGTAATTCTTGATTTTGGTAGTTTTACCAGAAGGGGGTTGCTGGTGGACCTTGAGCTCCCTGCGGAAATATGGGGGGGGGGCATATCTCAGACAAAGCAGGGGGGACCAGGCTGGAGAGGAGACGGTTGAAGACAGAAAGACCACCGACCTGCCTGTGTTGAGAGTGAGAGACCCAAAGACTCAGCCTCATCGCGAGAGATACCAATGATCCAAAATGCCTTGGTTTCCACAGCGTGAAGCCGAGAAAGGTGAGAGGCGGGAGCACCAGTCCAAAGGGGAGAGCAGTGCTCCATCAGGCTGTGGACAAAAGCTTTGTATGTGGTCAGGATCTCTGGTTTGCCAAGGAAGGATTTTGCACGACGGAGGATGCCCAGTCGACGACTGGCTTTGGAGGCCAGCTTTGGAAATGTGGCTTTCCCAGGAGAGATCATGGCAGAAAGTGAGACCCAGAAGCTTGAATGAAAGGACTTCTTGAAGAGAATTGTTGAGAAAGTAGATGTGGGGGGGAACCCCCCGTTCCAGATGGTCCTTTCAGAGAGACATTTTGTGCTGATATTTCTACCAACAGACAAACTACTTGTGAAGTGGAGAGGTTAATTCAAGTTGGAGAATGTCATTCATGTTAATGACTACAGGGTCAGTGTAGGGGCAAGTATCCCACATTAACTTGTAAAAATGGTACATCCAGCCCAATCAGCAGGGGAAATTTCTAGGTTGGAGGCATGTCCCCAGTTGCTGAGGCTAAACAACCGGTAGTGGTGAGTGCAGCTGTTGTGAGGCCCGGTGAAACTACTGTAGAGTACACCATTGATAAGTAAAACCTGTTCGAGCTCAGCACCTACAGGCCCAAAGAAATAGCGGCAGATATGATGCTTGGTCAGCATATCACCTGTGCACTATGCGATGAGATGGAGTCCATAGTCAATGAGTATCAATAATGTATTTATCCATTTCCCAGGAATTATGACTTTAATCCATCATCATGTAATCTTGACTACAAGTGAGCCTGTTCGGTCAAAACCATACCCAATACTGTACATTGGAAGAGTCCCTCGGTTGGGATAAACAAGAGATGGGGATAATTTGACAGTTGGATTCACGATACACATCACCAGTGGTGGTAATTCACAAGGACAGGATAAATTACACGTATTGATTACCGGAAGCTTAATAAGATCGCTGTATCGGATCCGGAACTAATAGTGTCCATCTATGAGGGGATATGTGTTTTACTTAGATACTTGATATGAGCAAGAGGTATTGGTCAGATACTGGTAGCTGATGAAGATTTACACAAGATAGCATTTGGGATGGCTGATTACACCGACGAGTTTCTGAAGATGCCATTTGGGATGGCGAATTCGGAAACTACACTTGCATGGGGAATGAGGAGGTTGCCTGTTGTTATGGAAAAATGACATTTTGGTCGATACCCATACTTGGCGTGAGTATGTAGCCACACTTAGGGAGCGGCTCAACAAGATGTCCACAGCATGCCTCATGGCCAGACCATCAAAGTTTTTGATCGAGACAGACGTGAGCTTTCTCGGTCACCACAAAGAACGTGGTCTGTTTGGCCTTCATGGCGACAATTCGCAAAGACCAAGGATGTGCCATGGCCACAAACAAAGGGTATGGTCGTTTGTGGGTCTGATGAGATGCTACTCGGGCTACATCCTCAATTATGTTCCTATTGCTGTACCACTTACTCATTTGACCAGGAGAGGTCAACACAGTAATGTGGTATGCGATATTGGGTAAAGGGGGGGGGGCAGGCTGGGGGGGGGGAGAGATGCTCAAGAAAAGGCCTACACAACCCTCAAGCAACTTATCAGCAAGCCTATTTTGAGGTTACTTGTCCTGAGTAAACCACTTGCGCTCAGACTGATGCTTCTGATATTGGTTTGGAGCTGCTCAGTTATGGCATCATTAGGACAGACTTTTATCTGTGAGTTTCATGAGCAAGAAGGTAATGAACGACAAGTATAATTAGAGAGTTCATAGAACACGATACCCTACGCAGTGTTCAAGTGTATAAAGGACTGCACTTCAATTTTAATAAAATAATGATTTTAACAATCATTAAAAAAACAAGTGAAATCCTTCAATACAGCACGTGTGGTGAAGCAAATGAGTACACTAATGTTAAAATATGCAATTATGCTTTTTCAGTTGAAAAACAATTAAAAAGCGTCCTTAATATTTGAAATGTAAAAATCTTGTTGTTATTTGTGATAAGCACCTTATATATAACAGAAGGAATTAAATCGTTCGATACGACGTGGCAGGGGGCCGCAAAAGAATGATGGCATAAGAAGAACTTAGCTTTCAGCGATCGGCGTTCGGCGCGAAATGCCATGGTGGGCGGAAATGACGTCTTTCGTTCGTTCGTACATGAGAGGGGAGCGTTTCTTGTTTTTTTTCCATCAAGCAATAAATTCAATGGTTTTCACATATATAACACATTAGTTTCACAAATTTCCATTGAAATACTCGGGTATTCCGTCAATTGTCGCCATTTCTGTCTAGGTTACGCATTGCCATCTACCGGACGGCCGTCATTGGCTGTCTTGAGGCACATGGAGGGGGGGGGGGGACACCGGAGATGTGGTAGACACCGGGGACATTTCAAACTCGGTGCAATTGTATACAGCGCACGTGCTGTAATAATCCAGAAGTTTAGTGCTATTGAAGTCGTCCAGAAACAGTCTTGAGTGCTACCTTTACATTATACACCACCCCCATTGAACCTTTATTTACATTCAAGTGCAGTACTACGAAACTGGAGGTTTGTGTAAGTATTATGACAGACAATTTGTGTTCTACAGTGTTAAAGTTAATAATTATATTTAAACAAAATAAAGATTGTAAAAGTCAAAAAATACATTTATTCTGTGTTTTACCATCATTTTCCTCAGTTTCTATTGCATCACCCTATCTAACACATTACATTAGTTCTTCCATGCTTGTTGTTTGTGTCCTTTATAACATAGTTAAAAACAGTAAGTTTCCTTTTTGGAATCATTCTCAATTTTGTTTGACTGGCAAGTAGGCAAACAGAGTAAAAATATTGTCTCACTCCTCTGCACATGTGCGATCGGGATGAATTCAGGGCCAAAGTAAAGTTAAAACGAAAGACTTGTCTTTCTATTCATGTTCCATTTCATGTTCAAAATATAACATTCAATTTACACAAGTTGTTCCTCGATCATAAATTGATAAGACGGGCAGGCATGAACCAATTGCTTAACCCGCTTTTTGCTTTGTGTGCATGGGGGTAACTATTCCCAATGGAAAAGGAAGAACTTGATATTGTTTGGAGGCATTAAGAGATTCATGCTCTGCCTCTATGGGACTGAACTTGTTTTACACTCCTCAGCCATTGCTGTGCATGGATAAGTCAAAGTTTCTCAATTTTAGCATCAAAACTATCGGTGTATAATAGGTTTCATGACTGTGATATGTTCTGTGAGAAGTGAGCCGGGCACGCATGCGCAGTGTGTGCCTACGGTGACACGGGAGTAATTAAGCAAGACACAGGATGACTGTTGATACTTGCTATATTCAGATATACAGGGAATAAAGTAACCCTCTGTCTGACTGGGGTACAGAGCAAAATGACAATGCTGATCGATCCGACAAAATCTCATATCAGCCAACTATGATTAAATCTCCCTTTTTTCTGACAAAGGCCATGTCCTCGCGTTCGAGAAAGATAAAATGGTGGCAGCATTCTAAACATTCCGGATGTGACATATAGAAGGTAACTCCTTCAGTCTTAAGCCGGATGTGACATGTAGAAGGTCACTTCAGGAGGCATTTATGCCAGCAAATTAATCACTTACACTACTGGGGAATAAACGTGCTGGTCCGTCTTGGGTGTTGTCTTGCTTTTCACCCCCTTAATCCTGTGGATACGTCACAGTTGGTGACGAGTTTGACACACTGCTCATTTGACATTTCTTACTATGGCATCTGTGGGGATTCTGTCAGAGTACCAGCCCGATGAGGACTGGGAAGATTTTGCCAATCATTTGTTGCAATACTTTATCACTAATAGGATAGTGGCAGAAGAAGCTGATCGACACAGTGTGTGATTAAGGACCTGATTAATGTATGCCCTGATTAAGGACCTCATTTCTCCTGATAAACTGAATGACAAAACCTACGATTCACTTGTCGAGATCGTGGCCAAACACTACAATCCAAACCCTGGTAAAATTGTGTGCTGGTACAAGGTCTACACACACCAGAGGAAAGAAAGTCAGTTGGTATCTGAGTTTTTTGCTGACCTTCGCTGACTTGCTGAACATTCTGAATTTGGTGCCACATTGGGCAAGATGCTGAGGGACCTTTTGTGATTGGCATCGACGAGGAAACGATTCTCCAGAAGTTGGTGGCTGTTCCGGATCTCGATCTTGCTAAAGCTGTGTTGATCGCAAGTGCCTTTATGACTACTGATGAGGGGCTGCGTGTTGTTGCCAACGGGGATCAGAACTCCCAGTCGAGTTTGTTTCATGTGAAGAAACTAAACTCATTATCATCAGCTGAGAAGCCAAGTAAACCTCAGTATATCACCAATCTGCTCAACACAACACCTCTGTTCAGAGGGTAGGCTCTTATGTGCCGCAACGTCGCGCAGCAGATCATTGAGTTTTCCAACAGGCAAATCATGCTGGCATTGTCTTGGCAATCACATTATGCCTCTGTCAATCCGGAGATGTTTCTTGGAATTAACTTTACTGCATTTTTTGTGACATTTCAGTCGAGCTCACCCATCCACAATATGAGATCACAGAGTGATGAAGATGATCATGTAACATTGCATTTGTCTCCTCATTCCGAAAATATAACATTTTCCCCTTTTAATATTTGATATAAAGATGTTTTCTTCATTTTATTCAATGGCAGTGCGTCGTAGTGTACAACACGCTTCAATGTCTTAATTCTTTTTAAGGCTGTTTATGGAGTTAAAGTGTTATAATATAACTCTCATGCATTGATGTGTTCACACGGGGAAAAGCAACCACAGCAGAAGCCGTGTACAGTCAGGGGAAAACCATGAAGTAATGGGAATGACTGTTTCTAGAATGATGCTATGAATGTACGATGGTCGACGGTTGCAAATTTAAATGTTGCTGTGCATTGTGGGTTAACGCTGGTTTAAAAAAAAAAAAACATTAATGTAGTTAGTGGGAATCGTATGATAATTTTTCTGTAAATACAATAATTTTGAGGCCACATACAATGTTCCACTTTTCAAATTTGGCAACCCTGGATGAGACTCACCATTATTATAAGTGAAGAAGAAGATTAAGGAGGAAGAGTTTTTGTTTTCATGTAAATAGAAAGCGGCCCATCTATCCTCACCTTACTCAACAACATGATACTGTTTGCGGCCTTACTCAACTATATCATACTTTTTTGCAGATTGGGCTTGATTAGTGGTATCCCCTAGAGGACAGTTGTTTCCGGACAGATGGATGCAGGGGTGGACGGACGGATGCAGGCACCGAGACCGAGCTCCTTTCATATTGTTATGGCCACGGGTACCGAGTGTATTATGAGGGGGTTAATCCTCTTTCTCCTCGGAAGAACCGGACCTGGCGCCACCGCTCACATTAACTTTGTGGTATGGTGAGTTTCCTAACAACCACGAACACCAATCAGTTAACCACAGTTCCAGTGTCCACAGTCTAATTTGCCGTTTAACTAGAGGTCACATGGCCTCCTGACTGGGGAACGCGCCCTCGGCGATGCACCAATCTTGTTCTGATTAGATCTTAAGTAAGGTGGCGAGCATTTACGCTGGTGCACGCCGACTATGACAGGTTAATTAGTTTGAGAATTACTTCCTATCTATTACTATCCTATTACTATATAGGTTTGGACAATGCTGGATCAATGGAAGGAAAGGACAAGCACGGACAGATTGAAACGTCAACAAGAAATTTATTATTAAGAAAAATAAATGAACTGAAGAACTTCTTATTTCCTTGTGGTGTAATGGATGAATTCAAATCAATCAAAATAATGAATCAACAAAATAATCTCAAACAAAGAAAGAATTCAACAAACAGTTGTAGAAAAATAGACAAAGAGCAGCTGCTTATCACTATACCTTACTTAACAATTAAACACAAGACATGGGTACCCAGCAGATCATTCAGGGGGAAAAGAAATACGGTCTCGGCTTACCAAGGCAGAAGTCGTCGTGCGTCTAATAAAATGTCCCAAAATGTGTGAGCGTGCCTTGGTCTGCTGCCAGCACCCTGCCTCGTTGTGCACCCACCCGCAAACAGGCTCGAACAACAATCGACATCATGTCGTCACCCACAGGAACCAGGGACGCCAAGAATCAGGTACGCCAAGAGCCAGGTACCGAGCAGAACCAGCAGGAACGGTCCAACCGTCACCAACCATCAGGAGCTATCAGGAGCTGTGACCAATGGGCAGAAGCTGTAAGGAACCGTCACCAGCTGTCAGGAGCTATCACAAACCATAACCAATGTCCAGGAGCTGTAAGGAACCGTAACCAATGGTCAGGAGCTGTAAGGAACCGTAACCAATGGTCAGGAGCTGTAAGGAACCGCCAGGAGCTATCATCAACCATAACCAATGGTCAGGAGTTATCACCAACTGTAATTAACCGTTCAGGAGCTATCACCAACTGTCAGGAAGGCTGTCCTCCCATCCTTTTAGAGGTGACCAGTGTGGGCGGAGCCTCAAGCAGACTTCAGCCAAATCCAGCTTGCCGATTGGTGGATCGCTGCACGTGACCTCCAACCGTCAACCCCCACGATCATTCCTTCCCCACCATCGAACAAGACGCAGCTCCCAATTAACACAGGCCTGGCTTACAACACCATGTTCGTGGCGCTGGACGGGCGCCAGAGGGCGGCCATTTGCTGAAATTGATAAGCGAAAACATGGGACGCTCACAAAACGTCAACAGCGGCCACCGCCTCCCCGTTTGGCCCGACACGAGCAGGAGCCAGCCAGCGTCCACGGAGCTGCCGAACAGGGTGTCAGGTGTCAATGGAAAAAAGGTGGATGTCAAACGTCGGTGAAAGAGAGGTGGGTGTCGAACGTCAATGGAAAAGGTGGATGCCTGAGGTAAATGATCCACAGCCATGTATGACCGTCACAATAAACTGTCCAGAAAAAGCCCGCGGTTTGTTTAATCAAATGTCCTGTAAGTCCAAAGTGTAAATAAATCATCTATTTCCAAGCCAATGCATCCTGATGGAAATGGAATCCATTCTATACCCTTCTCCACTGCATCAAAGCTGTTAGAATCTCACCAGACAAGGGGATGGGTCTATTCTGAACATGCATTTATGGAAATAACTCTCTGAGGACCTGGATGTTGTGTGCGTTACTCGGATCCGATTCAGAAATCCACAACAATAGAATAGATTATAATTTATACTATTGTTGTGGATTTCTGAATCGGATCCGATTGCTTAACCACACTTTTTGCTTCGCATGTGCAGGGTAATCGATAAGGTAATTAATTAGTCGATTACCCTGCACATGCGAAGCAAAAAGTGTGGTTAAGCAATTGGTTCACTTCTGTCTGTATGTCTGTCTGTTTGTCTATGTGCCTGCCTGTCTGTCTCTCTGTCTGTTTGAAAACATCAGTTTATGATTGAGGAATAACTTAATTTTAATTGAATGCTTCATTTGAAAACAAACCTGTAGTTTAGCGGTGCTTTAGCTTTGAATTTGTCCTGATCGCATGTGTAGAAAGAGGAGTGAGATCGTTTTTTTTTACACAGTCTGCCTGCCTGTCAATCAAACAAAATTGAAAATCATTCCAAACAGGAAACTTACTGTTTTTGGGGATGTCATCACAAACAACAGGCACAAAGAACGAATGTAACATGTTAAATATGGTGGCGTAAAAGTCGCTGCAGCAACGGTGGGAAGCTTCCAAAAAATATTGTTTTCTACATCCTTTAAGATCGTCATTTATTTCAAATGAATTATATACGTGAACAGCTGGAGAACACAAATCGCCCTTTTGGCACTTTCAAACCCCTTCCGGTTAGCAGTACTTGGACAACATATTACGGAATTTTACGTCGTCACGACCAATCAAATTTGCCACTCGTATACCCCGCCTATGTCCTTGTTTGTCAAGACAGCGTGGGGTTAAGTGTTCGATGAACTCTCTTGTTGTGAAGTGTTTGCGGAAGTGAGATATGCGTTCTAAAAATTATTTTGTGTAAAAGGGTTAACAGGTTGACATTGGGGTTAGCTTTTGACATATTTCAAATGATCACTGATGTGCAAGAATCCTTGGGTTACTTCCAGGCTTAGAATCATGAGAAAAGTCGAGCTGTTTGTATAAGGAGGAACCTCTATAGGGGGTATAAACTGGAAGGATAGACCGAAGAAGGACTGAGGGGGGTCCCGAGCTGCTATGTTTGCTGTCACACCTTTGGTTGGCTGAATAAACTCACAGTTGGAAGACTCGTCTGCTGTTATAGATCGATCGATCAAGCGGACTATCAAATCTCGGAATATCTCATTTTCCACCAGAACATATAAGGGATGAACCTCTTTTCGGCCCTGCTTCTGCTAGCAAAGCAAAGAGCTCATTGACCGTTTCAGGACTTTATACCTAGAGTGTTAGGGAACATGATGTGACACGCTCAAACAATGAAAACAAGATCAATAAGAATAAGACTCAAAACATGAAAAGAAGTCTCAATAATCAAAAGCAGTTTCATTTTGTTTTGATATTCTTCATCATTTTATCACAGTGTCATCACATTTCATTCATAATGAGCCTGAAGAGGCAGAACAATTTTCATGTGGAAGAGTGAAACACCATCGCACTTTCACAACCTTTTCACTCGAAAGGGAAGTGCTGTGGATATGCAGAGACATTGTTCCAGTTCTGCAAACCAGGGTGAGCATCCACTCATGGTATGACTCGTAGAGAGACTTTCACCACGAATGTCTACGCTTCAGAATAATTCCCTGCATAAGCACTTTTCGGATATGTGCTTGGATTTGAACTCGTGAGGATTTAAATCAAGCCTGGAGAGCTCAGCAGTAATGTAATGATAGTGCTCTGAGAAGGTATTGGGTGCACTTTCTTGTGGCCACCATCTTTGAAAAAAGAATGTTTTGCAAGTCAGGCAATCTCTGAGAACTTACTTATTTAAATTACAATTCCGACGCTGCTTTTTAGGTACACCCCCACCAACATCAATATCCTGGATATATATTCTCTGTTCTTCTGCTGTTTCGATGACATTTGCCAAGGGTTTAGGACTTTGAGTGACATTTTGCCAAACACACCATTGCAATACATCATACACAAAGTTATTTCAAAGGTAGCATTTAGTATTCTCAATCGTTATTGCCATGAGTAATAAGATATCCATACAATGTACCATACCCTGTTAGAGTGTTGGTGCTGCCGTAGCAGTTTCTTGGCAAGGGTCAGCGGGATGACAGTTTCCGAAGCAGCGGGATGACAGTTTATAGCTGGTCGGGATTCAAACCCAGGCTAGACAGCTTAGGCGTGAGTGTGCATACCTTTAGGCCATCCTATCAGCCCCAATAAGATATACATGATTACAGCATACCAAACCAAGTGCTCATCGCCAGAACACAGCCCCCAACCACACCTTAAAAATGGGACGTGGAGATTTTACATTTGAATGACTAACTAAATAAATCACTTGATTGCGAGATCGCTTGCTTAACTTGTTCGAACTTTTGAGGAATTTTACCTCTCAAAGGCAGCTTTAGGTAAACCGGACACTTATCAGGTCCAAAGAGAGTGTCCTTTAACCAGTTTGCATTGTTGCATAATATGCGCACAATTATGACTTGCTCAGGATAGCCATTATCACGTAGAATTGCTATGACAAGCTCAATTTCTACAGCAAGCTAGCATGGTGAAAAAATAGCCAATGCTCTCTTCACAAGGGTGTTGATGAGGGCAATCTTGTGGTGTGGGATTGAATGAGTTTCACCGCATGTACCTCCCGGTGAGGTAGAAGTAGGACTGTAGTCAAGAATCTATCTGCAGATTTCTCGTCGAAAGCATATAGAAAAGGGAGCATGTTCAATTGCTCCATCTAGAAGGTGAACTTTAGTACAGAATGGAGTGCGTTGAGATGTGTATGTCCGTGCACGCAGCAGCAGAAAAAAGGAAATTGTAAACATATTGTCCACATATTGAAAATACACACAAAGTATGAGGTTGGTGGTAAAATCATGGAAGGCGTGCTTCTGGTGGAACGAGTGGGGAGATCCCATCACTACACCATCCAATTGTGCATACTGAACTCAACTCAATGAAACTGAACTCAACTGTGTGCATTGCTGCATTCACAAGTTCCATAACGACTGATTCAGAAATTGATGGAGGTTTTTGATTGCTGTGATACAATGATGCTTCACCAATATCAATGGTTTCCTTGAGTGGAATGTTTGTGAACAAGCTCAAGATGTCACACAGTCATGACTTTGCTGTTTATTTCTAATTAATGCATCCTTTTGGCAAAGGTGAAGGAATCTTTGACAGCATAGTTGGATGATTCACCAAGAACTGGCTGCAGTAATTCACTCAACTACTTAGCCAGTTCATGTTGCACGGAGACAGTCATTTGATAGGATCAGACATAACCCAACATCTAATATGTAGTTGTGTGTTTTTGGTGAACAAATAGTAATTCAAAGTGATATGTAGGTAGCGGTGATGTTAAAGTGAATATACGTAAATCAAGATGGAATACAGGTAGTAGACTGTCAAAAGGTAGAGAGTTCCCAAATACATGTCCAATCCAGTACTTTTGTTTTTTTTAATTGCCGAAATATCAAATTTCTCTGATTCCAAAATAATTTGACTTGCCTCATGCCCAGGTATTATTGGATATGTCTGCCAAATGTTAAATAAATGCATACAGCCATTTTCAAGTTGAGGCTGTGGATGGATGCACAGACAGATGGACAGAAGGACAGAGGGATGGGGCTCAAAATACAAGTCCCCAGCTGGGCTGATGCCTGGTTGAGGGTGAACAAGTACTGCAATGCATGTAATTATTGTTTTGAGCATTTCGAGATAGCGTTGACTTTATTTATTACCTCTGCCACCGATAATGAAGGAGGTTATGTTTTCACAGCTCTCTTTCTGTCTGTCTGTGTGCAGGATATCTCAAAAAGTTGTAGACGGATCCGGATGAAATTTGGTGGACAGGTTGGGTGTGTGACAAGGACGAATTCATTTGATTTTGGTGAAGATCTGAATCCGGATCTGGATACGAGAATTATTTAATTTTAAAAGTGATTCTTCACCATTGAGAGATCGGGCCAAAAACGACATATAGCATGATATTTCAAAAATGTATTGCGCCCGATATGTTCTTGTGGGTCAGGCATTACGTGGCGTGGTGGAGGTATGTGCTCTACTGAGTGCCCTTCTCGTATTATTATGTTTCACTGAACAAAGTTGTTTTCCTATGGGTGCCTCAAGCTAAACCCAAAAGGGTTAAATGAGAAATGGAAGAATCACCTCTCCTTGTACTTGCTCCTGGTGAGTTGTTCATAGAGTGAGGTACAAGCAAAGTTCACCTTCTCCATTCTTAATGCCAAGAAACAAGAAGCAATAGCCTTGGGTAAATGTTTCTTTATTTCGAGACTTTATTTAATACATATACAGAAATGATGTACATGTTCTAGGTGTGTGTGTGTTCCATTTGGTGATTGTCACATTCTTCATTGGTTACTTTACTTACACAGAGAGCCAGAGGGTATTTCGATTTGTCCAAGGAAAGGACTGGGGCTTCAAAAAGTTAATTCTGTGAAACCTTCTATTTGATGACGTCAATGGATTGCTTCCACGTGACAAGCTCACACTTCTTTGCAAGGTGACTTTACCTGCTTTAATTTTTCACTCTCAAGCACACCTTGATTGCCATATCGGCAAATTAAGCATCACTTACTTTTTCTTCCAATTGCAACACATTTTACAACTCCTCACACCATCATTACCTCCACCACCGAAGGTGTACAGACATTATGTTTTCCTCCCTGTCTGTTTGTTTGTCTGTGAGCACGATATCTCAAAAAGTTGTAGATGGATTCGGATGAAACTTGGTGGACACGTTGGGTGTGTGACAAGGACAAATCGATTCGATTTGGTAAAGATCCAAATCCAGATGTGAGATTATAAAAAAAATTCAAGTGCTTCTTCACCATTGAGAGATGAGGCCAAAAACGATGTATATCACGATATTTCAAGAAGTTGTGGACAAATTATGACAAAATTAATGGATGATTTGGTTTGGTGACAAGAACAAGCTGATTTGATTTTGGTTAAGGTCCGGATCCAGATCCGGCCTATCATTAGGATGCAAAATTTAAACTGTTCATCCTGTCGGAGGTATGCACTCTACCGAGTGCCGTTCTAGTTTTCAAATTTAATTGTTATTTTTGCTCAAAAAGTTTGTTTTGACCATCTACAACAAACTTCATTTCTAGTATGTAGCAACATTAAAGGATAAATTACATAGGGCATTCAAAATGTTATATGAACAAGATACTCACAATAGTCCAAGACACCAAAAACGATACCGAGGCATACACACCATTCTAGTGAAGTAGTATATATATATATATTTATATATTTTCTTAGTAATTCTATATGTAGTGTGCTCAAAGGTTTGAAAAAAAGAAACATTGACGTGTCTCAGACTATTGTGATCATCTTGATTGAAGAATGTTTTGAACATCCACCCCACCCTCTCGTTTCATGGAAAATAAGAAGTTCTTGTTCTCAACAGCTTCATGCCTTTCACTTTGTTTTTCCAAGATTGCGATGTGCTGATTTCACGAAGGAAATTCCTTGGAATGCCATCCGAATTGTGTTTGGGGAGGAAGCTCTCCCTGCAGACGGCTTTTGCAGCTGTATAAACTCCACCTCTTCACAGCAAAGCAATGTTTTGTTATCTGCAAACTGCCTAGCAGAAAACGCTTATTGCTTTTTCATTCAAGAATGGCCCACAAAGCATTCGAGCCGAGAGGCGAGGAGAATCGACCTGCTGTATAACCAAGGTCAAAACCCAGAATTTACGATGTGCAATTTTAATAATCAAACTTGATGGTAAAAGCAGCCCCAAAACATCAAGTTTATCAACATATGACAATTTTTAATATTTTCAAAGAGTCTAATCACTGTAGTATATGTGATTACACCAAAACAGGCTTGGTTTCACCACCCTTACATCCACAAAGGAATTCATCCTCACCCTGCAGGAACTAGTATCATGTAGCGTTTGTTCCAAAAAATGTTTTCTCTCTTTACAAACTTGTAGTTTCACATGACCAAGGCCACTGCAAGCAGAAGCATTCTAGTGTCCAGCTGAGCGGACCTATGTGTTTAGACAGCTGTCTCCTGTTAGTGACTTTTGACCCAAGGCGATTGCAACAAGACTGAGATAAAAACGACTTCTCTGGGTGAAGGAAATCACTTTGGCCTTTTCACACCGAGCATTTATTTTTGCTGCTGCGCAGAAAACAAACTGTGTTCATGAAAGAGTGTAACTTGATATGGAAAACACAACAGATCTTGAGAAGCTTTGCTGGAAAAAAAGAAAATAAAAGCTGAAAGCATCAAATTCATTCCGGGAAGAAATGCAATTCTTGTTTTAAACCGACAAGACTTAATGATATGTTTATGCATAGAAATCCAAAATAATTAAAACTCAATCATCAACAAGTCAAAAATAATTATTCCAAAGACATAAATCAATGCATTGATTCAAAAAAAAAATAATTCTACTGTCACATCCTCAAAATCACAAGTATTGGCATTAGGGGTAATGAGCAGCCAAACAGTTTATTTCAAATCTTCGTCGCTTTGAACAAACAACACTTACTTCAGGAGTCAGTTGCATTTTTTTTTCACAGGTAAGTCTGAAATTAATCAACGTGAAAACTGCTGAAAAGCCAGACTCGGAATTAACATTATTTTCATAATGAAGGACTCCGAGGACATAGGTCCTTCCACTGATGAGCATCTTCAGCAACAGGGGACTGAATTGTGAGCGTTTGGACAATTCCTGCCAGCGGATGTGTGATGTAGACATGCGGCCATCTCAGCCTCAGCATGTCTGTTTATCTCACTCTCTCTCACTCTCACTCTCACACACACACACACACACACACTCTCTCTCTCCACTCTCACTCTCACACACACTCTCTCTCTCTCACTCTCACTCTCACACACACACTCTCCTCTCTCACCTCATCTCACACACACACACACACACTCTCTCTCACTTCTCACATCTCACACCACTCTCTCTCTCTCTCACTGCCATTTGCTTTCTTCAACATTCCTGTCTTTATATTTATTTTCACTGTTTGAATGAATCATCAGGGTTTTTCTTTTTCTTCAGAAGAATGCTTTCTTTGTCAGTTTCTTGAGCAGCACCAGGAAGCCAAGATTCACCGCCCACACATCCGGTGAATGCAGTCACACGAATTAGCCACTTTGACTCAGTTTGACTATTAGTTTAGAGAGTAAACCCCCTAACTTTGTAAAGTAAGGCGAAACAAATCATGCCCCCATTGCAGTAATTGCTGCACAATCTGTGAACAAGAAGCGTAGTCGCAATGACGACACTTGTTCGCAAATTGTGCAGCAATGACTGCAATGGGACATGATTTGTTTCACATGACTATACACAGGGGCTGGGTCAAAGTAACTCAGTGGAGATGGGGAAGGGGTTGGAGGTGGGGGGGGTGGGGGAGGTGGGGTGAGGGGGGATGATAATCCTTAAAATGAGTGAGGAAAGTGAGGCGACATAGGCTTGCAGGAGGAACCTGCGACTTTTAAATAACTGTGAGTCTCAGTGTATATCAGACAAAGCCTTTCCTGTCAAGAACTTTGACAGTATGGTTCCGACTGCGCTGGTTCTTCTTTGCATAGATACACCACAGCCACCCAATTTTCTCTCGTGCACATAGAGCAATAATATTCACACTCCAATCAGTCTTCACAATTTGCTCGAGATTATTTAATATAATATCCCAAATTCCTGAATTTATTACACAAAATTGTGTATGGATGAAATACAATTTCGATACCAATGCTTAATCACCGATTATAATTATAAGGCTTTTAAATAATGGATAAATTCCATGAAAATCATAAACTTGTAGACTTTTCTTTCTATCTCTTTAAATGGCCTCAGTGTTGTTTTTCATTTTCCACAGTGAGATTATTCTGTTCACTTTCAAAGAAGATTATTAGTATAACTAGCAGAAGCCCATGGTAAAAATACCATGATATAAAAAAGAAAAAAAAAGGAAGCCTTTTACTCTTGCAATGGTTCAAAGAGCTCAATAATTAGAGGTTATATATTTCATGACAGCAAAGAAAAGAAAAAAATTATTGGGAGTGATCAGAACAGCGTTCTGTTGCCTATACACCGCCTGGGTTCAATTTGTTGTCTGATTGAAAAATTATTTTCTCGTAGGTTTGGCTTAATTTTACACAACTTGTACTTCATTTTTTTTTTCTCTCTAAGGAGCATTTCCGTGTGTCAGGGTGGGATCGACAGACAGCATTGGCCTAATATATATATATATATATATATTATATTATAATATATATATTATATATAAATATGTCTAATATGCATATATATACATACATGTATATATGTATATATACATATATATATACACATATATATACACATATATATACACTATACATATACACATATATATACATATATAATATATATATATATATATATATATATATATATATATATATGTGTGTTGGTGAACTAATTATTGCATGGTCATTCCAGAAAGAATTACCGAAAGAGAAAATTCTGTCAATGTAATTTTTTCACACGAATGTGAAAGTTCTCCAAACATCATTTGATATTTGGGATATAAAAATGGAGTTTTTGATGTATCAATTCTGTTATGTCCTGCAGAACACATTTTAATGGGGAAAAAGTAACTGTAGAAATCAGCAACACAATGATTGTATCCAAAATCCAGGACTTGTGAACTGTGTAATTCCATCATATGAATGTTTAATGGGAAATGAAAGAAAAATAAATGCTGATTTATTCACTTGATCAATTTCTGATATGTAATCAACTGACACTGCAAGACATTTCTTAGATAATGGTTGTAAAACAACATTCCTGTAACTGGAATGTGTCGGAGGAGGAGGGAGGTGGTTTGTAATTCAGTTATGAAGGATTTGTGGAAGCCATGAATGTGCTAATGATGAATATGGATTCATATAAAGCCACATATCTCCGAGCGCAAGTGTCGAGAGCTCCCTGAAACATCACAGGTCGATTCAGGGAATGCACATAATTAAGGATGATTTGAGCCTGACTGAGCCAACATGGATGAAAATTATACTTGTTCATGGTAATCACTCCTTCACACCACTGGTTGCATGTGAAAACATGACATCACCGATCTATCCTTCATGGTTCTAGGGTTGAGAAATTGAGGCATTCCTGATCAGTGAAAATATTGGACTGACATCTCCAATGTTGTGGATTTGAATCCTAGAATTAACTCTCAGCATGTCAGTGCTCCATCATGGGCTTCTACCAAAGCAGTCCTCAACAAGGGCAGGAATTTATAATTTGACCAGTGTTAAGACAAAATCCCCATTCTGGATGAATGCGAGCATGCAGGATACACCCCCCACTGGCACACAATGACCTACTCTTTTCTAAATGTACAATGGGATTTTTAACATCCACGAGTAAATGTTAACAGGTAGGGTATCTGACTTTATCTTCCCCTGCAATGGACAGCACACACTAATTCATGCAACTTCCTGCCTGCAGGATACCAGGTGAACAGTTTATATATAGTCAAGCCAGGGATCAAACCAAGACTGGACAACTCAAACGCAAGAATACTATCTATGAACTATCCTGTCAGCCTCACACATTTAAATAGAATTAACCTAAATTGTGAACACTGAGATCAATATCAGCATCATGAAAAATAGTTTAATTTTGGATTTATACTTCTGGGTCATGTCCGACTGAAGACCTTTTGAAGCGAATTGTGAACATTCTTGAAAAAGGTTCATGTCAGCACAGACATTTGCAGTATTATTATAGACGTCACAAAGAGACTTCAGTGGGATATTCAGAAAGACAAGAGAAACTTGTTCTTGTTCTTATTCTAGAGTTTGTGGTGGTTAGTGGATATACAAGAAGGCATTCTCACATTATCCAGCATGTTTGGATGCCGCTGTGTTTTTGAGCAGCTGATAACCTCTACAGGCCTGCAGGAATACATTCCTGTATAGTGTGAATGTACTTAGGAATGTTCAGCCCTGTGGCCCACAATATCTTTCTTGCACTCCTCCCCGGGGTGTTCTGCCTCACAGTAGGCAGGAAGTAGCCCGTTTGTTAGCTCAAGAGGCAGGAACCTATTCCTGCCGTAGCTCCTTCCTGTGTATCCTTCCAGTCACGGAAAGCAAGCTTTGCAAGCCCTCTGCCATCTATCATGCCAATTCTCTGGCATCCTTTTCTCTCAGCCATTTACCTCTCCATTTCCACAACATTCATAAACACGACATGTTTCATCGCTGCCACTGTGACATTGCTTATCATTAATAATGAGGAATCAAACATTACCCTCTCTCATAGAACAGATATCATCCCTCACAAAATTATTGTTGATGAGCTTATATGAATTGTATGTGATTCATATATGGATTTTAAATGATATATATATGATTTATATATGCTTTTCTGAAGGTGTCAAGGGCAGATCCAAACAAAAAAGGCTCAACCACAGGAAGCTGCTACAAGCCATGACCAGGACACTTGTACTTGTAATGCACTACCAACTACAAGCAACATAATTAAAGTCAAACCAGCAAGTGGAATAATGGCTTTGTGATATATATATAGTTATAGATTCCTCACCACTCCGGCGTGCGAGCGACCGCTTTTAACTAATCGCAGATGTGCGCTCACCGGATGTGGTAAACCTAGTCACAGCTTTCGGATCAACGCCGAAATCCAGCTACGGGTGTGTTTTTAATCACACCGTAAATCAGCCAACTATTCTGTCCATGCGCGACAGGGTCCGATCGCCAAATTGTCGGTTTACCTAAGTATGCGCGTAGACAGAAATGCCGGGGATCTACACCTCGACGGGACTCGTACGGATACGAGCCGTTGTACGCAGCTCGCACCGTTTGCGATTTGCCGAGTGGTTGTATATTGCCAAGCCCCGCCAGATCCGATTACTTTATCGGCAATTAAAAGCCAGCTAATATTCCGTACGTAATAATGGCAGTCAATGACAGGAAAGGACGCAACGAACAGGTGAACATTTAAACAAGGACATTTATTTCACACACAGGCACGTATGCAATCAAGGCAATTAATGCAATGGGGGTAAGGGACAGGACACGAGTAACAAAGCCTACAGCCGTTTGTCCATTTATTACGTACACTTATAACAATTCCATTTAAGAACACGGTGCCACAACTTTCATACAAAGAAAAACCCCAGGAAAGGAAAGGGGCAGACTGGACCCGTAGGCCTTATTTCGTGCAACTTGAAACCGAAGATCTCACACAGAATCTTCTTACCTGCCACCCTCGTGGTGACTCGCTGGCTCAGACTCTCTCCGGCTTTTTCCACCTTCCCGCAGTTCTGCATGGCCCTGCAGGCTTAGCTGCGCTCCAGGCTTCGCTGCGCTCCGACTGCCCTCCATGGACTCGAACCTTGTTCTCCCCGACTGCACCGCGACTCCAAAAGAGACTGCAGCTCGACTCCGCTTCCAGCCTTCAGAACAACTCCACGGCGCACCCAGACGGATCTCAAACCGACCTCACTGCTTGGCGAACCCAGACCGACTCCAGGCAAAACTCCAGGCAACCTCTCCAGGCAAGAAGAACTGACTCGCTGTGTGTTCCAGCACGTCTTTTTATGGGGTCCGTGGGAGGTGAGTTTGATCTCCCACCTTCGACCTATCACCCCCTGCTGGCTCCGCCCCTTTTGGTATTTTGATCCGATCTCGCCGAGAAACGCGGAGAGAGCGGACGTGGTAGAAATCATCAGCCGTGGAAAGCGGACGTTGTAGAAATCATCAGCGTGGAAAGTGGATGTTGTAGAAATCATCAGCCGTGAAAGCGGACGTTGTAGAAATCATCAGCTCCGCGTCTGTCGCGCGAGATGCCACTCGTCCGTGGGATTCGCCGTGGCTGGCGAAAAGATGCGGCGTAACGGAGATGAAGGTGGCATGTTGTGGTTGCTCTGCGGTGGGGATGGCGTGGTTGTTGATATGCGGTTGTGGTTGTTGAAGTAGTGGTTGTGGTGTGAAGTAGTGGTTGTGGTTGTTGAAGTATGGTGTGTGAAGTGTGTGTTCAAAATAAAGATAGCAAAAGAATAATGGCTGACTCAAAGATCACAGCCTGGTTACACGAATAATTCCCTTTAGACATCGGTGGGGAAATCTAATCTGAACACACACTTATCGACATAACTGATCTCTGGGAAACCTGAATGGTGTTCTGTGAATTTCCACAACCAACAATATATATATAACATATATTATAATATATATATATATACATATATATATATATATATATATATATATATATATTGTTACGGATCTGGAAACCATTTGCATTCAACATACAGATGTCCCAAAAGTCAGTTATGTCATTAAGTATGTGTGTAGTCAGATCCCCTTCCTTTTGTCTAGTGGGAGAATCAAAGGCGTGCGTTGCGATTTCTTTTAGTTAGGTTATTACATCTAACAAGCCATCTAACAACCATCCCATCTGCATGACCCCTCGGCCCATTACGATCCACGGTACCATCGCGCTTGCAGCCTTCGGTTCGCGGGCCACAGTGCACCTTTGCCTGAGACGGATTCCCGAGGATGTTTCGCCACCACGACCTTTCTCGAACACGCGCAGAGGGGAGGGTCGGCTT
>CM068960.1:53397182-53417513 GCA_035128595.1 Eptatretus atami | reverse complement strand
TATATATGTATACCTAAGGGAGTGCAGCACTACAATATTGTAGCTACTTCTAAGTATGACCTCAGGTTATTGGGCATAGAAATGGGAGTAACTTTTATGAAAAGCAAAGTATGAGCAAAAGAGGTTGTCATTTTGCCTTGTTGTGGTATTCACTCTTACCAAAGGTACAACTATAACTTCGGAATTGCTTCAGCAATCTTGACCGAGCTTCAGAGATGGGAATTGGGAGTTGTTGGGTGGTGGATTAGGGTGGGGTAGTGGACAAATCGGGCTGGTGTGTACATGATGTGTATACAAGGAGATAGGGGGTTGGGAGTGTGAGGAAGTGCATACGAATCACAATAGTTTGAAACTTCTATTTTTATTATTTAAAGTGGTTATTAAAAAACAATGTTGATTCTGGTTATTATTTTTACACAATGTTCTAAAACCTATTGATGAGCTTGTACACATATAACATTGGAAGACATCAGTGTACTTTTACATGAATTACAAGGACATTTGGAAAAATAGGATTTGAACCTGAGATCTGAAACTCATGAGTTAGTGCTCAAATGGGAACACAAAAAAGGCCAAATCCTGTTCAATCCTTTAAAAAAAAAAAAATCTTAAGATTTGACTCCATCACTGGTCATAACAATTACATGTAAAGGGGTAATGATGGCCTGTCAGCAACATGGAGGAAGGAGTTTGGAGGAGAATATTTGTTAATACATAACTTTTCTATCACAATGTAAGACCCCTTCAGCAATGATCAGTTCTGAAAGTAAAGCATAACTATTATGAGAATAGCATTTCATCATCTCAATATGCATTTATTCCTTCCTTTCTCAGTAAATGTTTTCTATTATTTGTCTGAAATTTTGGAATAGATGCAATAATCTTGATGAAATCATGGATAAGAGTCTAATGAACACATTTTTTTTTAAATGGTCAGTAACTTATTTCGGGAAATACCAAATATCTTTGTAGCAGCTTTTGAAACAACAATATATGATGGGAAATGTTTTTGGATTGAGCAGTGTCACAATTTAAATGGACAAAAAAAAAAGTGTTCCTTTGAACAACCCATGGGTTTTTGGGCTCTTCACTAGCAACCAGTGGTAAAACTGTTTGGTCAGCTGATCTTAATGTTACATGATTAATTTATATTGTATGTGATCTGTAATGCTATTGAGCCATCTCAATAATAAATAGATATCATGGCTGTTTGTTTAGTCCAGCACAGGAGTAATATGACTATCATAAGGTAAACATCGTATTTTATCTAATCAGTAATGATTCAAGTCATGAATGAACTCCAATGGCTCTATTTGATTTTCAGACTCTGCACAGACATTTTTGCTTAAGGAAATCAAGAGTGCCTCATCAAGAGTGATTCAAATTTCACCCGTATTTGAATTGTTTATAACTAAGTTTGTTTATAACCTTGACAGCCAATCATCCCCATAAAGTGAAGCAAGTTTTCTCTATCTTTCAACTGGCTTGATGATTGATTTTATAATTATGAGTGCTGGTTCCCAACACTATAAAGGCAACGTACAGCAAAAAATATTAATCTACTATATATTCATTATTCTGGCTTTATAAACAAAAATTCAGGTCAAATTTGAACCACCCTCATATTTCATGTTAATTCAAAAAAGCTTAACTGGCAATTTGTCTTTTTATAATTGTTTTTAATGTTTTTTGCATCTTATGGGTTAATGAAGAGGATTTAACACAACACAAATGTTCTCATGCTTTTTAAGGAAGAAAAAGCTTGGTGAGGCTTATTTATGTGTTTGAAACTAATTTAATAAAGCTTTGATTTCTTGGAAAATGACGTATAAAGACAAATATCATATCTTTGGGCTAAGTATAATGACTAATATCAATGGACAAGCTTGTGTAGCTCGTAAGAAAGATATTTTATTGCAATGAGATTTGTTGGGAACATGTTTGTGCTTTGATGACTAAACCCTGAAGACATGTGAAATGAACTCGTGCTTTTGTTCTGCTTGAAGCTGTTCCATTTCGTTGTTTATTTCCTCTTTGACAGTTTCTTTTTGATGCTTTGCCCAGAAATTCTTTTCTACTGTTTCCTTTCTGCATTCACAATTATCTATTTTGAACTCTTCTATAATTTTTCATTAACTCTTCCACATTTCCTAATTTCGTACGTTTTAATATTGGTTTAAACTTTGAACATATTTTCAAAACAAAAATTCTTTCCGGCATGACACACTGTTTATCAAACAATAATTTTCGAAAGACAAAATATTGCATTTGTTGCAGTTTCTAATGTCACAATCCCAGCAAACCACAAGTCTTGAATTAGAAGATGTAAGTTAAAAAATAAACATCGATGTCAGTTGTACAAATGCAGTAAGCAGCTAAATGTAATATGGATTGAAAACTTAAAACTAGTTGCAAATCAGGATAACTTTCAGCCAGACTGAAATATTACTGATGTGTCCTGTGGGGAAGTTTCTATAAAGTATCTACAAGATTGATGCTGATTATGATGAAGATTAACTGATTAGGTCTCATATAAAGACTGATTCTGTGTCAGAGTGGTGACTCGTCCAGGATTCTGCCCAATAGCCCAGGAGACTGCTTAGGCAGCACCAACACTCTGCACAAAGTATGGTCCCAATGGATGGATGGATTAATACTGATTAAGTAACTACAAGTTCACCGAAAAATTTACAATTCTTGTTGCTTCAGTTCAAGGAAAAGAACCACCAAGATGGCCCTATTGAATAAATAAAAAAAACTCACAAAAATCATCCATGTTCCATCTAGGTAAACATAACATGTAATTTCTAATGCTGTTGCAAGTCCTTTGTCACATATATTTGTGAAATCCAAATAAATAATAGTTCCCATAGAAACAGCAAATTGGCAATTTAGAAAATTTTACCTATCAAGTGTTTTACATGATTGATTGTTATGCATAACAAATTTGGCTGATACATTTTCTAATTGCAGCCTACTAGGTGTTTTACATGTTTCAGATGGCATTAACCTTGCCCTTTGACTTTAGATTCCTTGGACTCCTTTAGACCTTTACATCCTTTTTTGACCAAATTTTACACACATTTACTACATGTACGTACAAATAAGTGGTGTAGGTTTCAATTGGACATATAGAAAATTATTGAGGTATGGTAATAATATATTCACAAAACGTCCTATTTGGTTATAATGGAGTGAAATTGTTGTCATGGAAACATAAATAATTCGTTCTGATTTTTGGTGAACCAATTCTGTGACCCAATACGCAAAACCTGTTCAAATTTAAAGTTAATAGGATGAAATTTGATGATTTTATGTGACTTTGATCTTTGACCCTTTGAGCTTTTTCCTTCAAAAACAATATGCTTCTTGGTTTTGATTAACCAATTTAGTGACCGAATATGCAAATTCTGCTCAAGCTGTCAGAGTAGCCACAAACCAGGTGGGTGGAGATTGCCCATTTCTTGCTGAAAAAAGTATAGTCTGTATATTGCAAGAAGACTCCATACACGTTTGTGTGGTGTGCGTATAAAGGCGGGTAATGGGTCTAAAGGTCTACAATGTCGACAGTGTCTAAGGTGTCTAAGGAGTGTAAATGGGTCTAAAGGGTCTTAAAAGGTCTAAGTTGGTCTAAAGGGTCTAAAATGTCTAAATGGGTTTAACAGGGTCAATGGGTCAAAGTGGTATAAAGATCATAAGGGGTCTAAAGGGTCTTAAAAGGTCGAAATGTCTTCAGGGGTCCAAAGGGATCTAAAAGGTTAAAAGATGCATTCATATTGTATTGTTATGTGGAAGGGGGAGGGGAGGGGTGGCCGTAGCTAGACTGTGGTAAGTTCAGTTTGGTCTTTGTGATTTGAGTAGGTTAGATTGCCATGTATCAAGGACCTGTCAGACTAAGTCATTTTGTTGCACATGACGATGAGGAGACAGCTTATGTAATTTCTAGATGGGATAATCAGGGTAATATTTGACGTAAACACTTCTTGTGTGTGGCCAGGGCCAGGTGCGGACTTCCTGTCACAAAAAGGCACACAGAAAAGCGTCACACGCTCCAAAAAGGCCGACCACAATCTCTCTGGCCAGTGCGTGGAAGCCATGGAGGCGTAGTGTGCTGTAGGTCCTGGAAGAGGCGATAGACATTCATTTTTATTGGGGCCACAGTATGGGAGGGACGGCCTGAAGGAGGCCTCCTCCCAGAAGGATGAGGGAGGAAGAATAAATGCGGTGAACAGGACAGAGCGTGTCACGATGGCTGGTTTTAGGTGCACATTCCGAGTGAGTAGAACCTTTTCAAAAATATCACTCTCTGTTATTTGGTACTTCTCATCGTTGGCTGTCGTCATCTTGGGTGCTCCGCATGGCTGGCTTGCCTCATCATTGGGCTGACTTAATCGCTGGCTCTCTTCATTGTTGGCTCTCCTCATCTTCGGCACTTCTTGTGGCTGGCTTGCCTCGTCTTTGTCTCTATTCGTCGCTGGCTTTCGTCATCACGCTCCTGTTTCCATAACGGGCTGCACCATCGCCCCACACTCCACGCATCGCAAAGGGAAGTCCTCGCCTGCATTTCTTTTGTTTGTGAAAGTGCGATCTGTGGCGCCTCGTGTGGGTTCGGTTTTATTTATTTATATTCATCATTGTACATTCGTTTGTGTGTACCCATTTCCCTGTTTGTGTCTTTCTGTTTTACTTGTACTGTTCCAAAATGCTCATCCCATCCATCTTTTCCCCAATATTCTTCATAAATAAACCTTTAAAAGGGTAAGAAACATGCTTGCTCCATCTGCCGCCTGTGCGTGTTGCCATCAATTGTATTGATTTATTTGGACGACCTTGTGGAGCGGTAAAGAGTACATTCATTTACGTGAATGCAATAATTAGAAACCACTCAGCCGTTTCCAAGACAAAGATCCTGGCACAGCCAGCCTGTGTTTATGGAGACTGTCTGGTGCGACAGTATGTAATTAATAGACATACTCCCATGGGTCGACCGAGGCTTTACCTTGAGGAGGCTTCATCGTCCACCCATGTTTTGTGTGTAATGTGGATATAAATAAGTAAATAAACCTTCCCACACACCCCACACACTCAAACATTCCTACACACCCCACACACTCAAACATTCCCATGCATGTCTCACACTCAAACCTTCCTACACACCCCACACACTCAAACATTCCCACGCACCCCACACACTCAAACATTCCCACGCACCCCACAACTCCAACATTCCACGCCCCCACACACTCAAACCTTCCCACGCACCCAACACACTCAACCCTACACACCCACACACTCAAACCTTCCCACGCACACACACTCCAACCTTCCTACACCCCACACACTCAAACCTTCCCACGCACCTCACACACTCAAACATTCCCAAGCACCCCACACACTCAAACGTTCCCACGCACCTCACACACTCAAACATTCCAAGCACCCCACACACTTAAACTTCCAGCACACCATCACACTCAAACCTTCCACCACATTCCTCACACTCAAACCTTCGCTTGAACTACTCACACTCAAACGTTCACCCACACTCCTACACTGAAACCTTCTCCCGCACCCCTCACACACAATCTTCCCCCACACCCCTCACTCAAAAATTCCCCTGCACCCACACACTCAAACCTTCTCACTCACACTACTCCCCCAAAGCCTTCACCCTGACCTGCCCCCCCACCCCCCCCCATCTTTAAATGTGTGGACCTCAAACATCCGAGGTCTCCACTCTAACCTGACAGATCTCTCAATCCAGGCCACTGCCATTAATCCAGACACTATCCATCTGTTTAACAGAATCCTTCCTCCTGGCTATTCTCAGAGAGCTGCCTCAACGCTAGCAAGTCTGGCATTTCACTCAAGGAGATTGGCAGGGACTGCAAGCAGCCATCTCTCTTCAGGACAGTTCTCCCAGATCTACTGCCCCTGATGTTAACTCATTCTGGGAATTCTTCCACAGAAACCTGCTCCCTCTCTCTCATACACAGATTAGTCCCATCTCATCTTCAATTATCCTACCTTTCGTCCCGCCCATGGTACACAGAATCCTGTGGTGAGGCAGTTGTTCTGAAACAATTTGCCTTCTCTTCCTGGAAGGCGAATCTGACTGACGGAAATCTCAATGGATTTCAAAAAGTCCACAACAAGTGTGTGTCCACTCTCAGGAGAGCCAGAAAACAACATTTGTCCAACCTCAAGAATGAACTTTCAAACTAGTCTCCATGAAGCTTGGAAAGGAGAGAGATTGGCAAGTACCATTGAAACTTACTACACTTCAAAACACCTGTGATGTACCAAAGATTGTTCATGGTATTAAAAAATAAGTTGGGGTCAACGGGTGTGTACGGGAGGGGGAGGGGGGTTGCCCCTCCCCCATATATATTTGCTTTCTTCTCAGAACTAACACACGCGATTCCGATGAAACTTGACCACAACCTTCATCATCACCGGTGATGTACCAAAATTGTTCATGGCATTAAAACAGTTGGGGTCTAAACGGGGTGTACGGGGAGGGGGTTGCCCTCCCCCTCAAATAGATTTGCTTTCTTCTCCAAAAACACACGACAATTTCGATGAAACTCGACCACAACCTTTTATCACTGTGATGTACCAAAGTTTGTTCACGGCATTTAAACGAAATCCATACGTATTTACTTTGTTCTCCAATTAGGTATTTGTGGGTCATCCATGCCTACCAGTGCTTCCCTGGTTATCTTATTCGCCACTGCCTCAGTGAGCACCCAGGGGTATTGCCCCTCTCTATGTTTTATTTTAAATAATTGGTCATGAATCCTCCTGTTTATTTTCATGATATGTTTATAAATGGTTTGACAGTTTTCTTATTCTTGACACTTTGTGCTTTTCTTTTTCACCAAACACTGAAGAAAAAATAGGACAACTGGACCTGTCACTTATCTGGGCCTGGCCTAATGTTGTAACCCAAATTTGTAGCATTCTGTCTCAAGGGTCTGGAGAAATAAGATTTTTGAAGAAATTTACATGATTTTCCAATAATTTATTAAGTCCGCCATTTTGACACACTTCTGGTCACAATGATCGGCATGATTCAGGAATATTAACATCCCTACCCTGACCTAAATGTTGCACCGCCAAAATTTGGTAGTATTCTGACTGGTGAGTCCAGAGAAGAAAGATTTTTAAAGGAATTTACACAACTGACATTTTGACACACTTTCGTTCATGTGATTGGCAGGCCTACACAATTTAAAATCAGGACCCTGTGAAAATGTTGCACCCAAATTTAGTAGCATTCTGATGGTGGTTCTGGAGAAGAAGATTTTGAAGAAATTTACACGATTTTCTCAAAAAATTGACTCAGTTGGCCATTTTGACAAACTTCCGGTCACGTGGTCAGCATGATCTCCACAATTTACCAAGTCTACCTGGCCGAACGTTGTACCCAGATTTGGTAGCATTCTGACTTGTGGTTCTGGAGAAGATTTCTGAAGCAATTTACTAAGTCTGCCATTTTGACTTGCTTAAAGTCACGTGACCGGAACGAGCTTTGCAATCCCCATTACCAGTGAAGAGGCGGAACATTGCTGCCAAATGTCAGCCAGATCGGCCCAGCGTTTGGCCGTACAAGTTAAAATAGGAGATGGATGACGGACGGACGGTACACTATGACAATACCTAATGTGGAATTCCAATTCCAGATAAGCTAAAAACAATGCTTTTGACTTGTTATTTAACATCATTTAGAGTTAAAGCATGCATATGCACAAGCCTGGTGTTGGCTCAGTGTGTTAGGGGTGGCGGCTTGGGATCCAAGGGTCCTGAGTTCAAGCCTCGTTCCCACTGAATTACTTCACCATGGGTTGACTCAGCCTGTCATCCTTCCGAGGTCTGCAAAAATGAGTACCAGCTTGCTGGGATGATTTGAGTCATTCGAGTATCCTGTGTCGGAGTGCGACCCGTCCAGGATTGTGCCCAATAACCAAGGAACCTGCTTCGGCAGCACCGACACTCTGTACAGAGAATGGTTCCGATGGATGGATGGATGCATACGCACGCATCTTATGATGGTGAAACAATGTCGAAAAGTACATGGTAATGGTTACACTATAAGTTCTGACAGTACATGCATTGAAAAAGACAGGCTGTTGTGTTTGCATCATGTTATCTTGCCAAAGGAGTATTTAGTGACTCAAAAACTAACCATATTCCCTTTTACTTTACCTTTACTTAAAGGTTCAAATGACAACACACCGTCCTGTCCCACATCTATTGTAAATAATTTTTCTCTGGATTTTATTTCCTCTGTTTAAGATTCATAATTAAGCCTCGGTGCTTGTGATTGAGGCATTATGACTGAATCTGCTGATTATTTATTTTTCATTACAGTAAGGTGGGGCAAGATCTTCCTGTTGGGAAACTTGAGGATGATACACCTCCAAATCCTCATCTCCTCCTGTTATATTTAAATCCCAACCAATTTCCTTTTCACTGAACATTTTTACATTTGGAAATTGCCTGTTGTACCATTACCAGAGAGTCTCTGGTTGCAGACATTCAGGATACTGAACATGTAACCAGGACTGAAGAAGTTATACAGGAGTTGGGGGGAGAGTGGCAACATCTTGCCAATCCTTTCCTGACAAATGCATCTTGCCCCCATCTTATTTATTAGGCCAGAATTTATGACACAAACTCTGCATTTTAAGCCACAAACGCCACAGAGAATAAGGTGCTACTGTATTCCCTTTATCACCATTGAATTCTGCTTCAGGCGTTTTGTAGAGAACATAAGTTATGGCCAAGAATGAAAACCTCTGTGTATTATTCCAATGATGTGTCCTTGGATAGGACACGATGCGTTCCACCACTCTGCATGAGGATCTCATTACAATAGCTGTCTTTTTCCTGCAGTGATCACGAAGGGTGCAAGTTCACTCTGGGATATAAACTTAAATGTTTCCATGTCAGAGTGACTGACCACAGAGCGCTAATTCCTTTGAACCATCTGGTGGAAAAAACTGGATCTTTACGCGCACAGACGCCCCCGGTGCAGCTGAATGAAATGCATTCGTGAGACCAAGAAGGAAAGGGCATTATCCATGACGTCATCACAAGTCCTACCCTTGGCTCAATGTTTGAACAAGAGGGTGTGGACCTGCAACACAAATCGATAGGAATGAATTTATCCATGGCGATGCCAACCCATGGGATTTATATCTGTGCTCTATTCTCTAAAGTCTAAATGTTCAGTGCCAAGCGAGGAATCGGCAACATAACATTCTAAAAGTCATTTCTCTGCCTCGGCCAAAGTAAGAACCAAACCCGCCGACCTCCCAGACTCAGAGGAGATGCAATCACCACAATGTTACAAACGTCTGGTGCAAAGAGTCTTGCAGTTCGAGCAACATTGGTTCTCTTTGGTTAAAATATATATTATTTCAATGCAAGACAAAAACAACAAAGTTGAAGGTGATGTGATTTCTTCCAAAAGTACTGTATTCCTCTTCTTTTTTTTTTGAAATGCAGCAACAACATTTTCAGATTAAATAACACCAGGCACAGGAATTGACATTTTAAATTTGTACGTTTCAGCCAGTTCATATCTGTTCCTTCAACAACAATAAAACGCAAGGGTGTTCAATTTGCCAAGAAATATTCTCAACACAAAGAATAGCATGTGTCTGCAGAATTTTTAGGCTGAGACAACATGAGGTTTTATCATTATAGTTAATGGAAAAATGTTTATTTCCATATATCTCAGTATTAACTTATTGATTCTTCATTTGTCTCAATTGTTTAAAAAAAAAAAAAATCAATTCCTAAGAAAAATATGTCTTTCCAATTATTGACCCCAAAATTCACCTCTGAGCTTTTTAGATCTCGTAGAGTGGCTCATCATTTAGCTAATGCACCAGATTAAAACGTGATAAATTTTAGGCACCACATGTTTTATGTGAATGTGGGGGGGGGGGCGGGAGGGGAGAAGGGTGGGTTAGGGGAGGGAGGGGCTTTAAAAGTTGCAATAAAAAAAAACAGAAGCAAGCAAAGAGGGAAAGAGAAAGTAAATTGCAATAACAGTAAGATAAATAATAAATAACAAAGAACTGGAAGGACGGTGGAGACAAGTTGATGGAAGTGCGTGTAAAGAAAGTTTAAAAGAGTGGAGAGAGGGGGAGGGTAGCAGAGATCAAAAATTGACCTTTTTGTGTAGATTATATCCAGAATGATTCCATAAAGAAAATTATTGAAACTGCACTGTTTCAGAATTGTTTTTACATAATCATGTTGTAATGTATGCCAAGGTGTTGGCTAATGGTTAGGATGGTGGGCTTGGGATCCTAGGGTCCTGGGTTCAAATCTGCTTGGCAAGTTGAATTAATACCCGGTGGGGTTTGACTCAGCTGTCATCCTTCTGAGGTTGGAAAATGAGCAACCAGCTTGCTGAGATGATTGAGCCGTTTGAAGTATCCTGTATCCTGTGTCCGAGTGATGAGCCATTCAGGATTGTACCCAATAACCTAGAAGACTGCTTTGGCAGCACTGATGCTCTGTACAGAGTATGATCCTGAATGTGGACGGTGTAATTTAATTTAAATCATCATGTCATGTGATGTGAACAGCCTTTACGTAAACCATGGAACCACAGCACAGGTGACATGGAGACCAAACAAAGTGGAGATTTCCTTTTCAGAAAATAAAGTTATTGACTTCTACTCAAAGCTAAAGGTTGATGTCCTTATCCAGTCTGAGCGGTGTGTTACATCCATTCACTGTTAAGCTTGAGTGTGGGTGAATTACAGTCACAAGTTCAACACCGTTAAAAGACATAAAATTCATAGCCCTTGTTGTTTTAATATTATACTGATTGGAGTAAAATGGCTAGCCCATATTTATGTACAACTAAAATGGCTGCCAGTCTACCAGGTGGCCATCTTTGACCAGATCGCAAATAAAGTGAGGTGCACGTGTACGTCATTAATGTACTGTGCTTTGTGCCAATTTTGAACAAAATCAGATAATGCATGTCTCGAGAAATGTTGGGGACACATTTAAGGAACAAAATGGCCACCAGTTCGGCCATCTTGAATCTGATCTCAAAAAAAATGACATGCTTATTAAGCCATCATTCTTTATCTGTTCTCAAGTTTCAACAACATCGGTAAAATCCATGTCCAATAAATGGTTGAAGACGTGTTCAACATGAGGTTTTTTTACAACTAAAATGGCCACTAATTGCCATATTGGATATGATCTCGAAAAAAAAAATGATGGCGCATCTGTAAAGCCATCATTCATTATCTGTGTGCCAAGTTTGAACAAGATCGGTGAATCATGTCTGAGAAATGTTGAAGGACGTGTTGAACTGGGTTTTTTTTTTAAAATAACTAAAATGGCCGCCAGTCTCCAGTCAGCCATCTTTAATCAGATCACAAACTAAAGTGAGGGGCACGTGTATGCCATAATGTCCTGTGCTTTGCCAAGTTTGAACAAAATTGGACCATGCATGTCGAGAAATGATTGGGGACACATTTAATTAATAAAATGGTCATAGTCGGCCGCTTGGAACTGATCTCAAAAAAAAAATCCGACTTGCGTACGTAAGCTGTCATTCTTTATATCTGTGTGCCAAGTTTGAACACGATGGTGAATGCATGTCAGAGAAATGTTGAGGAGTGCTCGACATGGGTTTTTATTAGAACTAAAATGACTGCCAGTCGGCATCTTTTCATGCATCAATGAAACAAAATGATGTGCATATGTATACCATCATGTGTTGCCTTTGTTCCAAGTATGAATAAAATTTGGTCCATACAAGTCCGAGATATGGTTGCGGACAGCACACACACACACACAGAAATTGAGACCAAATCCATAATCCCCCCGTTTTGGACTAAGTCCAACGGGGCTAATAAGATGCAAGAAATGGCGTATCCCCAGTGGGCCAATTCAGTGTCGTGTCCACACAATAAATGATCCACTCGGTGACGTGGGTGTCATAAATGACCCGTTGCTCATGAGAATAAGCTGCTCACGCAAAAGAGGTTCGATGATAGTAGTCCCCGTGGTTGAAAGGCGCGAAACCTCACTGAAAGATAGAGCTGTGACGCAGCCCACAATGGTAAGAATCTGCGGGTGGCAGAGAGCAAGTGCTACTGGAAAGATAGGGCCGCAAACGTGGTTTAACTCTAGTGAACTTTAGTTTAACTCCAGTGAACTTTTTGTTTAGAGCCCGATAGTAGTGTGGGAAAATAATTGGTTAAAACCAGATCTTTTTTTAAAAAAAAAACACGCCTCCACTACTGCCATTGGTTGGACAAGTAAATGGAACAAAGTTCATGATGTAAAAGTACTAACAAGTTGACAATGATGAAAAGTAACCCTCTGCTCGGAGGATGACGAAATTTAACGGGGATCATGCCGTTTTGCGTGTTTCCGTATTCCGAGCTTGGTTTAAACCTCATTGATTAGAAACATTAGAGGTAAACTAATTCAATCCTCCCAGTGAATTCGAAACTGACCCCAAACCACACATTACATGGTTTTGTGTGATCTCCTGAGACCTGGTTCCACACAATAGGACAACATGAAAACAAATGCCTTACTCTCTCTCTCTCTCTCTCTCTCTCTCTCTCTCTCTCTCTGTCTCTCTCTCATCTCACTCTCTCTCTCACTCTCTCCTCCCCCTCCCTCACCCTTCTCGTCACCCTCTCTCTCTTCTCTCTGTCCCTCTCTCCTCTCTCGTTCCCTCGTTACCACCTCTCTCTCTCACCTCTCTCTCTCTCTGCCTCTCTCTCTCTCGTCTTCCTCATTCTATTCTCTGGAGGTTGTACATGGCAATGCAGCAATGGACAATTTACACACAATCTTCATGCACTTAAATAGCATCTCAAAAAGATTGAAACTTATAATATATACATGCTTCTCAAGAGGTCAAGACCTTATATAATACCGAACGACAGACTCCATACCAACATGGACATAACAATAAAATCTACACAATCATTTTGAGTTTCAATCACCATTATTTTATTTTTCTTAATGTTTATGTTTGCCATGAACTTATTGATAAACACTCAAACATCAACCACATGTGTAACGGCTTTGTTTACGGTCCTATTTGTGTACAGTAGCCACTACTACTTTCTAAGTGTAAATGATTCCAAACATGCCCTGACCTCTCATGTGTTGGATATAGGCAAGCAATACCATGGTAATGTGATGACATACCTGTATGCAAGGCATTGCTATTTCATAGGGCATGCTTCGGCAAAGCCATGCTGTCATAGTTTATATTACATGAGGGTGTGTTGAAAAGTAATGCCTCCTATTCTTTTTCTCCAAAATGATTAAAGATATTCGAGTGAAATGAAGCCAGATACTGACATCAGTCTTTACTCTACCATGGTACACATTTATTTCTGAACACAATCACCACTGAGGTCCACACATTTCTGTCAACGTTCAAGTCGTTTTGTGATTCCGTCACAATAGAACTGTGCATCTGCTGACTTAACCACGCTTGACAGTGGCTTCGACATTATCGACGGAAGAAAAATGTTCTTCACCAAGGTGTTCCTTAAGTTTAAGGAGAGAGAGATAAAATGTGACGGAGCAAGACGGGGCTGTGATCCTTTGTGGCGGTACTCCATTGACCACCTCTTACACTTTGGATGACAATGGTACACCCACCTCTAATATCAGTCATATCCAGTCATCTCCAGTTAGTCATTCCAAATGTCATCTCCAGCACTTCAGGCTTCACAACACTGACAGCATGCTGCCCTCTACGTAGCACTGAGACCTATCGTGTCAAATCGTGAAACTTCGCACCCAGTGGCAGCGAAGAACCAATGTGTGGACTGCACTTTGTTTCATTCGAATATCTTTTGTCCTGTTTTGGAGAAAAAGAATAGGAGGCATTGCTTTTAAACATGCCTCATATTATAGTACATGTTATTTCTAGTGTAAGCTATTGTCAAAGGGCATGGTATCCAGAGTGAGCTATGTCATGTCCAAAATTCCAGCATCTTACAAATGGATTTGTGGATGCCCTGAACCCAAAAATCCTTCCACTGGAGCATCCACCATCTTTTGATGGTTATTTCTCCAATTACTCTTTACAATTTCCTTCATGTTATCCCAGCACTCCCTGGAGAGGGACATTGACACGTTCAGTCAGTCCATTTTCCCCACAAGCAACGCTGACATACATCCTGGCGAATCTTCACGCAGCCATGGGACAGATCAAATCAAGATCAGATCCCACCACTCAGCTTCCACCCGTCCTGCACAGCGTTTAGTGGAAAGCTTTGTTGCAAAGAAACAATTCCCTTTATTCTTGTTTGTCATTATTCATTGATCCTTCATAAAACGGTATTCATTGCTTTAACCACGAATGATCAACGGAATGTTTTTCAAACTAGGAATCTCTTTTGGCATTCTTTTCAAGCTTCCTAACTCGGCCCAGGCCGCACAAACAAGTTGCAGTCTTGAATGTACGTACATCATTGGCACTGCGAGATATTATTTAACACATGAAACATAGAAGGTGACGGTGGGAATGTACTCTCCTCTTGGTGACTTGGGTATTTCATACCATGGTGACGTCATGACCGTTGAATCATTTTCAATCAAAATGACCAAACGCTGCTTGGGGGTCAAAAATGACCAAAATGTGGGCAACTTAGCATACAATTGTGCATTTTGTGAGGAAAGCACCAAAATTTGGCACACTAGTAGCCTATCATATTATGAACAGATTTGGATATTGGCCATCTCAAATTTTTGATGGCAGTGGAAAATGGCTGCCACAGCCATCAGCGGCTGAATTTGAGATGGCCCAATACCCAAATCTGTTCATAATATGATAGGCTACTAGTGTGGCCAAATTTGGTGCTTTCCTCACAAAATGCACAATTGTTATGCTATATTTAGCTAAGTTGCCCCACTACAACGGTGCTTGGGGATCCACTGTTATGTTACATAAGCAATTGAGTAAAAGTTTTTCAACTACATGTTAAGTAAATGAACCTCAGCTTTATGACACATTCTGTTGCTGATAACAACATTTCAGTTGACACATAACATTCCTGAAAAACTTGTCAGTGAAATCGCTTCAAATATTTATTTAAGAACCACGTCAATTTTATATTTACATCTACAACCATCTCTTTTTTGTTTTTCTTCTTTTTTTTGTATACATAGTCGAGGCTCGTGGAAGAGCTAGTTTGAGTGCACTGAACGGATCAGGATGCAACAGGACAAAAGGAGCAGCGAGAGAGTGGGGGTGGGAAACCAACAGCAGAGCCGAAGGCCAAGACAGAGGAACGCAGACAAACAATGTGTGTGGGGAGCAATGGGGGGGGGGGGGGCAGGAAAGGATGCATGGGGTGAACAAAATGTATACAGACGGGAACTCTCACGAGGGAAAACTGGAAATTGGGAAGGAAGAGAGGGGTTAACGAGGGTAGAAAATATCACAGTGTTTTGGAGTAGGAATGATCTGAGATGGAGGGGAACAGCTGTCTTGAAGTCCTGGAGGGAAGAATGAGATTGAAGCAGATGTGGAAGTTGGTTCCACAAGCAGGAAAAGAGGAACAAAGGAGTGGAGGTGAGCAGTGATCCTGGATTTAGGTAGATTCAACAGAAGGGTTGATGGTGGACTGTGTAAGCCCTGCAGAAACCTTAGCGGGAGGGGATGGGCAAAGCGCAGAAAGAGCAGAGGGTGCAAGTCCAGAAATTAAGGAGTGGAAGAAGACAGAGACCACTGACCTGTCTGCAATGGTGAAGTGATAGGCTCATAGACCCAGCTTATCATGGGAGATTCCAATGATCTTGTAGGCCTTGGTTTCCATGGCATCAAAAGCTGACCAAGATGTGAGGCAGGGGATCCAGCCCAGAGGGGAAGAGCAGCACTCCATAATACTGTGGATGAAGGCCTTATAGGCAGATAGGAGTTCAGTTGTGCCAAGGAAGAACTTTGTATGATGGAGGATGCCCAGTTCGCGGCTGGCTTTGGAGATCAACTTTGAAACATCATTTGCACAAGAACAGATCATGACTGACAGTGAGGCCCAGGAGTTTGAATGACTGAACTTCCTCAAGAGGATTGTTAAGAAAGTAGATAGGAGGGTTTCCCAGATGGTCCTTTTGAGAGAGAGGTGAGATTGTGAGATTTGTCAGGATGGAAAGACATATTCCAGGTGTATGACCAGCTTGTGATTTTTTTCAAGGTTTGAAGAGTGGGGAAGAGGCTGCAGCCTGCCTGTCTGAAGGATGAGGGATGTCACAGCAGAGGGTGGAGTCATCAACAAATAGATAAATGGGATTGTCCAGAGTCAGAGAGATCAATGATGAAGATCAGTAATAGGACTGGGCCCAGAACACTGCCTTGGGGCACTCCAGCCTTGACAGGGAGAGGAGATGAAAGGATTCCGTTGAGTGCCACACGTTGGCTATGAGAGGAAAGAAGGTCAGTAAGCCATGGCATTGGAGCCATAGGCAGAGAGTTTAATGAGCAAGGCAGAATGCCAGACTGTCAAAAGCATGATATATGTCCAGAGAGACGACCCTGATCTCCTGTCTGAATTGAGGGCCTCCATCCATTGTTGGTTGAGTAGAAACAGCATGTCCAAGGTGGAGTGACCTAATCTGAACCAAATGTGGATCTGAGATGAGGTTTTGGAGAAAAGTAAAGATTTCATATCAACTGTGATGATGGATTCCATGACCTTGCTGATAATTGGAAGTAAACTGATAGTTCTGCAGTTAAGGGATCAGTTTTGCCCATTTTTTATGAACACCACCACCGAAGGTGAAGGAGGTTATGTTTTTCACCCTCTCTGTTTGTTGTTACAAAAATCGAAGATTTTTCAAGTATATTGGTCAGTCGATTTCGTTATTCTGTCTGTCTGTCTGTCTGTCAATCGCCAACAGGTTAAATTTTAAACCGATGTTCACGAAACTTCACCAACATGGTAGAGTTATTCATAAGGAATAAGTCTGTTGTTTTTGAGGTCAAAAGGTCAAAAGGTCAAAAGGTTAACAACTTAGGTGAGATTTCTAAAATCCTCAATTTTCATCCGATTGACTTGAAATTTGAAGAGGATTTTATTTCAGGTCACTCAGTTCAAAAAGCCAATTGTTTTTGAAATCAACATGGACTAAAAGGTCAACATAGGTCAGCAACTAAGGTGGTATTTCTAATTACTCAATTTTCATCCGATTGACTTAAATTTGAAGAGAATTTATATTTCCGGTCACTGAATTCAACCAGCAAATTATTTTTGAGGTCAACATCGACCAAAAGGTCAACATAGGCCCAAGGTCAACAACTAAGGTGGTGTTTCTAAAATCCTCAATTTTCACCCATTGACTTAAAATTTGAAGAGGATTTGCATATTTGGTCAGTTTGTTTGTCTGTCTGTCTTTGTGCAGAATATCTCAAAAAGTTGTGGATGGATCGATGAAATTTGGTGGGCAGGTTGGGTGTTTGACAAGGATTAATTGATTAGATTTTGGTGAAGATCCAGATCCGACTGCTCAAATTTTAAAAGTGATTCTTCACCATTGTGAGAGAGGGCCAAAAATTATATATAGCACTATATCTCAAAAAAGTTGTGGACAGAATCGAACGAAACTTGGTGGAAACTTGGGTGTGTGACCACAATGAATTGATTCAATTTTGGTGAAGATCCGAATCCGGATCTGGATACGATAATTATTTAATTTATAAAGGGATTCTTCACCATTGAGAGATATGGCCAAAAACGATATATAGCATGATATTTCAAAAATGTATTGGGCTCGATATGTTCCTCTGATCAGGCATGATGTGGCGGAGGTATGCGCTCCACCGAGTGCCCTTCTATTTTATGTAATGCAGTGATTTTGGCGGATTCCAAGCAGATGGAAGATGACATAGCGCGAATGACCGGTTGAAAGGGCTGAGATAGGATGTGCAAGAGCAGTTACTTTGGACACGTGAGCTGATGCTGTATGGTCCAGTAGCAGGGTCAGAGTCGTCGAGGGTGGAAATAATATTCTCCACCTTCTCAGCTACAAAATACACAGAGTCCAAGAGCAGTTGGGTACGACAGGGAAGGATGGGTTCCGAGAGTGAGGGGTTTGGGATACAACATTTGAAAGCAAACACAGAATTGAGGCATTCAGCCTTCTCATGAGCGGAGTCGGCTGTGGTGCCATTCAAAAGAGGGAAGGGATTGAAAGGGAGCATAGTCCAGAGATAGACATAACAAGGTACCGTCAGGTTTTAGGGTAATTATTATTATTAATTTTTTTTGGATTCCTTGTCGAGGCTTGTATGAGAGTTAACACACAACGCACAGCAAGGGGGACATGAGACAAGAGGGGTGGGAGAGGGAAGGAAAAACAGTGGGGCAGAGACATTAGGAGATCTGGGGAAGGGAGAGGGATGGGGCGGGGAAACGGGGTATACAAGATGGACATTACAGGGACTTTCAGGAAGGAAGTAGGGAATTTGAAGGTGGGTTTGGCGTTGATCAATGGGGGTAAAAAGATCGAGAATTTGGATGGGGGATGATAAGAGGTGGTGGTGAACAATTGTTTTGAAGGCCTGGAGGGAAGAATGGGATTGAACAGAGTGAGGGAGTTTATTCCAAGGTGGGGAAAAAGAGAATGAAAGAGTGAAGATGAGCAGCGATTCGTGATTTTGGTAGTTTTACCAGAAGGGGATTGTTAACAGACCTTGAGCACCCTGCGGAAATATGATGGGACAAATCGCAGACAGAGCAGGGGAGGGCGAGACCGGAGAGGAGACGGTAAAAGACAGAAAGACCACCGACCTTCCTGCGGTGATTGAGTGAGAGGCCCAGAGACTCAGCTCATCGCGGGAGATGTCAATGATCCGAAATGCCTTGGTTTCCACAGTGTGAAGCTGAGAAAGTGGGAGGCAGGAGCACCAGCCCAGAGGGGAGAGCAGTACTCCATCAGGCTGCAGACGAAAGCTTTGTAAGTGGTCAGGAGCTCAAGTGGGCCGAGGAAGGACTTTGCACGACGGACGATCCCAGTCGGCGACTGGCTTTGAGGCGAGGTTGAAATGTGACTTCCCAGGAAAGATCATGGCAGATAGTGAGACCCAGAAGCTTGAAAGAAAGACTTCTTCCAGAGGATTGTTGAGAAAGTGGATGGGGGGGTTTGCCAAACGGTCCTTTCGGAGAGACATAGTGAGAGTGTGAGATTTGTCAGGATTGAAAGACATGTTCCACGTGTTGGACCAGTTTGTGATTTTATCCAGATCTGCAGTGAGCAAAGAAGCTGCTGCTTGCCGGTCTGAGGGATGACCGATGGTACAGCAGAGATGGAGTCATCAGCAAAGAGATAAAGAGGATTTTCGAGAAAGTCGCAGAGATCATTGCTGAAAATCAGAAAAAGAACAGGGCCCAGAACGCTACCTTGAGGAACTCCACCTGGACAGGAAGAGAGGATGAAATATCTCCATCTAGGGCCACACGGTGACTGCGGCAGAGAGGAAGTCTGCGAGCCATGAGTGGAGATGGCCTTGGATACCATCGGAAGAGAGTTTGGTGAGCAGGGCAGGGTGCCAGACCGTGTCAAAAGCACATTGATATGTTTAGGGATACGGCTTCTGGTTTCATGTCTGGCATTGAGTACCTCATCCATTGTTGGGAGAGCCGAAGCAGCAGATCCAGGATAGAGTGACCTGGTCTGAAACCAAATTGATGATCGGAAATCAAGCCATTGGAGAAGAGGAAGGATTTGATGTCTGAAGTGATGATGGGTTCCATAACCTTGCTGATTGATTGGGAGAAGGCTGATTGTCTGCAGTTGCAGGAATATGTTTTTGCACCTTTTTAAGCAGGGCGGTAATGTTTGCCGATTTCCAAGCAGATGGCCTTGAGTGAATGAGAGGGTGAATACAACAGAGAGAGGGTGAGCAAGAACAGAGGAGCAGGTTTTTAGGACACGTGGGCTGATGCCGTCTGGACCGGTTGCAGAATCTGAGTCGAGGTTTGAAAGCAAGCTCTCCACCTTGTCAGGAGAAAAGGACACAGGGTCCAGGGACAGTTGGGTGCGACGGGTAAGGTGGGTAGAGAAAGTGATGGGTTTTGGACACAAGATTTCGATGCAAACACCGGAGTTTTGGCATTCAGCCTTTTCACGTGCGGTGTCAGCAGTGCAGCCATTTGAGGTAAGGGAGAGGATGGAGGGGAACATACACCAGAAACAGATTTGATTAGATGCCACCAGGATTTGGAGGAGGGAAAGAGGTTTGAGAGTTCAGACTTGAGCTTAGAAAGATGTTGTTTTTCTGGCTCTCCTGAGGGTAGATACACATTTGTT
>CM068960.1:53383808-53396445 GCA_035128595.1 Eptatretus atami | reverse complement strand
AAGGCCATCTCCACTCATGGCTCGCAGACTTCCTCTCCTGCCGCAGTCACCGTGTGGCCCTAGATGGAGATATTTCATCCTCTCTTCCTGTCCAGGCTGGAGTTCCTCAAGGTAGCGTTCTGGGCCCTGTTCTTTTTCTGATTTTCAGCAATGATCTCTGCGACTTTCTCGAAAATCCTCTTTATCTCTTTGCTGATGACTCCATCTCTGCTGTACCATCGGTCATCCCTCAGACCGGCAAGCAGCAGCTTCTTTGCTCACTGAGATTCTGGTAAAATCACAAACTGGTCCAACACGTGGAACATGTCTTTCAATCCTGACAAATCTCACACTCTCACTATGTCTCTCCGAAAGGACCGTTTGGCAAACCCCCCATCACTTTCTCAACAATCCTCTGGAAGAAGTCTTTCTTTCAAGCTTCTGGGTCTCACTATCTGCCATGATCTTTCCTGGGAAAGTCACATTTCCAACCTCGCCTCCAAAGCCAGTCGCCGACTGGGATCGTCCGTCGTGCAAAGTCCTTCCTCGGCCCACTTGAGCTCCTGACCACTTACAAAGCTTTCGTCTGCAGCCTGATGGAGTACTGCTCTCCGCCCTCTGGGCTGGTGCTCCTGCCTCCCACCTTTCTCAGCTTCACACTGTGGAAACCAAGGCATTTCGGATCATTGACATCTCCCGCGATGAGGCTGAGTCTCTGGGCCTCTCACTCAATCACCGCAGGAAGGTCGGTGGTCTTTCTGTCTTTTACCGTCTCCTCTCCGGTCTCGCCCTCCCCTGCTCTGTCTGCGATTTGTCCCCATCATATTTCCGCAGGGTGCTCAAGGTCTGTTAACAATCCCCTTCTGGTAAAACTACCAAAATCACGAATCGCTGCTCATCTTCACTCTTTCATTCCTCTTTTTCCCCACCTTGAATTAAACTCCGCTCACTCTTTCAATCCCATTCTTCCCTCCAGGCCTTCAAAACAATTGTTCACCACCACCTCTTATCATCCCCCATCCAAATTCTCGATCTTTTCTACCCCCATTGATCAACGCCAAACCCACCTTCAAATTCCCTACTTTCCTTCCTGAAAGTCCCTGTAATGTCCATCTTGTATACCCCGTGTTCCCCGCCCCATCCCTTCTCCTGTCCCAGAATCTCCTAATGTCTCTGTCCCCCACTGTTTTGTCCTTCCCTCTCCCACCCCTCTTGTCTCATGTCCCCCTTGCTGTGCGTTGTGTGTTAACTCTCATACAAGCCTCGACAAGGAATCCAAAAAAAATTAATAATAATAATTACCCTAAAACCTGACGGTACCTTGTTATGTCTATCTCTGGACTATGCTCCCTTTCAATCCCTTCCCTCTTTTGAATGGCACCACAGCCGACTCCGCTCATGAGAAGGCTGAATGCCTCAATTCTGTGTTTGCTTTCAAATGTTGTATCCCAAACCCCTCACTCTCGGAACCCATCCTTCCCTGTCGTACCCAACTGCTCTTGGACTCTGTGTATTTTGTAGCTGAGAAGGTGGAGAATATTATTTCCACCCTCGACGACTCTGACCCTGCTACTGGACCATACAGCATCAGCTCACGTGTCCAAAGTAACTGCTCTTGCACATCCTATCTCAGCCCTTTTCAACCGGTCATTCGCGCTATGTCATCTTCCATCTGCTTGGAATCCGCCAAAATCACTGCATTACATAAAATAGAAGGGCACTCGGTGGAGCGCATACCTCCGCCACATCATGCCTGATCCAAGAGAACATATCGAGCCCAATACATTTTTGAAATATCATGCTATATATCGTTTTTGGCCATATCTCTCAATGGTGAAGAATCCCTTTATAAATTAAATAATTATCGTATCCAGATCCGGATTCGGATCTTCACCAAAATTGAATCAATTCATTGTGGTCACACACCCAAAGTTTCCACCAAGTTTCGTTCGATTCTGTCCACAACTTTTTTGAGATATAGTGCTATATATAATTTTTGGCCCTCTCTCACAATGGTGAAGAATCACTTTTAAAATTTGAGCAGTCGGATCTGGATCTTCACCAAAATCTAATCAATTAATCCTTGTCAAACACCCAACCTGCCCACCAAATTTCATCGATCCATCCACAACTTTTTGAGATATTCTGCACAAAGACAGACAGACAAACAAACTGACCAAATATGCAAATCCTCTTCAAATTTTAAGTCAATGGGATGAAAATTGAGGATTTTAGAAACACCACCTTAGTTGTTGACCTTGGGCCTATGTTGACCTTTTGGTCGATGTTGACCTCAAAAATAATTAGCTGGTTGAATTCAGTGACCGGAAATATAAATTCTCTTCAAATTTGAAGTCAATCGGATGAAAATTGAGTAATTTAGAAATACCACCTTAGTTGCTGACCTATGTTGACCTTTTAGTCCATGTTGATTTCAAAAACAATTGGCTTTTTGAACTGAGTGACCTGAAATAAAAATCCTCTTCAAATTTCAAGTCAATCGGATGAAAATTGAGGATTTTAGAAATCTCACCTAAGTTGTTAACCTTTTGACCTTTTGACCTTTTGACCTCAAAAACAACAGACTTATTCCTTATGATAAACTCTACCATGTGGTGAAGTTTCGTGAACATCGGTTTAAAATTTAACCTGTTGGCGATTGACAGACAGACAGACAGACAGAATAACGAAATCGACTGACCAATATACTTGAAAAATCTTCGATTTTGTAACAAACAAACAGAGAGGGGTGAAAACATAACCTCCTTCACCTTCGGTGGTGGTGTTCATAAAAAATGGGCAAAAACTGATCCCCTTAACTGCAGACCTATCAGTTTACTTCCAATTATCAGCAAGGTCATGGAATCCATCATCACAGTTGATATGAAATCTTTACTTTTCTCCAAAACCTCATCTCAGATCCACAATTTGGTTTCAGATTAGGTCACTCCACCTTGGACATGCTGTTTCTACTCACCCAACAATGGATGGAGGCCCTCAATGTCAGACAGGAGATCAGGGTCGTCTCTCTGGACATATATCATGCTTTTGACAGTCTGGCATTCTGCCTTGCTCATTAAACTCTCTGCCTATGGCTCCAATGCCATGGCTTACTGACTTTCTTTCCTCTCATAGCCAACGTGTGGCACTCAACGGAATCCTTTCATCTCCTCTCCCTGTCAAGGCTGGAGTGCCCCAAGGCAGTGTTCTGGGCCCAGTCCTATTCCTGATCTTCATCATTGATCTCTCTGACTCTGGACAATCCCATTTATCTATTTGTTGATGACTCCACCCTCTGCTGTGACATCCCTCATCCTTCAGACAGGCAGGCTGCAGCCTCTTCCCACTCTTCAAACCTTGAAAAAAAATCACAAGCTGGTCATACACCTGGAATATGTCTTTCCATCCTGACAAATCTCACAATCTCACTCTCTCTCCAAAAGGACCATCTGGAAAACCCTCCTATCTACTTTCTTAACAATCCTCTTGAGGAAGTTCAGTCATTCAAACTCCTGGGCCTCACTGTCAGTCATGATCTGTCTTGTGCAAATGATGTTTCAAAGTTGATCTCCAAAGCCAGCCGCCGACTGGGCATCCTCCATCATACAAAGTTCTTCCTTGGCACAACTGAACTCCTATCTGCCTATAAGGCCTTCATCCACAGTATTATGGAGTGCTGCTCTCCCCTCTGGGCTGGATCCCCTGCCTCACATCTTGGTCAGCTTGATGCCATGGAAACCAAGGCCTACAAGATCATTGGAATCTCCCATGATAAAGCTGGGTCTATGAGCCTATCACTTCACCATTGCAGACAGGTCAGTGGTCTCTGTCTTCTTCCACCTCCTTAATTTCTGGACTTGCACCCTCTGCTCTTTCTGCGCTTTGCCCATCCCCCTCCCGCTAAGGTTTCTGCAGGGCTTACACAGTCCACCATCAACCCTTCTGTTGAATCTACCTAAATCCAGGATCACTGCTCACCTCCACTCCTTTGTTCCTCTTTTCCTGCTTGTGGAACCAACTTCCACATCTGCTTCAATCTCATTCTTCCCTCCAGGACTTCAAGACAGCTGTTCCCGTCAATCTCAGATCATTCCTACTCCAAAACACTGTGATATTTTCTACCCTCGTTAACCCCTCTCTTCCTTCCCAATTTCCAGTTTTCCCTCGTGAGAGTTCCCGTCTGTATACATTTTGTTCACCCCATGCATCCTTTCCTGCCCCCCCCCCCCATTGCTCCCCACACACATTGTTTGTCTGCGTTCCTCTGTCTTGGCCTTCGGCTCTGCTGTTGGTTTCCCACCCCCACTCTCTGCTGCTCCTTTTGTCCTGTTGCATCCTGATCCGTCAGTGCACTCAAACTAGCTCTTCCACGAGCCTCGACTATGTATACAAAAAAAAGAAGAAGAAAAAAAAGAGATGGTTAATAATGTTAAATATAAAATTGACGTGGTTCTTAAATAAATATTTGAAGCGATTTCACTGACAAGTTTTTCAGGAATGTTATGTGTCAACTGAAATGTTGTTATCAGCAACAGAATGTGTCATAAAGCTGAGGTTCATTTACTTAACATGTAGTTGAAAAACTTTTACTCAATTGCTTATGTAACATAACAGTGGATCCCCAAGCACCGTTGTAGTGGGGCAACTTAGCTAAATATAGCATAACAATTGTGCATTTTGTGAGGAAAGCACCAAATTTGGCACACTAGTAGCCTATCATATTATGAACAGATTTGGATATTGGGCCATCTCAAATTCAGCCGCTGATGGCTGTGGCAGCCATTTTCCACTGCCATCAAAAATTTTGAGATGGCCCAATATCCAAATCTGTTCATAATATGATAGGCTACTAGTGTGCCAAATTTGGTGCTTTCCTCACAAAATGCACAATTGTTATGCTAAGTTGCCCCACTATTTGGTCATTTTTGACCCCCAAGCAGCGTTTGGTCATTTTTGATGAAAAATGATTCAACGGTCATGTACGTCACCATGGTATGAAATACCCAAGTCACAAGAGGAGAGTACATTCCCACCGTCACCTTCTATGTTTCATGTGTTAAATAATATCTCGCAGTGCCAATGATGTACGTACATTCAAGACTGCAACTTGTTTGTGCGGCCTGGGCCGAGTTAGGAAGCTTGAAAAGAATGCCAAAAGAGATTCCTAGTTTGAAAAACATTCCGTTGATCATTCGTGGTTAAAGCAATGAATACCGTTTTATGAAGGATCAATGAATGACAAGCAAGAATAAAGGGAATTGTTCTTGCAACAAAGCTTTCCACTAAACGCTGTGCAGGACGGGTGGGAAGCTGAGTGGTGGGATCTGATCTGATTTGATCTGTCCCATGGCTGGTGAAGATCGCCAGGATGTCATGTCAGCGTTGCTGTGGGAAAATGGACTGAACGGTGTCAATGTCCTCTCCAGGGAGTGCTGGGATAACATGAAGGAAATTGTAAAGAGTAATTGGAGAAATAACCATCAAAAGATGGTGGATGCTCCAGTGGAAGGAATTTTGGGTTCAGGGCCATCCACAAATCCATTTGTAAGATGCTGGAATTTTGGACATGACATAGCTCACTCTGGATACCATGCCCTTTGACATATAGCTTACACTAGGAAATAACATGTACTATAATATGAGGGCATGTTTAAAAGCAATGCCTCCTATTCTTTTTCTCCAAAACAGGACAAAAGATATTCGAATGAAACAAAGTGCAGTCCACACATTGGTTCTTCCTGCCACTGGGTGCGAAGTTTCACGATTTTGACACGATAGGTCTCAGTGCTACGTAGAGGGCAGCATGCTGTCAGTGTTGTGAAGCCTGAAGTGCTGGAGATGACATTTGGAATGACTAACTGGAGATGACTGGATATGACTGGATATTAGAGGTGGGTGTACCATTGTCATCCAAAGTGTAAGAGGTGGTCAATGGAGTACCGCCACAAAGGATCACCAGCCCCGTCTTGCTCCGTCACATTTTTCATCTCTCCTCCTAAACTTAAGGAACACCTTGGTGAAGAACATTTTTCTTCCGTCGATAATGTCGAAGCCACTGTCAAGCGATGGTTAAGTCAGCAGGATGCACAGTTCTATTGTGACGGAATCACAAAACGACTTGAACGTTGACAGAAATGTGTGGACCTCAGTGGTGATTGTGTTCAGAAATAAATGTGTACCATGGTAGAGTAAAGACTGATGTCAGTATCTGGCTTCATTTCACTCGAATATCTTTAATCATTTTGGAGAAAAAGAATAGGAGGCATTACTTTTCAACACACCCTCATGTAATATAAACTATGACAGCATGGCTTTGCCGAAGCATGCCCTATGAAATAGCAATGCCTCTGCATACAGGTATGTCATCAATTACCATGGTATTGCTTGCCTATATCCAACACATGAGAGGTCAGGGCATGTTTGGAATCATTTACACGTAGAAAAGTAGTAGTGGCTACTGTAACCAAAATAGCCGTTACACATGGTGATGTTTGAGTGTTTATCAATAAGTTCATGGGCAAACATAAACATAGAAAAATAAAATAATGGTGATTGAAACTCAAAATGATTGTGTAGATTTATTGTTATGTCCATGTGGTATGGAGTTGTCGTTGGTTTATAAGGTCTTGACCTCTTGAGAAGCATGTCATTATTATAAGTTTCAATCTTTTTGAGATGTATTAAGTGCATGAAGATGTGTGTAAATTGTCCATTGCTGCATTGCCATGGTAACAACACTCCAGAGAGAGAGATAGAGAGAGAGAGAGAGAGAGAGAGAGAGAGAGAGAGAGAGAGAGAGAGAGAGAGTAAGGCATTCTGTTTTCATGTTGTCCTATGTGTGGAACCAGGTCTCAGGAGATCACACAAAACCATGTAATGTGTGGTTTGGGTCAGTTTCGAATTCACTGGAGGATGAAGTTAGTTTACCTCTAATGTTTCTAATCAATGAGGTTTAAACCAAGCTCGGAATACGGAAACACGCAAAACGGGGCATGATCCCCGTTAAATTTCGTCATCCTCCGAGGCAGAGGGTACTTTTCATCATTGTCAACTTGTTAGTACTTTTACATCATGAACTTTGTTCCATTTACTTGTCCAACCAATGGCAGTAGTGGAGGCGTGTTTTTTTTTAAAAAAAAAGATCTGGTTTCTAACCAATTATTTTGTCCCACACTACTATCGGGCTCTAAACAAAAGTTCACTGGAGTTAAACTAAAGTTCACTAGAGTTAAACCACGTTTGCGGCCCTATCTTCCAGTAGCACTTTGCTCTCTGCACCCGCAGATTCTTACCATGTGCTGCGTCACAGCTCTATCTTCAGTGAGGTTTCGCGCCTTTCAACCACGGGACTACTATCATCGAACCTCTTTTGGTGAGCAGCTTATTCTCATGAGCACGGGTCATTTATGACACCCACGTCACCGAGTGGATCATATTATTGTGTGGACACGACACTGAATTGGCCCACTGGGGATACGCCATTTCTTGCATCTTATTAGCCCCCGTTGGACTTAGTCCAAAACGGGGGATTATGGATTTGGTCTCAATTTCTGTGTGTGTGTGTGTGCGTCCGCAACCATATCTCGGACTTGTATGGACCAATTTTATTCATACTTGGAACAAAGGCAACACATGATGGTATACATATGCACATCATTTTGTTTCATGATGCGATGAAAAGATGGCCGACTGGCAGTCATTTTAGTTCTAATAAAAAACCCCATGTCGAGCACGTCCTCAACCATTTCTCTGACATGCATTCACCAATCGTGTTCAAACTTGGCACACAGATAAAGAATGACAGCTTACGTACGCAAGTCGGATTTTTTTTTTGAGATCAGTTCCAAGACGGCCGACTAGTGACCATTTTATTACTTAAATGTGTCCCCAATCATTTCTCAGACATGCATGGTCCAATTTTGTTCAAACTTGGCAAAGCACAGGACATTATGGCATACACGTGCACCTCACTTTAGTTTGTGATCTGATTAAAGATGGCTGACTGGTAGACTGGCGGCCATTTTAGTTATTTAAAAAAAAACCCAGTTCAAACACGTCCTCAACCATTTCTCAGACATACATTCACCGATCTTGTTCAAACTTGGCACACAGATAATGAATGATGGCTTACAGATGCGCCATCATTTTTTTTTTCGAGATCATATCCAATATGGCCAATTAGTGGCCATTTTAGTTGTAAAAAAACCTCATGTTGAACACGTCTTCAACCATTTATTGGACATGGATTTACCGATGTTGTTGAAACTTGGGAAACAGATAAAGAATGATGGCTTACATAAGCATGTCATTTTTTTTGAGATCAGATTCAAGATGGCCGACTGGTGGCCATTTTGTTCCTTAAATGTGTCCCCAACATTTCTCGAGACATGCATTATCTGATTTTGTTCAAACTTGGCACAAGCACAGTACATAATGACGTACACGTGCACCTCACTTTATTTTGCGATCTGGTCAAAGATGGCCACCTGGTAGACTGGCAGCCATTTTAGTTGTACATAAATATGGGCTAGCCTTTTAACTCCAATCAGTATAATTATTAAAACAACAAGGGCTATGACATTTTATGTCTTTTTAACGTGTTGAACTTGTGACTGTATTCACCCACACTCAAGCTTAACAGTGAATGGATGTAACACACCGCTCAGACTGGATAAGGACATCAACCTTTAGCTTTGAGTAGAAGTCAATAACTTGATTTTCTGAAAAGGAATCTCCACTTTGTTTGGTCTCCATGTCACCTGCTGCTGTGGTTCCATGGTTTACGTAAAGGCTGTTCACATCACATGACATGATGTATAAATTAAATTACACCGTCCACCTATCAGGATCATACTCTGTACAGAGCATCAGTGCTGCCAAAGCAGTCTTCTAGGTTATTGGGTACAATCCTGAATGGCTCATCACTCGGACACAGGATACAGGATACTCAAACGGCTCAATCATCTCAGCAAGCTGGTGCTCATTTTCCAACCTCAGAAGGATGACAAGCTGAGTCAACCCCACCTGGTATTAATTCAACTGCCAAGCAGGATTTGAACCCAGGACCCTAGGATCCCAAGCCCACCATCCTAACCATTAAGCCAACACCTGGCATACATTACAACATGATTATGTAAAAACAATTCTGAAACAGTGCAGTTTCAATAATTTTCTTTATGGAATCATCTGGATATAATCTACACAAAAAGGTCAATTTTTGCATCTCTGCTACCCTCCCCCTCTCTCCACTCTTTTTAAACTTTCTACACGCACTTCCATCAACTTGTCTCCACCGTCCTTCCAGTTCTTTGTTATTTATTTATTTATCTTACTGTTATGCAATTTACTTTCTCTTCCCTCTTTGCTTGCTTCTGTTTTTTTTTATTGCAACTTTTAAAGCCCCTCCCTCCCCTAACCCACCTCTCCCTCCGCCCCCCCCCCCACATTCACATAAAACATGTGGTGCCTAAAATTTATCACGTTTTATATCTGGTGCATTAGCTAAATGATGAGCCACTCTACGAGATCTAAAAGCTCAGAGGTGAATTTTGGGGTCAATATTGGAAAGACATATTTTCTTAGGAATTGATTTTTTTTTTTTTTTAAACAATTGAGACAAATGAAGAATCAATAAGTTAATACTGGATATATTGGAAATAAACATTTTCCATTAACATATAATGATAGAACCTCATGTTGTCTCAGCCTAAAAATTCTGCAGACACATGCTATTCTTTGTTGAGAATGATTTCTTGGCAATTGAACACCCTTGCGTTTTATTGTTGTTGAAGGAACAGAATAATGAACTGGCTGAAACGACAAATTTAAAATGTCAAATTCCTGTGCCTGGTGTTATTTAATCTGAAAATGTTGTTGCTGCATTTCAAAAAAAAAAGAAGAGGAATACAGTACTTTTGGAAGAAATCACATCACCTTCAACTTGTTGTTTTTGTCTTGCATTGAAATAATTATATATTTAACCAAGAGAACCAATGTTGCTCGAACTGCAAGACTCTTTGACCAGACGTTGTAACATTGTGGTGATTGCATCTCCTCTGAGTCTGGGAGGTCGGCGGGTTTGGTTCTTACTTTGGCCGAGGCAGAGAAATGACTTTTAGAATGTTATGTGCCGATTCCTCGCTTGGCACTGAACATTTAGACTTTAGAGAATAGAGCACAGATATAAATCCCATGGGTTGGCATCGCCATGGATAAATTCATTCCTATCGATTTTGTGTTGCAGGTCCACACCCTCTTGTCAAACATTGAGCCAAGGGTCAGGACTTGTGATGACGTCATGGAAATGCCCTTTCCTTCTTGGTCTCACGAATGCATTTCATTCAGCTGCACCGGGGGCGTCTGTGCCGGTAAGATCCAGTTTTTTCCACCAGATGGTTCAGGAATGAGCGCTCTGTGGTCAGTCACTCTGACATGGAAACATTTAAGTTTATATCCCAGAGTGGAACTTGCACCCTTCGTGATCACTTGCAGGAAAAGACAGCTATTGTAATGAGATCCTCATGCAGAGTGGTGGAACGCATCGTGTCCTATCCAAGGACACATCATTGGAATAATACACAGAGGTTTTCATTCTTGGCCATAACTTATGTTCTCTACAAAACGCCTGAAGCAGAATTCATGGTGATAAAGGGATAACAGGTAGCACCTTATTCTCTGTGGCGTTTGTGGCTTAAAATGCAGAGTTTGTGTCATAAATTCTGGCCTAATAAATAAGATGGGGGCAAGATGCATTTGTCAGGAAAGGATTGGCAAGATGTGCCACTCTCCCCCCACTCCTGTATAACTTCTTCAGTCCTGGTTACATGTTCAGTATCCTGAATGTCTGCAACCAGAGACTCTCTGGCTAATGGTACAACAGGCAATTTCAAATGTAAAAATGTTCAGTGAAAAGGAAATTGGTGGATTTAAATATACAGGAGGAGATGGAGGGATTGGAGGTGTATCATCCTCAAGTTTCCCAACAGGAAGATCTTGCCCCACCTTACTGTAATGAAAAAATAATAATCAGCAGATTCAGTCATAATGCCTCAATCACAAGCACCGAGGCTTAATTATGAATCTTAAACAGAGGAAATAAAATCCAGAGAAAAATTATTTACAATAGATGTGGGACAGGACGGTGTGTTGTCATTTGAACCTTTAAGTAAAGGTAAAGTAAAAGGGAAATATGGTTAGTTTTGAGTCACTAAATACTCCTTTGGCAAGATAACATGATGCAAACACAACAGCCTGTCTTTTCAATGCATGTACTGTCAGAACTAATAGTGTAACCATTACCATGTACTTTTCGACATTGTTTCACCATCATAAGATGGCGTGCGTATGCATCCATCCATCCATCGGAACCATTCTCTGTACAGAGTGTCGGTGCTGCCGAAGCAGTTTCCTTGGTTATTGGGCACAATCCTGGACGGGTCGCCACTCCGACACAGGATACTCGAATGACTCAATCATCCCAGCAAGCTGGTACTCATTTTGCAGACCTCGGAAGGATGACAGGCTGAGTCAACCCACTGGTGAAGTAATTCAGTGGGAAACGAGGCTTGAACTCAGGACCCTTGGATCCCAAGCCGCCACCCTAACCACTGAGCCAACACGAGGCTTGTGCGTATGCATGCTTTACTCTAAATGATGTTAAATACAAGTCAAAAGCATTGTTTTTGGCTTATCTGGAATTGGAATTCCACATTAGGTATTGTCATAGTGTACCGTCCGTCCGTCCATCCATCTCCTATTTTAACTTGTACGGCCAAACCGCTGGGCCGATCTGGCTGACATTTGGCAGCAATGTTCCGCTCCTCACTGGTAATGGGGATTGCAAAGCTCGTTCCGGTCACGTGACTTTAAGCAAGTCAAAATGGCAGACTTAGTAAATTGCTTCAGAAATCTTCTCCAGAACCACAAGTCAGAATGCTACCAAATCTGGGTTACAACGTTCGGCCAGGGTAGACATGGTAAATTGTGGAGATCATGCTGACCACGTGACCGGAAGTTTGTCAAAATGGCCAACTGAGTCAATTTTTGAGAAAATCGTGTAAATTTCTTCAAAAATCTTCTTCTCCAGAACCACCAGTCAGAATGCTACTAAATTTGGGGTGCAACATTTTCACAGGGTCCTGATGTTAAATTGTGTAGGCCATGCCAATCACATGAACGAAAGTGTGTCAAAATGTCAGTTGTGTAAATTCCTTTAAAAATCTTCTTCTCTGGACTCACCAGTCAGAATACTACCAAATTTGGGGTGCAACATTAGGTCAGGGTAGGGATGTTAATTTCCTGAGATCATGCCGATCATGTGACCAGAAGTGTGTCAAAATGGCGGACTTAATAAATTATTGGGAAAATCATGTAAATTTCTTCAAAAATCTTATTCTCCAGACCCATGAGACAGAATGCTAACAAATTTGGGTTACAACATTAGGCCAGGGCCCAGATAAGTGACAGGTCCAGTTGTCCTATTTTTCCTTCCAGTGTTGGTGAAAAAGAAAAGCACAAGTTGCAAATAAAGAAAACTGTCAAACCATTTCATAACATATCATGAAAATAAACAGGAGGATTCATGACACAATTATTAAAATAAAACATAGAGAGGGGCAATACCCCTGGGTGCTCACTGAGGAGTGGCTGAATAAGATAA
>CM068960.1:53338980-53355265 GCA_035128595.1 Eptatretus atami | reverse complement strand
CCTCGGCGCGGCACAAATTAATTCAAAGCGGCAACTTCATATGAATCAGCCAGATTTATTGGGGACACATTGGGGAAACACAACACAAGCAAAACATTCACGACAATGTTATAATCAATCTATAACCCGTTCTTAACTACGGGAAGTTACGGATTACGGGTTTCGAAGGGGACCCTAACGAGATAACCTTAAACGACATGCAGACAAACATGGACAGCATGCAGACAAGACACAGAGTACCTGTGATGTTTCATGGACGAGAGGAAAGTGTCAAAGCACGAAGTGGCTCGTGACAAGCCGATGTCCACAGATCCGAGCACCCAAGCTTGAACACGCTGTGTGGCAAAATGGCGCTCGTCCATGTGTCGCAGCCCTCACGCACGCAGCCTCGGAGCGTTCAGACCCCGCGAGGTCGAATGCACCAGAGCGAAAGATCCACGGTGGTATGCTCCAGCTGGCTTTTCACAAGTCCAGCAATACCAGCCAGGACTGGCCTGTTCTCCAGATCAGGCCAAATCGAGGTGTTTGGCTCCGGCAGGCGATCGACAAACGTGTCGAGGGTCTCCTCATGAAAGTCGCTCGCCGACTCGACATGCAGGCAGCCTCTCTTACTGCCAAAATGGCAGACTCGCGCGCTCAGGTTCAGTTTATCTTACTGCCAAATGGCAGACTCGGTGCGCTCTAGTTCAGTTTCTCTCCCGGCAGATCCACTACTGCCTTTCTTTCGCTCGCTCGCCTCGAAGCCCACTGGCTCCTCCTTCAGTTTCACTTCTCCTTTCCGGCCCTCGCTGCCTCAAAGCCGACTGCAGTTTCACTTCCTCTTCTCGGCTCCTCATACTGAGCGCGGGGACTATTGTCCGGAGAGAGGAAGAAGAAGAAGAACTCTCGGTCACACCACCATGTACGAACAATGAACAGCCTCTTACACCTCCCGACACACAAGTAGCGGCCATTTACCGAACAACCTGTCTAAACATGCATTTAATGGGGATCTGGGCTAATCCTATATTTAGTAACACACTAAGGGCCATTTTACGCAAAAATATATATGCATATATATTATATGCATATATATACATATATATATATACATATATGTATATTTATATAATATATATATATATAAATACATACATATATACAGTATATATAATACATATATACATAAATATATATACATATATACTTAATATATATACATACATATAAGATACATAAATATATTTTATACAAATATATATATATATATATAATATATATACATAAATATCTTCTTATTCTTCTATCGGCTGCTCCCGTTAGGGGTCGCCACAGCGGATCATCCGTTATGATCCGCATAATGATTTGGCACAGGTTTTATGCCGGATGCCCTTCCTGATGCAACCCTGGTCACCTCTTACGACACAGGGATCTGGTACACCTATTCTAACCGGGGTATACACCGGCCCAGTACACTGGTACTCACTTCGCCGACCTCGAGGATGACACATTGAGTCCACCCTGGTGTATTAATTCGGTGGCCAACGGGGCTTGAAACGGGGCTTGGGGGGAAACGGGGCAAGTGGGCGGGGAATCAAGAGAGGGGGGGGGAGTGAAGAGGCGGGGGCGGGGCTGGAGTAATTACATTTTTGGCGGGGGTAACAATTGAAGGCGGGGGGGGGGGGAATGGGCGCAGGGGCGGGGGATTTTGGCGGGGAGTGAAGAGGCGGGGGCGGGGCTGGAGTAATTAATTTTTGGGAGGGGTAAGCAAATTGAAGGTGGGGGGGAGGGAATGGGGCAGGGGCGGGGGATTTAGGTGGGGGCAAGCACGCCCTGTCCAGTCCATGTCCTCGAGTGTGGGTGAGCTGGTGAGGGTGGTTGAATGAACGGAATCCGTCTATGACGGGGTTTCGGCTAGTACATAATTAATAGACATGTAGTCACCCAGCTTCATGGACGGACTCGTCGTGTTTTTCGTTTTTGCTTCAAAACTTAAAAACATCTATATTTATTTGTAATTGCATGGGAAGTAACATTGCAGTAACATGAATAAGTAACATTGCAGTCAAAAGAAATTTGGAAATTGTAATACCCTCTGCCACCACCACCAGGTGGCACTACATGGTGCACATTTACAGAGATAATTTACGCCCCCCCCTTGTCCCCCACACACTATGTAGCCACATAGCTATTGTTACCCCCCACACAAAGTTGTATTTGTACCCCGAGTTTGGAGTTTGTAACTTAAAAGATGTGGCCGTGCATAAGGAACAAAAATAAATAGATGGATGGATAGATAGATAGATAGATAGATAGATAGATAGATAGATAGAGAGAGACACGGACACAGAGACAGACAGATAATGGTGTTTAAATATACAGATATATTCATCTTGAAAGTAGTTTTAATTGCTTTTTGGAAGAGAGGGCTGTGAAAATAACCATATCTTTTGAGAAATTGCTTTATTCAAGAAGCATTAAATGTGTATATGTTTTTGCTTCTGCTCTGAATGTAAATGTGAAAGTTTTTGAATCAATGAAAAATCATCTTCCGGTTCGGGTTTTTTTTGCACATGTGATGAAATCTGAGCTCCTCGTTTCCACCTCACAAGTCATAAAGCTGGATTTTCCGAACAAGATTAGTCGTGTTGTTGTTGCTGTGTCTTCGTTCATGTTGTGAGCAGAGGTCAATAGATGTCTGGGTTGGGCCTGGGGAGTCATGGATTCACTGGATCTTGTGGTGTGGCACTGTCAGTACCTATGCAGGAGAACAAAAGTCCGAATCTTTAAGTCCTTGGTCCCACCAGTCTCACTCTACCGATGTGAGACTTGGACTCTGAACAAGGATCTTAGATGGAGACTTAGCTCCTTTGACACTAGGTCTCTTCAGAGAATCTTTAGCTATCACTGGTCAGACTTTGTGTCCAACAAGCAGTTGTGAAGAGAGACTCAGATGAGATTTGTTACCTGTATAGTCTATGAGCATCAGCTGCCACTCTATGGACATGTGGCTCGTTTTCCTGATGCTGATCCTGCTCACTAGATTCTCTCAGCGAGGGAGCCTTGTGACTCGAGGAGACCAACCATGTGCCTCCTTGTTGCAGAAGGTTGATCAGCATCTCAAGGAGATGAAGAAGGGCCAAGCATCTGCCTGGGGAATGGCCAGACGGTGGCCCCTGGAGTACCAGTGGAAAGTGGATGCAGCGACGCTCTGCTCTGGTGCATGTTCCCATACCTGACCTTACCTAATCCCTCGGATGGATGTTAAAGTAGGCATCTTATCTGCCAGCATTCGTTGTTGGATGTTAAAGATCTCACAGTCTCCTTCCTGAAGAGTAGGCAAGCTATCACCAGAACCATGGAGAATTCTAAATTGCTGCTCTAACGTACAGGGGTCAGGCATAGCATCAGCGGCACAGCCGCACTTCCCTCTTCCCATCCCAACGCTCTCCTCAGCTAATGATGCTTCCGGAGTCATGTGCTGCAAACGAAAGAAGAAGAGGGAAGAAGCCATCTGGCTACAAAGGGCAAATGTGATGATGATGATGATGACAAACTCGGGAGTCAAGGATTAAATAAATGAGGTCCATCACAATGGAACTTTAAGAAGTCCAATGCCATTAACTGCTTTGAAAACAGGCTGTTATTCAAAATATTCTTGATACAGCTGCACAGTGAACCTATCACCTTTCACAATGGGAAAATTTGAATTAAGCTTAACAAATAATATTCCAGATATATAATACAGTCCATATTTGTTTGAAATGTTTGACCTTTGCCTGATAGCCTGTTCAAATAATATAAAATTTCAGCATTGCAAGAATCAGTTAGTCACACAGGTGTAAGAACGTCCAAGCAAACACAAGTCGATTTTTCACAGATTTTAATGGAATGAGACATAACAGATCATGCTCTGCAGATCATAATGAAATACCAGGAATACTGTGATCATGTCATGCAGGTGCAAATGTGTATCGCCCCAAAAGGTTACAATTGCAATTTTCACAGACCTTTTATCATCACAACATTAAAAGTATTATTTAATAGATATTATCAAACACAACTTTGTTTTAAGCTGATGCCTGCGTACTTCCTTGAACAAAGAAAATGTAAGAGAATAAATTTTATGTTTATAGCTCTAAAGAAAACTAAATGTCAAAAATAGCAAGTTCTAGAAAATATCAAATATTTATTATTAATGCATCTTGTAACTTTTATGAGATTGATGATTGCGGCAAAAATAACTAGAGTTCATGGAACACCTTACCCCATGCAGTCTTGAGAAAAAGGACATGGGAAGGGTCTTTTAAACTTTGGCTTATTGTTTTTCCGAGCACAAACTATATAATTCCTACGAGCTGCTATTTTCCTGAATCTCAATATTCCCCAAATGCTGAGAAAGCAAGTGGCAAGTTTTTTGTTGCTCTCTCAAGAGAAAGCCTTTTTCGTTTCTATTCCATTTAATATTATTTTTTTAAGATCTGTAATAAAGTACTGCTGCATCTCCTGATGTCCTGGTGTATGTAACATACCTCAACTAGGAGGGCACTTGCTAGACCACATACCCTCCATCCATTGGGATCATACTCTGTGCAGAGCGTTGGTGCTGCCGAAGCAGTCTCCTTGGCTATTGGGCACAATCCTGGACAGGTCACCACTCCGACACAGGATACAAGCAAGCTGGCACTCATTTTGCCGACCTCAGAAGGAAGACAGGCAGAGTCAACCCCACCTGGTATTAATTCAACAGTGAAGTGGGATTTGAACTCAGGTTCCGAGGATCCAAAGCCCACCCCCCTAACCATTAAGCCAACACCAGGCATATAAAGCATATACCAACACCAGGCATAAAGAGCACATACCTCCACCATGCAAATGCCTCATCCAATCACGAGAACATATCGGGCCCAATAAATTGTTGAAATATCATGCTATATATCGTTTTTGGCCCTATTTCTCAATGGTGAAGAATCACCTAAAAAATTAAATGTCTCATATCCGGATATGGATTCGGATCTTCACCAACATTGAATCAATTCGGCCTTGTCACACACCCAACCTGTCCACCAAGTTTCATCCGAATCCGTCAACAACTTTTTGAGATATCCTGCACGCAGACAGGCAGACAAACAAACAGACAGAGAGCGGTGAAAATATAACCTCCTTCACCATTGGTGGCAGAATTTAAAAAGGTTAGAGTTATCCACCATAAAATATCTCAAGGTCCTGTTTGGAATCACTATGAATGTTATCTATCTAATCATATTTATTCACATGGGAACACGGGACAGACACAGCACAAGGTTAGGCCAAATAAAAAAGATACCAGTTGATCGTCCCCACCCGCTTCCTTTTTTGAAGCCACCTCCTTTTTTTTGTAACTTGTTATTTTGTCAAACATCCCGAAAAAAAACAATCGCACCCGTGTACGATGGAAGCTGTGCAGTGAAACGTCTGCACCGCCTAAGAAGTAGCCTCGTGAGGAACTGACGGTTATTTACCCAACAGGCAGGGTGACCTTACCGTCCTGCTGCAAACTAAACATTAACAAAAAATCACTAAACAAGACAAAAAATCTAAACAATAAAAAACTATTTATACTGAACGTATGGTGGGTTAGAAAGGTTCTTCTCCATTTCTTATGGGTACATGAAAGGGAGGACATACAATGCCTATAGAAAGTCTACACCCCCTTTCAAATTTTTCACCTTTTGTTGCCTTATAGCCTGGAATTATTTACATTAAATCAGACTTTTTACACCTTTATTTACACATTGTAACCCACAACTTCCAAATGAAAAACAAATCCCGCAAAGTTCAAAAAATCAATGAAAAAAAAATATCGAGAATATCGTTGTTGGATAAGTGTCCACCCCCCTGAGTTAATACTTGGTGTAAACACCTTTGACAGCAATTACAGCTGTGAATCTGTAACACAGATGTGAACACTGGAGAGTGCTGTCCTTGAAAGCATGTGAACACAGAATGGGAACACTAGAGAATGCTGTCCTTGAAGCATGTGAACACAGAAGATGGAACACTATATAATGCTCTCCTTGGAAACCTGTGAACACAGATGTGAACACTGGAGAATGCTGTCCTTGAAACCTGTGAACACATAGAGAATGCTGTCCTTCAAAGCCTGTGAACACAGAAGATGGGAACACTAGAGAATGCTGTCCTTGAAGTGTGTAAACACAGAAGAGTGTGAACACTGGAGAATGCTGTCCTTGGAAGCGTGTAAACAGCTGAAGATGGTGAACACCGGAGGATGCTTTGTGGCTATCCTGCTTGCGCCATACGTTTGTCATGATCGAGTCAAATCGTGATAATAAAAAAATTCCATGGGAACTACTTAATTTCATCTTGGATTAAACATGTGCTCAAAACAAATGCTCAATGTGGTCGAGTGTGTTATTGACTGGTTTATCGTGTTTATATCCAATTATAGTGATAACCACCATGTAATCAGTGAGTCTAGATGATGAGTGACTCCATTTTGGAAGTTGTATTGTACAGGATGATGCATCCCTTCATTTAGCATAATTTTTGAATAACAAGTGATGAACTGAAAGATGTTCCCGTATTTTCTTTTTCTGCAACATATACTTACGGAATTTTTGGGTGAGCCAATGTTTTACAGTCGAATAATAGCTATCACGAATTGTCATCCTTCATTTATTGGTGGTTTATTGGCATGAAGTCCACCTGAAAATAAGGAATGTGAGCAACAACGTCCAAAGGAAATTTCCCTGAAATAAACAGCAAATCATTTCCATGTATTCTGCGGGAGTTTTATACTTTTAGAAGAGAACTTGTGAACTTTGTAGAAATTTCAAGAGTAAATTTTGCATGGATAAATTTCAAAATGATAGGTCCAGAAAATCTATATGGCGTCAAAAGTACTGGTAAAATTTATGCGCAATCGCTTACCCCCTGCCTATCCTCAATGCTGTGGGAAAAGGCCTGGGAATCATTGGCACTTCTGCCAGGAAGCCGATACTTAAAGCCTGCTGCTCAACCAATATAGGCTGTTCATTTGTCTTACTCATATCGTCTTTTCCTTCTTCTCTTGGCAAATCTCTCCTGTATTCTCAGTAACCCCTCCCCTCCATCCCCACCATGCAGAATGGTGCAATGAACACCCTCTCTCTGCGCGGTCGAGGCTGTGCTGCTCACTTTCATTCCTGTGTTGCTCTCTTTTCCCTTGTCTGAACCACCTACCTATGCATTTTGCCATCCCTCTTCCTTACAACCATGCAAACCATCCACCCACGGTATTTATTGTTGAATTTCTCGTTGCCCATGATGTATTTTCCTTCTCATACCTGTCTTTCCATGTCCATCCAAACTTAACATATATCTGGACAAAAAGAAGGCTAATTCCAGCTAAGACACGAGCAAGCCACGTGGTAGCACAGAATAACCACAAAGGAGTAACCTTATTACCAAAGAAAGCAGCAAAGCACAAAGCGACATTTGGGTGGCTTACCTTTCATCAGAGTAAGAGATGTCCTCACGGTTATATTATTATTACTTTCCATAAAAACCGTTATTAAATTTCCCTCTCTTGCTCCAACAAGAAGTAGACAAACCGACACATTTTGATGCTTTTTTTTTTCTTTCCCAGAGTGAAGCTCATGGAAGAAACAAGGAAGAGTGAGAAACAACGTTTCTGTTGAACATCAATTCCCAGAGCTGCAGTAGTAATCTAAACAGTCAACCCTCTTGCCATGATATCCCTCTCCTCATGTGGCAGTTAGCAGTTCTTCCCTCTCATTGAGCTGGTCAAACAAGTGGAAGAACTCAACCTGAAAAATTGGAGAAGGGAGTCACTGCTCTCAGGTCATGAATGTGATCGGCTTCCAAATGTAGCCGTGACCTTCCAAAGAGTGAACAGTGATGAAGATCCATAACTAATTCCAGTATGATAATATGACGACCGGTGCCATCTCCTGACTTGGCAGAGTCAAAGGAGACTGAGATGGCGGTCTGATGCATCGCCTGTCCTGATTGAGTCTTGTGGGTGGTTCTTCTGCATCCACAGGATGAGCAGAGAGGAAGTAAACAGCACCTCAAGAGAACAAAAGCACCTCAAGAAGATTGAACTCTGCCATCCCCTTGGATGTTGTATCTTTTAATTCTACAGTCTTGCCTAGTGAGGCAGCAATAACTGTAGCAGTAGTACCAGTTGAAGTTTCATCTGTGTTGCCAGAAGCTTTGCTAAGCCTGTTTTAAGTAACGACAAGGTAGGGGATTTGGCACATAGCGAAGAGATAACAAAGGGGAGAGACCATGATTCCAGACAGTGAAGACGATGGAAGCATTGGTGAATGGAAGGAGATCAAGGAGCGATGATGATCTTGAGTCGGAGCTGCCCTCAGGAATCTTTCCTGTATTCCTGGCAATGAAATTTTTAGATTTCCTTGAAAAAAAGTTTACACAGCAGGAAGAAAGTTGAAACTGCCATAAAACGGTGGAAAGACTGTAAATTACAGGTACATTCTCTGTATGTACTGAGAAGAGAAGGACACAAAAGCAAGACTTCAGGCTCGGATGGACAAGTCAGTCAGAAAGTTTATTTCAAAGCTGTTGATTTATGGGTTCTAAGCATGGACTTGACTTACCTGAGGTCTTTCTGCCTTATTCGAAAACAAAGAAACTTTAATTTATAAAATGGCAATAGATCTTCGTCTCGGATCAGGAACGTCAATGGATGTAAAGATGCATTCCAGGTGCATCAGGTGTTGTCCCTCTGTTTGATGGAGAAAGTTGGGTAGTCTTTCTACAAGAAACCACACACAACTGAAAGAGGCTGCTTTCCAATGGAGAAGCCAATGGTGAGGATCGGCGTAGTTCAGTCACCTAACGGATACATCCTGTGGGTGGCTATCCTCTTCTCATCATCGTTTAAGCTTGATACACTTCTGATAAATGAGATCAGTTTAGGCCGTTGTTTACACGTGAAAATACAGTGTGAAGGATTGTTATCAACCTCGTGAATGCATGTGTGCCATGTGAGGGAGCTGGAGAGTGCTTACTTCGACGACATGCGGACATTTATGCTCACCTTGCCTGAGAAGAATATTAATGATTGGAGGGAATTCAACTGTACTCTCATCCCTCCGTCGATCGAGTGGGTCAAGAGCCATACGGTCCCTCCACTAAGGTGTTACAAGATATAATACGCAATTAAACCTGAGAGACATTTTGCACATACAGTACCCCACTGACACAACTTTTACATACCCCACTATCAGAGTGGCCATATCTCGCAATCTCGACTGGACAACCCTATCCGCTCACCGTGGTGCAGGATTGTGAGTGATTGCAGTATCAAATTTGCACATCTTACAGATCATAATCTGGCCTGGATAAAGCTTCTCTGGCTGAGACAAGACTCTGCTGCTGGTCTCTGGCGTTGCAGCAATGCCTTAATTCAGGATGAAGCTTTTCTTTCGGTGTTTCGCAACTTTTGGCAAGCTTGGAGAAACAGAAAAGGAGATTTCTGCTCGCTTGGACTCTGGTGGATGTAGGGAGGTACGGGTTGAAATTGTTGGTACCAGGAGTACTCGTATGGAATGAGTAAAACACTGCGGATAGAGATCAAGAGGCTGGAAGAGAAGCTGTTGCTTCTTTGAGCGTCACCTGACAACACTCACTCCTGAATTACATTCTTATGAAGAAAAGAACAACACCCTGAAAGTGTGCAGCAGTGTGAAGGCCCAGGGAGTGTATGTGCGCTCATGGTTGCAGTTACTTTTCGAAGAGGAATATTCCCTGAGCTACACAACACAGGCAAAAGTATGTGGACACCTGCTCATCCAACATCTTAATTCCAAAATCATGGGCATTAATATGGAGTTGGTGCCCCCTTTTGCTGCTACAACAGCCTCCACTCTTCTGGGAAGGCTTTCCACTAGATGTTGGAGACATTGCTGCAGAATTTGCTTCCATTCAGTCACAAGAAGCATAAGTGAGCGTCGGCCTGATGTTGGGCGATTAGGTCTGGCTCACAGTGGGTGTTCCAAATTATCCCAAAGGTGTTTGATGGGGTTGAGGACAGGGTTTGTGCAGACCAGTCAAGTTCTTCCGAACCGATCTCAACAAACCATTTCTGTATGGACCTCGCTTTGTGCACGGGCCATGTCATGCCTGAAACAGGAAAGGGCCTTACCCAAACTGTTGGCACAAAGTTGGAAGTAGAGAATCATCTAGAATATCATTGTATTCTGTTGGCATTAAGATTTCCCTTCACTGGAACTAAGGGGCCTAGCCCGTACCATGAACAAGCTCGAATGAGCTAAGATCCTCGTCCTCTTAATTGTGACGTCATAAAAAACTAAATGACGTCACTTGTGATGTATCAGGTTTGTGATAAATGATCTGTGCTAGATGCCCGGCTTGATTCCGCAAACAAAATTCAAACAGCTTGCCTAGTTTCGGAGATAATGGTATAGGCGATTTCCATTAGCGGCGATATTATGACGTCAACTTTTTTCTAGGAAGAATTTCCAAAATCGGAGATGGTTACTGCCTGCGGCGTGGGCTTCTGCATATACATGGCAAGTTTCACGAAGATCCGATGAAAACTCTGGGTTGTGAAACAAAAAAATGTCAAAAATAGAATGACGTCATAAAAATTGATATGACGTCATAGTGATGTATCATATGCGCGGTAATTAATCTCTGCTAATGCCCTGTTCGATTCCCGCAAACAGAATTCAAAAAGCTTGCCTAGTTTCGGAGATAATTTTTAGGCGATTTCCATTAGCGGAGATATTTTGACGTCATAACTTTTTTCTAGGAGGAATTTTCAAATCGGAGATCGTACTGTCTGCGCAGGGTATTTTTACATATATATGCCAAGTTTCAGGAAGTTTCGATGAAAACTGTAGGCTGTGAAACAAAAAAGTCCACAAGAACAACAACGTGAGTAAGACTTAGAGATCCTCTGACGAGGATCTAAAATACACCACTCAAAAGAAGTCCTGGTAGGGTCTGCAATCTCTGATTGCTCTTTTCTTGTATTTTTGTAAAAGGAAGAAAAAAAAGTGTTTTAGTCTCCCTCCTTTTATGTATCTTGGTAGTGCTTTCTCTTTAAAAGGCTCTACCTTGTCTGCTGTGGTTCTCACATGGACTTGCAGAGATGCGGAAGTCGAGTGACATGAAACAGGAAACTTACATCTGTCTGAGCTTTCCTGTGCCATGAGCACAAGCCTCTAAAGTCTAAAGCCTTTCCAATAAAAGCACGACGACTACTACTACTGCTACTATGATGACAACTACTACTACTGTGATGGCCCCAATTAATTCCCACCTTTTGCAGGGTTGGCGAGAAACGTTTTATGGCTCAAGTGTTTTTGAACTGGCTTGTGAAGCCAGACGTTAATCGTAAGTTAATTTGGATGGTCATTTATACTTGTCCAGGACACCGACAATTTACCTATTGTTTGTGAAAGACACCATGGGATGTTTAACGTCCAGCAACAACCAATGCTGGCAGATAGTCCTGCGGTTTACGGCATTCCGATGGATGGCACACACATTGATGCATCACCCGACATGCCAACACCAGGGGGACAATTTATAGCTGGGTCGACATCTAACTCAGGCTAGACATCTCAAAGGTGAGTACTCATACCTCTAAAGTCTAAACCATCCTGCTTGAAGAAAACATCCAAAAATATCAGATTTTTCTCAAAATAATTTTATTGCAATCCTAGTCCACAACTATTTTGACCAACGCACATTCTTAATTAAGTATTAGCCACACCATGAATCTTCAGAAAGGCATGTTGGAAGGAAAAAAATTGGATTGGAGATTTTGAGTGTCTGAAGTCTGTTTCCATATCACTTGATCTCCATTTTCCACATTTTTAATGGAGTAGCCATAACAACATTATAGCATCGCTGCAGCTGTGCAGATCATTCTGAAGCCGCCAAAATAATGGCAGCCAGCAAACCGGCTCATGTTTTGTTTTGTTTTGTATCGCACTGCAAAAAACAACATTTCTGTAAAGTTATGTCAAAATCTAGCTGTATTTTGTGATGGGGTTAAGCAAGTCATTCATGTTTACAGCTGATATTCAAGTACATTTACATTTACATAAAGAGGCGTTGGTTGAACGATTTTCAATTTCTCGGTGCCAATTATCCAAGATATCTTTGTGTGAAAGAATTCTATCTGGAAGCAAAACAGTGCTTTCAGATGTAATGCCTTCACACATCGTTAACTTGTTTCACTGATGGATGGATATTAAACCAGCTGTTCCTTCTGCTTCAGGATAGTTTTCAGAAAGCAGGCCTTTGTGTCCCAAGAGGAGGTGGGCTCGACAGTGTTGTGATACACTGTAAAACTTCATGATGTGTCTGCTTTCGTGATGCTCGACAAGGACAGAGGCCTTTGTGAGTCCGTTTAGCCAGCTTACGAAAAAGTTTATTATTTTTTCACACCTGGTTGTATGTATGTATACCCAAGAAACGATTACAGTTTTCTTTTTCTTTTCACGTTATAAAGTGTGATTGTTCGCATCATACGTCATATTGTACAATCAATCAATTATGAAAGAAAAACACTCCTGTGCATCTTTAGACATGGTGATCAGTCTGGAAGCCATTGTCTTAACGGTCCCATATTCACTGAAAGGACAGTTAATCTGGGACCCAGTCACTTGAATGCCTCATAAAGAGCTTTTACTATAGTCAAGGAATTTGGGCTTAGACGAGCTTGAGCACACAGCATGGTCATGAACGAATATGATGCAACTCCACATACTGTGAGAGTCATCCTTGACTTCACCATCTCAAGTTTATGGACAGACACCAATGTGCAATGATGTGGAACTCTTGTTGCTCCAACTTAAATAAATCGACAGGATTGATTTCTGTGGGACATTTGTTGAGTCAAGTGTTGACACAAAGGTCATGTACTTTCATGGAACAGAGAGGGAAGTTGTGGAACTGTGAAACTCAACTGACAAGGACTTGTGGCAGAGTAGTGAATAAATGACCATTTGGTTGAAGGAAGTGCATAGACAAACAAGAATGACCACACTGTGTCACCACCTACGACACCAAAACACACACACATAATATATATATTATATATATATATATATATATATATATATATAATATATATATATATATTATATATATTGCATATTTTGCCTTCTCGGTCCACTCAACTCCCTCATCCTTGCTCGTGCCCATGTGTCTATGTTGTAAAAGCTGAGGTTGAAAAAAATAATAAAACAAAAATTATGACCCATGGCTCAGATTACATTCTCTATTCTGTCTCATTAAGGCCAAAAAAATATACTGGCCAGTTGATTGTCCAGATTAAAAAAAAAAACAAAGGAAGGAGGAGGCCCTTTTATTTGTTATTTGTTATATTAAATTTATTTCAAAATGGCACCGCTTTTAGTACCTGCCACGCCAATTTTTACCTCCCAACACCCCCCCCCCCCTCTAAAAAAAATTACATGTGTACGTACCAGATATTTCAGTTTTCTACCCCAAAACACATATGACATAGGTATATACCTGACAGGTGGTGTACAAAAGCCTTTGGTACTTACAAAGCCAATTAAAAATACAATCCACAGTTCTAAACAACTATATAATAAATTTGTGGCGGAATACAAAAAATTACACATTTGTGCATATTCAAATAATTGGCTATGCCATCTTTCTATATAGATCGACAGCAAACATTCAATACACAGATTTACGTATGTGGGATCTGGACTCATCAGCGCTCCCTGGTCCCAACTCCCCACTCACAAAATTGGAAAAAAAAAACATCACAACGCAGCATCGCCCATCAAAACTGTTCCAACATACCACGGTTCAGGCTCTAAGTTCCTGTCCGAATTTGCAAACAGATGAAAACCATCTTCAAAAATTAAGCTTAAATCATGAAAATGATTCGTCGCGTTTGCACAATTTGTCTACATTCGTTCGCACAATTTGTTAGTTTTAAAACCAGTCGAATTTTGCATCATTTTAATCCGAAGCATGCATAATTTTACCGCAGTGTCTGTGATGGAACTTACATACTTAGACATGTACACATCAGTATGCTTGCATATCGTGCATGGAAACGGAAAGTGGCAGTGAATCGAAAGCAGCAGTACAGCTCTTGGCGTTGTGGCTCGGTGACGTTATAAAAACTCAGTATCGACATTGGGAAAATGATCGAATCAAAGAATGGTGCAAGAGTCATACACAGGATATGGATTTTAAGATGGTGCAAATCGCTTCAATATTTTGGTAAAGTGCCTATAGAAAGTCAACCCCCCTTTCAAATTTTTTCACCTTTTGTTGCCACATAACCTGGAATGAAATTGCATTAAATCAGACTTTTTCCCCTTTATTTACACATCCTAACCCACAACTTCCAAGTGAAAAACAAATTCTACAAAATTCAGAAAATTCATTAATAATACAAAACTAGAATATCTTGGTTGGATAAGTGTCCACCCCTTATATAATTAATAGCAAATTGTAAATTAGCTCAGTGTAACCAATCACCTTCAAAATCACCACACAAGTTAATTGGCCTCCACCTGGGTTAAAGTGTTGTGATTCTGATTATTTCAGAAAAAAAATGAGCTGTTTCCTGTAGGTTTCCTCTGCTATAGTACATACATTTCACAGCAAGGACTCACCCATGAACCCAATGAGCTTTCAAAATACCTCCAGGATAAAGTTGTGGAAAGGCACGAATGGGGAATATTCCTTTTAAACAAATTGCCTTTTCTTTTACTGTACTCACTGGTTTTTACCCATGTACTCACTGCCTTTTTTAATACTCAATTCCTTATATTCATTTCCTTGTATTCAAAAAGTACCTATAACCTAGTTTTTATCTCCCACCTCTCCTCTTCTCCCCTTCCTGTCTGCTTCTTAGTATTTTGTTATTCTCTCGTGAAACCAATCTCACCAAGGCCAGCTGTAGGTCATCATTCTTCTCTCTCTCTCTCTCTCTCTTCTTTCTCTCTCTCTCTCTCTCTTCTCTCTCTCTCTCTCTCTCTCTTCTCTCTCTCTCTCTTTCTCTTCTCTTCTCTTTCTCTCACTCCTCCACTCCTCCACTCTCCACTCCTCCACTCCTCCACTCCTCCACTCCTCCACTCCTCCACTCATCCACTCATCCACTCATCCACTCATCCACTCCTCCACCCTCCACTCCTCCACTCCTACCAAAGCATATATATATCAGGAAAGGTAAGCTTAGTTTAGTGCAATCATTGTGGATGTTTACATCTCAGTGTTTTGGACTCCGTGGTACCGCGCAATAAATGTTCTTTGATGAAATGTACTTTTTCTTGTGATAGTGGATTATTTGTGTATTGCAAATTGAGTGATAGTATTTACACCGAGTCGGTAAGACAACAAAATTCCACAACAGCACAGATCAGGGAATGGGTATAAAAATATTTCAAAGGCCTTGAATATCCCTCGGAGCACAGTCCAGACAATCATTAAGAAATGGAAGTCATATGTACCACAAGACCCTGCCTAGATCAGGCTGTCCTTCCAAACTGGATGACCAAACAAGGAAGAGACTGATCAGAGAGGCCACCAAGAGACCAATGGCAACTTTGAAAGAGCTACATGTTTTTATGGCAAAGACTGGTCCTGTGTGCATGTGGCAATAATATTCAAACACTCCACAAGTCTGTCCTGTACCACAGGGTGGCAAGAAGGAAGCCATTACTCAAAAAAGCCACCTTGAGTCCTGTTTGAGGTATGCAAAACACCACTCTGGAAATTCTGAAGCCATGTGGCAAAAAGTTTTGTGGTCTGATGAAACCAAGATGGAACTTGGCCAAAATGCAAAACGTTAGGTTTGGTGCAAACTGAACACAGCACATCACCCAAAGAACACCATCCCTACTGTGAAGCATGGTGGTGGCAGCATCATATTATGGGGATGTTTTCCATCAACAGGGGTAGGAACTTGTCAGGATAGAAGGGAAAATGTAGAGAGCAAATCCTAGAGGAAAAACTGCCCTCTACAGAAAGATGGAATTGGCTGTGTGCTTCGCGGTCGGTGTCATGCTGAAAGGTGAACTTCCTCCTAAAGCTGCACTGGAGTGGCTAGGAACAAAAATATAAATGTCCTTGAGTGGCTCAGTTAGAGCCCTAACCTAAATCCAATCGAAAATCTGTGGCATGGCTTGAAGATTGCTGTCCATCAACGCTCCCCACGCAACTTGACTGAGCCTGAACAGTTTTGTACAGAAGAATGGGCAAATATTGCCCATCAAGTTTGCAAAGTTGGTAGAGACCTATCCTA
>CM068960.1:53311594-53328229 GCA_035128595.1 Eptatretus atami | reverse complement strand
CATTCTCCAGTGTTCACATCTTCTGTGTTCACACTCTTCCAAGGACAGCACTCTCCAGTGTTCACATCTTCTGTGTTCACAGACTTTCAAGGACAGCATTCTCCGGTGTTAACATCTCCAGTGTTCACACTCTTCCAAGGACAGCATTTTCCAGTGTTAACATCTTCTGTGTTCACAGGCTTTCAAGGACAGCATTCTCCAGTGTTAACATCTTCAGTGTTCACACTCTCCAAGGACAGCATCTCTCCGTGTTCACATCTTCTGTGTTCACAGGTTTCAAGGACAGCACTCTCCAGTGTTCACATCTTCAGTGTTCACACTCTTCCAAGGACAGCACTCTCCAGTGTTCACATCTTCTGTGTTCACAGGCTTCCAAGGACAGCATTCTCCAGTGTTCACATCTTCTGTGTTCACACTCTTCCAAGGACAGCATTCTCCAGTGTTCACATCTTCTGTGTTCACACTCTTCCAAGGACAGCATTCTCCAGTGTTCACATCTTCTGTGTTCACACTCTTCCAAGGACAGCACTCTCCAGTGTTCACATCTTCTGTGTTCACAGACTTTCAAGGACAGCATTCTCCGGTGTTAACATCTTCCAGTGTTCACACTCTTCCAGGCACTCCATGTTCTCCGATGTATAACTCTTCAGTTGTTGGACATCTACAAGGAAATTATGGACAGGAGGAGGCCATTCAGTCCATCATGCCTGCATCACACCAACACCACATTTAATAAATCCATCAATACCCCTTCCCTTCATGTGCAGCCTTTTGGCTGCTACACTGGTAATCATTTCACCAACCTCAGAAGGATGACAGGCTGAGTCAACCCCCTGGTATTAATTCAGCAGCCAACAGAGCTTGAACACAGGACCCTAGGATCCCAAGCCACCACCATAACCACTAAGCCAACACCAGGTTACTAACAATAAAGATTGAAGTTGAAGAGTTGAAAACTAACAAATTAACAATAAACTTGAAGATTAATTTTATTGAGCGCAGTCGTAAGAAACCGTTTGGCCACTCGCGAGACGAAAGGTCCCGGTGTCGATGGCCCATGTTAACGGAGGCTGTCCGATGTGACAATATACAACTCTGTACTATTCTCTCTCATAAATATTTTTTGAAGAAATCCCAACATTCCAAATTGGCTCTTTGATGTGCCTCATGCTTAGATATGAGAGCATACATGTGCCGAATAAGAAAGTAATGCCTCCAGTCATTTCAGAGGGGAGGCTCTAGATGGACACAAAGACAGACAGGACATAAAATATAATCCTCCTTCACTCAGTCACACATACACTGTTTACAAGAGCCTTTCCTGGCCTTTTGGGAAGGGGCAAGGCTAAAATTGCAGGACTTGTGGAGCAATTCCATCAATAAAATGTTTCAAGAACAATGTGTCAACATCCTGTGTTGTAATAATACGAACAAATTAACCCATCTGTCCTTCGGGACACATTTGGCGTTATTCGATACACATTTGCATACAAATAATTTAGGTCCTCCCCCACTCTGAACTCCTGGAGCTATGAATTTTATTTGGCACCTAAAACGATCATGGGCACAGCCTGAGAACAACTACCAATTTTCAACCCATTCCATCGAGCAGTTTAGGTGTCCATAGAAATCAAACAAACACACAAACAAGCTGACAGTTCTCAAATTAGAAATACATATTGTCCCTTAAATAAGTACCCATTTTTATTTACCGATTATAACAAGTATACACAACTTTCCAGTTGAAACTTAACTGGAACAGTGAAGTAATGCTTGAAGGTTTGTTTAATACTCAACATGGTCCACATTCATTTCCTTGATTCAACGTTCCCCAACAAATGGATCGGCCATGGTAGATCCATTGCTTGCCCTCCAAGATACAAGGACCTGACTTCCCTGTGATTTTTTTTTGTGGGTATGCTTGTTGTCTCAAGGCCAAACTCTCTAATCAGTCTCCTTCCTCTTATTCATGGTGCATCTTATCAAACCTGTCTCTGGTGTGGGCTCCCCTTCATCCAGCCCTTCATCTCAACCGGCATTACTGCAGACTCTGCCAAAGATAAGGAAGAATGCCTAAACTCTGTCTTTGCCTCCAAATATCATGTACCCAACCCAACCCATTCTGTACCCATCTTACCCCGACATACCCACTGTTTACTGGATACTGTCCCTCTCACCGGAGAATGTAGAGAAAATTCTGTCCCACCTTGACCCTGCTTCAGCAATGGGCCCAGATAACATAGGTACTCTATGTTTCCAAATACTGCTCTGTCCTTGTTTCCCCTCTATCTGGCTTATTCAGGCTGTCCTAGGTTGATCACCTCCCCATGCATGGAAGTCAACAAACATGACTCCAATCCACAAGAAGGGTGCAAAAACAGACCCTACCAACGATAGGCCAGCGAGCTTGCTTCCAATTATAACCAAAGTCACGGAATCCATTATTGCTTCTAATGTAAAGTATTTCCTTTTTTTTTTTCTTCCAAACAGCCACCTTCATTCCTGGATTTCTGACTTTCTCCACTCATACAGTCAACATGATACCATCGATGGAACCTACTCCTCCTCGTCCTCTCTGAACAGAGGCCGGAGTTCCTCAAGGCAGTGCTTCAGGCCTCGTCTTGTTCCTACTTTATATAAATGACTTTTCCGATGCTTTGGAAAACCTTCTCTTCCTATTTGCAGATGACTTCACAGTGTCATACAGTATCCCATCCCTCAGCTAGGCAGACAGCAACTGCATCACTCATCTGATGTGGAAAGTATTAGACACCGGTCGGACAAATGGAACTTGTCCTTCAATCCTGGAAAATCGCGCAATATAACCCTATGGCTCCAGAAGGATTGTCAAACAAAACCACCTATCAATTCCCTTGATCATCCAACGGAAGAGGTTCAGTCTCTTGAATATCTAGGCCTCACCATCAGCCAGGACCTTTCTTGGGCTGACCACTTTGCAAAGCTGGTCTCCAAAGTCAGTGGCAGACTGGGCATCCTCCCTCGATCCAAGTCTTTCCTTGGAAAATCAGAGCTGCTCACAGTCTGCAAGGCCTCTGTTTGTAGCTCGACCGAATAATGTTTTCCATTATGGCCTGGAGCCCCAGCATCACATCCGTCTCTCATAGATTCTGTAGAACACCAGTAAGATTCCATACAATATCAGAAAGCTCTCATAATTATTGGAATCTCCTGTGATGAGGCTGGAGCACAAAGTCTGTTGCTTTCATATTGCAGGCAGGTTGGTCATCTCTGTTTTCGCATCTCCATTGTTTGATATTTCGCCTTCTGTTATTTTAGTCAAATGACCCTCCCTCTCCACTCCAGGATGCACACATGTTCTTCCAGTAACAACCTCCTGGATAACACTTCCAAAATCTAGTCAAATGACCCTCCCTCTCCACTCCAGGATGCACACATGTTCTTCCAGTAACAACCTCCTGGATACACTTCCAAAATCCAGGCTGATTTGGCCACCTCAACTCTTTTATTCCTTCCTTCTCCAGTCTATGGAACCACATTCCAGAGGCTGTTCAGTTTCATGTTTTCCCTCAAGGTTTTCAAGCAAGCAGTGAACCGCCATCTCTTGTCATCCCTAATTCTGACCCAGGATCTTTATTTACCCCCATTAGCCTATCATAACCCAACCATCTTGCTAGTTTCAATGCTTCCTCCCTTCCTACCTCTCTTCTTTTCAAGCTTGTCAATTCCCCCGATGTTTGTACCACTGAGAGTTCTATCCTTCCTCTTCCATGAGCTTCACTCCTCTAAAGAAAAGAAAATCATTCTCTGCATTCCTTCATGAACACTCCCTGTAAAGATGCAAATGAGATCAACTACTTCAATTGATGGTAAAAGCGAAACATCATTGTTCGAAAACAAATGTTCACGACGCATGAAATGAAAAGCCTTCACTGCTTGGTTGTCTTGCATTAATTATAATGCATGAAAAGCATTCACAGGACATGAGAAATAGTCTGCATTCCATGAGACTTATTTCCCCAGCAGAATCTCACAGCTGTCTCTTTCTCACAAGGCCACGAACAACAGCCTGTAAATAGCAGATCCTGAGCACAATCCCCCAGTGCTCATTACATCTCAAAATGTTTGCCTTTTAATTGGGTCCCAAAATAAGGCAGAGATGAATGGTATTTGGCCAAAGTCAAAGCCTGATGTTTTTTGTCCATCAGGAAGACTCATCATCATCAATATACCACTCTTTATAAAGTGTCAGTACTGCTGAAGCAGTCTTTTGGCAAGGGTTATGCTGGTCGGTTTGCCTGCCCAGCAGTCAGCCAGCACTGGAATTTGTAATTTGTTCAGGGTGCCGGCTATTGCTCGCCAACTCCTCACGAAAGATACCATGGGGGATCTAATGTCCACAAAAGAGCTAGCAGACAGCTCTTCCGGATTAACGTCGATCCGATGGATGGCACCCAAATTGATGCCTCGCCCTGCAGGTGAAACACCAAGGTGACAGTTTATAGATGAAACTCGATTCGAACCCAGGCAAGAGAGATCAAAGGCAAGTGGGCATACCTCAAAGCTATCCTCCGAGCCGTGTTCATTAAAGAAGACCAACATAATTTAGATTTATGAGACCAGGATCAAGTAAAGTAACTAACATTGTGTTTGACATAAAGTGTAACGACTTGTAGGATATTATAAATGTATTCATACAGTTATGAAAATTAAAATACCAAATGAATATTGAACTGAACATAAAAATCGACACAACTGACTGCTTTTATGGCAACCCACTGTTACATTTGATCACAATTAGAAGCACATGAAAAATTAATAGGAGAGAGAGAGAGGGAGAGAGAGAGAGAGAGAGAGAGAGAGAGAGAGAGAGAGAGAGAGAGAGAGAGAGAGAGAGAGAGAGATGTGATCTATGTTAGAGGAAATAGAAGTGTATAGAGTGGGAAAACTACACAGACAAACAGAATATTAGAGGATTACGAAAGGTAAACTTTATAGGCAACCTATAAAGACAGGAATGTTGAAGAAAGCAAATGGCAAAGAGAGAGTGAGAGATATATATGAGTCAAATAGAGACAACATCAGATACTTGAGTTACGGTCAGCAAAATGATTGTCAAAATACGGTTGACGGAGTACTGCTCTCCCATCCGGGCTGTCTCCCCTGCCTCACATCTTGCTCAGCTTAATGCAGTGGAAACCAAGGCTTTCAAGATTATTGGAATCTCCCACAATGAAGCTGAATCGATGGGTCGACCACTTCACCATTGCAGACAGGTCTGTGGTCTCTCAGTCTTCCACCGCCTCCTTTCTGGTCTTGCTCCCCCGCTTCTTTCCGTGCTTTGCCCCCCCACCTCCAGGTTTCTGGAGGGCACACACGGTCTACCATCAACCCCCTTCTGGGGAACTACCTAAAACTTCCCCAAAACAAAACTATGATCTTTTCTACCCTCACTAACTGCCACATCCCAACCCCACTCCAATCCTTCTCCTTCTAAATTTCCAGTTTTTCCTGCTGAGAGTTTCCTTCTGAATCCATTTTGTTCACCTCATGCACCATCTCCTGCCCCCTGTTCTCCTCACACCCATTGGTTGTGCACCTCACTCTGTCTTGGCCTTCGGTTCTGCTGTTGGTGTTAGTTTCCCCCCTGTCTCCGCTGTTCCATTCTGATCCATTCAGTGTACTATTACTCGCTCTTCCACGAGTCTCGACTATGTATACAAAAAAAAAAAACTTTTTGAGATATCCTCCTCATAGACATACAGACAAACAGACAAACAAACAGACAGGTATGAAAACATTACCTCCGTCCATCTTCGGTGGCTGAGGTAATTAACTTAATCCAAAAATGTCCAAAAAATGGCACGTTATGTGACCCAAAATGCAATATAATTAAACATGCAATATTCAAAAGTGTGTTATCATTACTATGATTACTTAGTAATTAACAAATTGCTAATTTCAAAGATTATTTAATAATTAGCAATATTTAAAACCTGCGTCGCATCGGTTCTCAGCAGGACATTCATTTGTGTGATGTGCTGTGTAGGACCTCAGAACTGTTTGAAATGCTTTTTTCAGTTACTGTGTTGAACTACATCTGCCTTATTGAATCTCAAAAGCACTCGGTATTCACTCCCTGGCAAGGCCAGAATAAGAAAATGGAAGACGGAGGCAATTCACTGGACTGCAAGAATCATTCAAGGATTTATATACTACATGGCCAAAAGTATGTGGACACCTGCTCATCCACATTTACATTCCAAAATCATTGGCATTAATATGGAGTTGGTTCCCCTTTTGTTGCGAAAACAGCCTCCACTCTTCTGGGAAGGCTTTTCCACTAGATGTTGGAACATTGCTGCGGGATTTGCTTCCATTCAGCTACAAGAGTATTAGTGAGGTCGGGCACTGATGGTTGGGCGATTAGGTCGGCGTCACAGTCGGCGTTCCAATTCATCCCAAAGTGTTGAGTGGGGTTGAGGTCAGGGCTTTGTGCGCCGTCAAGTTCTTCCACCAATCTCGAACCATTTCTGTATGGACCTCGCTTTGTGCATGGAGGCATTGTCATGCTGAAACAAGAAAGGGCCTCCCAAATTGTTGCCATAAAGTTGGAAGCACAGAACCATCTAGAATGTCATTGTATGCTGTAGCATTAAGATTTCCCTTCACTGGAATGAGGGACCTAGCCCAACAATGAAAAACAGCCCCAGACCATTATCTCCGCCACAACTTTACAGTTGGCACTATGTGTTCGGGCAGGTAGTGTTCTCCTGGCATCCCCAAACCCAGATTCATCCGTTTGACTGCCAGTGTGAAGCATGATTCTTCACTCCAGAGAATATGTTTCCACTGCTCCAGAGTCCAATGGCGGTGAGCTTGACACTACTCCAGCCGACGCTTGCATTGCACATGGTGACTTAGGCTTGTGTGCGGCTGCTCGGCCATGGAACCCATTCATGAAGCTCTCGACAAACAGTGCTTGTGCTGACGTTGCTTCCAGAGTCATTTGGAACTCAGTAGTGAGTGTTGCAACGCCGACAAAATTTTTTCCGTGCTACGTGCTTAGCACTCGGTGGTCCCGTTGTGTGAGCTTTGTGTGCCTACCACTTCGCGGCTGAGTTGTTACTCCGAGACGTTTCCACGTCACAATAACAGCACTTCCGGTTGACTGGGCAGCTCTAGCAGGGCAGAATTTTATGAACTGACTTGTTGAAAAGGTAGCATTCTATGACGGTGCCACGTTGAAAGTCACTGAGCTCTTCAGTACGGCCATTCTACTGCAATGTTTGTCTGTGGAGATTGCATGGCTGTGTGCTTGATTTATACACCTGTCAGCAATGGGTGAAGCTGAAATAGCCGAATCCAATCATTAGAAGGGTGTCCACACCTTTTGGCCATGTAGTGTATCTTCCATCATCACTGCGTTGTTTGGATCCCTTCTGTTCTCCAGCCCATGTAGATATTTCACCACAATGACAGACGTTCTTGATGTGATGGTGGAAAAATTTATTTTATCACACTGCTATCACCAAATAATACAGAGAAGCTATGTTTGCCAGATTCTTTGATAGTAATGTATCCTTTGTTATCTACATTTTGGTAACTTATCTCAGAAGCACACTCACATGGATTCCCTGTAATATTTTCAAACTTGAGAATTAAACAATAGAGATTATAATTTATGTTTTTTAATGATCCTTTTCCCCCAATACAAGCAGAAAGCTTACATAATGCATACCACCTTACGAGGATTAACTTGAAACTTCATGAAGGACATCTGCATATTACAAATGCAAAAAATAGGGGTTTTGTTGGTAGCAGCCATCTAGCCCCCACCCCCCCCCTTATCCCCTCCTTCCCCCCTTATCCCCTCCCCAATACCTTCCGTATTCATTATAACCATCAAAGCCCAATTACTATTTGCATTTTTCCCATAGTTTCCCTGCCTCCAGCACTTCCTTTTCGTTTGCACACAGCACAGGGCTTGGGTAGCATCATTGGCTGAGGGCGCACCTGCACCACTGATGCAATGCCCTCTGCTGGTTCGGGCAGGAATTTGTAATTCGTTCAGCATGCCGGCGATAGCTCGCCAACTCTTTGCAAGGACACCGTGGATCTTTTTAACATCCTCAAACGAATGCCGGCAGACCGCTTATCTGATTGACAAACATTTTTCACCATAGGTGTGAAATGGAATACTCATGTGGAATGTTTTCATGATAATTATGACGTCATCGGTCACGCGGTGTGGCAGTGATGTTGGAAAAAGGAAAAACTTTAGACGTCTGTATCTCTGAAACTGCTCCATGGAAAAATTGAAACTTGGCACATGTCAAGTACTATTAATATGTTGAATAATAAAATTCCCGTTTCTCATCCGCCCGAGGGACGGCCGCACACTGATGGATGAGCCTGGATGTGAAACACCAGGATGACAGTTGAATTACAGCTCGGTTGGGATTCAAACCCAGGCTAGACGCGTAGAAACAAGTGTGCGTACCTAGCTCACTCTGTCAACCTCCTCTCAGCAACTTGTATCCATGGCATTCCTTCCTTACCAGGTCTGCCCTGCATCTTCGTCTTCATTTCCTCACACTTACAGTCAAGGTGATTCTCAAACAAGGTAAAGACTCATCTTAGAATGTGCATAACCTTCTGATAATTCCTTCAATGGGAGAGACAACTCTGTGCTTTTACTCTGTAAAGGCTAATGTGAATGAGGGAGGGCACATGAAGTCGTCTTCTCAGCCATCCATCAATCTTTTTTCAATACAGTCTACCTGTTCAGGGCTACAATGTAAACCATCAGGTCACAAAAACCTTTGTAACAACCAAGCTGGCAACAGCACAACTTCAATTCAACTTATAGCTTGCTTTGATTGATTGCCTCAAACCCCTTCTATGATGCTAGATGCATTTCCAAGTGATGTTGCTCGGCTGACAATGGCTCTCCATACCATCTGCTTAAGCTCTTAACATCCTGCTCCTTTCCAGTTGGATAATCTGTTAATCAAGGAAATACATCAATCAACTTACTCGTTTCTCCTTTGGACAGCACAATGCATTGACTACTTTTCTTTGCTTTAACCGCAATTCTCCGAGTACACCGAAAAGTCTTCCCCGAAAGGATTCCTAAAACATCCAGTCATTCGAGTCATACTAGTCATCCATAAAGGCCTTAAACTGAGGCATCAGTTAACATATCACTGGAAACTCATAATAATCCGGTGTGGCTTCATTGCACTTATGTGAGAGTGACCCAACTCAACAGCTACATCCAGTTGCACTACTAGTAGATTGTTTTGTTCGGTCTGGCCTCCTGCACGTTATTCCATAGCAGTGTGTACTCCACTCGTATACAGTGTGAAAATCCGAGAATACATCCGTGCACTCCAGATGCATCTAAACGCTTTCATTGATACCCGCCATGCAACCTCTTCTCCACTCTTCAACAACGATTGCACCACTCTATAAGGGCTGTCAACAAATATTCATATCTGTTTCATTGACAGGCTCTCTTATACCAGAGATACTCAGCCTGTCCATCCATCCATCGGACCATACTCTGTGCAGAGCGTTGGTGCTGCCGAAGCAGTCTCCTTGGCTATTGGGCACAATACTGGACTGGTCGCCACTCCGACACAGGATACCAGCAAGCTGGCACTCATTTTGCCGACTCGGAAGGATGACAGGTCGAGTTAACCTCACCTGGTATTAATTCAACAGCTGAGCGGGGTTTGAACTCAGGACCCTGGGGATCCCAAGCCCACCGCCCTACCATTAAGCCAACACCAGCATACTCAGCCTGTACAAGTGCTGAAACCCTTCTTCACCTTGCAATCCATACATGGCTCTTTTAGATAATCCTTAACCTTAATACCAATTCAAACAGACAAAATAAGGAAATATTAATTAGCTTGAATTATTTATTTTTGCTGTAAATAATGAAGAATTCCCTCCCACCTTTGTCTGGCAGAATTCTGGTTTCTGTTTTTGAATATTCAGTTGATGGATTCAATGCTTCTTAGGGCAGAATGTGATATTTATTATGCCCCCACTAACGAAGTCACCAGAGGCATGATGTTTCAGTTTGTTCATCGTCTGTACGTGCGACGTTCGTCCGTCTGTGCTAATTTTCTCTGCATCCGATTATCCGATTGACAAAAATTTTCACCATAGCTGCGACGTCAAGTAAATGTTAGAACGATATTGTGATGTCATAGGTCACGTATTGTGGCAGCCATGTTGGAAAAAAGGGAAAACTTCGGACTCTGTATCTCGAAACTGCAGCAAGGAAAAAATTGAAAGTTGGCACATGGCAAGTACTGCCCATGGGAAACAAGTATGATTTTTTTTTTGATGATGTCAGAGGTTGCTTCTTTATACGTCATAATTGCATATGTTGAATGCTTTATCCGATCAGTATGAAAATTTTTGAGGGTCATCTCGGGCTAAATTGTTTGGGGGAAAAAATTTGATGACGTCATCGACTCATCCATCAGGTGGTTCAGCAGCCATTTTTTTTTAATGTAAAAACCTTCAAAATATTCTTCTCCGAAATGGCTGAACAGATCGAGGCGAAACTTACAGGTATAATCGCCTATCCACGAGGAACAAATATTCTCCACCTATGACATCGTATGTACATTGTAGACTTTAGAAGCTATAATTTTTTTAAAGAATAAACCTTTAAAATCTCCTTCTCCAGACCGGCTTGACAGATCGAGAGTAAACTTTATCCACATGTTCCCTAAGCCTTGGGATACCGGGTGTTCACAAATAATTAATAAGTCACATGGTCTGGCGGCCTATTGGATTGATCAAAAATCTTTTTTTTTATATTTATTTTGAACCGCTTCATCAATCAACGTGAAATGTAAAATTATGATCAAGTAGTCGTGGGGAATATGTTTTTAAATTTCCACTGTGATAGAACGCATGGTCTAGTGACCAGAATTATTTAATATTTTAAATCTGAGTTCAGGGATTTAAATCAAACTTGGTACAAGTATGTATAATGATGTTAATAATGTGTGGTGGAGGCATATCTGGCAATGTCGCGACATCAAGAGTGCCCTTGTAGTTTTCATATTTGTTATTGTGATTTTGTGCAAGTGTGGTGTAATTGATATTGCACTTGTTGCAGGAGTGTAAGCAGAAAATGAAAAGTGAATGGGTACATGTAAGAGTATTGTTTTATTTTGAATGTTTACTTTAATCATTAAGGGACAACGTCCAATTTTGGAACATCTTTTTAGAATACCATAACTTTAACAATAAAAACAAAGTCATTTTTTTCAACTTTCAATATTCATAAAGATAAACTGGTCTAATAAACTTATATTGATAATTTGTGTTTTGTTTTGTTGTGTTTGTTAATATGAAACCTTTGAATAAGGAAATTTTAACTTCTTCCTATGGCAACATTTTCAGGGACTACTTAGTCATCACGTGTTGGCTGTTGAGAGGGAACGTGTTTTCTTGGTTGTCTCAGGATTTGTTCCCATATACCATCAAGAAAAATTGCACTTCAATGAGGTAAATATTATCAAGTAAATAATTTTGCTTCCTAAAAATAGGATGGCCTTTTTCTCACGAGATTTCTTTTTTTATATATGCATAAAAAATAATGTTCATTTTATATCTACTATGATCCTCAACCCACAAATACTACATTCCTTTTGAAAAGTTCCAAAAAAAAGTATGACGTTAATGGGTGAAGGCCTACTTGTTTTAGCGTCTCGTCGAGTCGTCCATTTTATTTTATATTTAGACAGAAAGGTAGTGAGAAGATGGATGGGAAATGAGTTCGACAGCGAGTCAAGAGGGGAGAATAGAGGAAGATTATAAACAATATGATAAATGTTTGATATTGCAGTTTCAGAGATAGTGATGACACAGGGTAGTCTTTGCTGTAGGAAAAGAACAGGAATGGCGCACTTCAGGATTGTTATCAATAGCTTGAAGAAATGGATGACTACTTTACAGGAGGTAACAAAGTGTGAAAAATTGTAGATAAAGCTGGTTAAGTTTGTGGAATGAGTCTGCGGAGGAGATGGGCAGTATCGAGTGTGATAAATTTTTTTTTTGAACCGCTTGACAACACAAGGGACAACACAAGGAGGTGCTGGAATTGCAATGGTACTGGACACTACAAACGAAACTGTCCATAATCACGACATACCCACACTCAGCAGAAAGCAGCCCCATCCAGCACCACTGTATTCCCCCTTTCTTTCAAGGAGTCAAACTAGTCATGCCTTCTACGAGAGCCAGGTGGTGGGCGAGGCTATTTCAGGAGAAGGTTCAGTTTTGAGGAAAGCAATGGAAGATTGTCCAGATATTGACATGAGATTTGGTACAAGTAGATGCTATTTGCTTAAATGACCACAGCAGCAGAAGTTTCAATGATTATGAATCAATTCTTCAGGGATCATTTAGCTGAAGATGGTGAGCTGGCAGACGTGTCTTCACTCATCCAAATCTTTGCTTCACAGGGATCAGAAATTCCTTACCATTGGTACGTTGGCTCTCCATCACTGTCCTTAATCATATTTTGCACACTCTGGGGTCCTCGTAGTTCAGAACACAACAATACCTCAGTGGAAGTAAGGAATTTTAGAGTACCTGATGTATTGGGATCAAACGTGCTATGAGACATTCACCACCAATGGAGGACATGTATGGTAATGAGTACATGGAAAAGGTCAACAGCTTGGTTATGGTAGGCCATGGACTTTCATCCTTACTTCATGCTATGAAGTTATACCAAACTGTACCCGACTTCTAAACCATGCGAGTAGCAGGGCACCAAACCATTCTGTTACATGCTCACACAATCACTGTCATGGAGGGGGATCATGTCATTCATTATGCCAATGTTCATCAGTCGGTCAACGCTATGCCCTCTTCGAGCGTCATGTCTCCTATGTAGCTGAGAACCTAGTGGTGTAATGCTGGGAGCAGCTCTAGTCACCATTGGTGGACGGTTAGGATACCGATGGAATTGCCAATTTTAGTGATCAAGATGCCTACATCCAACCGAGAACCCCATAGGCTCCTTAAATCTGCCACCATTGTTGAAAACTGACCGAATGAAGAAGACATCCAGGAACTTGTCTCCAAGATGAATATTGGTGAACTGGAAGAGACATAGAAACAGCAACTTCTCTCGACCCTTTCAAAGTATCATTCAGCATTCAGTAAGGATGAAGATGATTTGGGTATTGTGATCTATGAGTCACAGAATTGGGACAGTGGACGACCATCCTGTGAAGATCCCATACAATGGAATACACCACATCACTAGAACAAAGTGAGGGAGTACTGCAGAAGTCCCGAGATCGAGGTATTGTTCAGAGTCATCAAGTCCATATGCTTCACCCTTGTTCTTGTCAGGAAGAAAGATGGGAAATTCAAATTGGTGTAGATTATTGTTCACTCAATGTCAGAACCTGTAAGGATGCCTATCCTCTACCAAGGGTTGAAGAGGCATTGCAGGTTCTGAAGGGTGCAAGATACTTTTGCAGTCTGATCTAGCCCATGGGTTGAATCAACTACCAGTTGCAGAAGTGGATATTGAGAAAATGGCATTTCGTGCAGGAACTGGAGGACTCTACAAATACACCGGGATCCGTTTAGACTCTGCAATGTCCCAGCCACCTTCATGCGGGTCATGGATAAGGCATTTGGCGATCTCAACTTCCAGTCTCTTCTTGTTTACCTTGATGGCATCCTCATCTTTGGTACAATTCAAAGAAACACTGGGAGACTGTATAATGTTCTAGCCTGATTCTCAATCTCAATCTGAAAGGGAAGCCAGCAAAGTCCCAGCTTTTCCGGACCAAGGTACATAACCTGGGGCATGCCGTGACTAGCAGGGTACAAGTTCAGATGGGAGAAGATCTGTGCTGTACAGGGATGGCCCCTACTTCAGACAGAAAGGGTGCTTTGCGGGTTTCTTGGTCTGGCGAGTTATCACTGAAGATTTGTGCAGGGCTATGCACAAGTGCTTCATCTCTACACAGCCTACTACAGAAGCCGGAAGAGGGTAAAAATGCTGGGGAGAAGTGCAGTAGGCATGCCATGTCATGGAACCTCAAAGAAAGTTGGACTGGAGCATGTGAAGGCTTCTTTTGCATCCTCAAACAAAACTAATTGTGCCACCTGTCCTCGGTTACCAGACTTCAACTTCCCTTTCACATTGAAGACTGATGCCAGTTTCCACAGTCTCAGAGCTGTACTGTCACAGGCACAAGGACAGGGGAAAGTGGTCATTGCCCATGCCAGCAGGAGTCTCAAGCCTAATGAGCAGAATATGTAGAATTACTTAAGCATGAAACTCAAACCTGCTGGCTTTGAGATGGGCAATCTCCCAAAATACAGACACTTACTGATTGGTACAGAGTTTTGAGGTATTCACAAACACAAACCCTCTCAGTTATCGACAGGCAACGGCTAAGCTTGGAGCCATGGAAACAATCGGCAGTGGAAGTATCTCAGTTCAAGTTCATGATCGGTTACAGGCCGGGTAAATCAATGGAATGCTGATGCCTTCATCCGAAAGACTTAACATGGAGGAGAACCTACTTCTGCCAGATTGGAGGGATATCAGCTGATCATAAGCCTGAACCTCGAACGAGTGATAGCATCGACACCCCAATGCCCCTGAAGTCTGCACAAGGATTCACCAAAGCAGCGCAGAGGTTTTATGAATGAAATCCATTCTAGAGCTATAAGGATTGAACCAAGAACAATTTATCCTTTACCGTTTATTGCAAAAGAAGACGTCAAATAGCTACAATTTGCTCACAAAGACATCAGAAGATTTCACCTTCACGAGAGGACCAACACCTCCGACTTGACGCTACCTAATGAAAGAGTCCAAGCAGGTATGCAAACTGTTGAGATGCTAGAAAAAGGTAAGAGAGGAAGATGGCATACTATAAGTCTCATCCAAGATGATGGGAGACATAAAACAAACTGATCCTTCTCAACAGCCTCAATGTTTAAGTTTGGAAGGAATCAGTCGCTGCGGTGGAGAGTGGTATTACGCGATACCATCACCACTTCCCTGGCTCTTCTGGAGTATGTCTTCGTCGTATATTTCCTTTTGCTCATATGTCTGTGTCGATGTATAAAACATATAATTGTTTCTTACAATTCTAAACTGTAAAAAACATTCTAAGTCGTTCGCGGTTGCGTCATTTTGAATGTATGAATGTTGGGTTATTTATATTAGACCTTGAGTTCCTGTCTCCCATCTCTGCTAACTTTGAGACGACAAGGGAATAAATAATACTTGCTTTATATAAATGTATCGTATCATTCGTATGTTTTTTGTGGGTCCCCTGGAGTTTGGGCCCTGGACAAATATCTCGTTGGTCCTTCTCTAAATCCGGCCCTGGTTGATGGGACATCAACCCACAAGCAGGGATGCATGTGACACAGCAGTTTTACTGCTTCATTGAGTCAATGGTAGTTCTAGTTGTTTTCCCTCAACTCGCACCAGTCCATTCCTCCCGAATGAAGAGGAATGTAAGAGTCCACAAGAGAGGACTTGTGGGTTCTCGTGAGAGAGCGATCGGATGGTCCTGCATAATTATCTTCAGCGAACAGGACGTAACTGAACAGATCTCACAACCTACGTTTTAGACTTGTGGCTGTGCTGTGCGATGTACTTGGCCGGGGAAGGTCGGGTCCAGGGCCTTGTCCTCGAGGCTTGAATGCCGGGGTTTCGTTGATGTTGCAAGTGGAAATAAAGACAATGGACTGCACTTCCACTGTGTGTTGAGGTCCTTTCTTTTGTGTACAATATCTATCTATATTCCAGCAGTGGTGTGTGTGTGTGTGTGTGTGTGTGTGTGTGTGTGTGTGTGTGTGTGTGTGTGTGTGTGTCTGTCACCGCTGTTTCTCGACAACACTGGTCCGATCTAATTGAAACTTGCCAGGTATATTGCTGGGGACCTGAGGATGTGCCTTTTCAAGGTTGATATTAATCGGACAAGTGCTTCCCAAGTTATGGCCATTTATTTACCAACCAATGATGCACGTTGCTGCGTAGGCGTGGCTGCGTAGGCCAGTGCGCGGCCGGCCGACGATGACGTCACGGGCCGTGCCGGTTACATGGCAGCGAATGGCATGGCAAGCAAAGACAGGGAGGTAAGCTTGATTTTAATTTGATTTTAATTAACTCTGTGTGTGTAGTATCACAGCAGTTGTTACTTCAATACAAGTGCTAATTCGTGGAATGCATGTGAACATTCCGTACGGGCACGCACTACTTTCGGATAGTGATGACAATGTATTCTAATAATTTCTCGATTTCTTATGTGCATTTATAGATAAACACAATGCCCCAATCCAGTCGTCGTTTACGAGAGCGAAGGAACGGCCTGTGTGTTGTTTGAAAGATTTTTTTGGGGGTTTGCACGTACGGGCACGCGAGAGCGAAGGAACGGCCTGTGTGGTTGTTTCTGGCTCGCGGTTTGAAAGTTTTTTTATTACTTTTTGGGGGGTTTGCACATACAGCCAGCCACGGCACGACTACGGGCATGCAAGAGCGAAGGAACGACCTGTGTGGTTGTTGTTTCGGCTGCGGTTTTGAATTTTTTTTTTGCATGTACGGCCAAGCACGTATGGGAATGTACTAAT
>CM068960.1:53302187-53311569 GCA_035128595.1 Eptatretus atami | reverse complement strand
GCATTGTGTTTATCTATAAATGCACATAAGAAATCGAGAAATTATTAGAATACATTGTCATCACTATCCGAAAGTAGTGCGTGCCCGTACGGAATGTTCACATGCATTCCACGAATTAGCACTTGTATTGAAGTAACAACTGCTGTGATACTTACACACACAGAGTTAATTAAAATCAAAATTAAAATCAAAGCAACCTCAACCAGACATGCGCCAACCATGACATCTCGCGCATGTAACCCGACGCCGCCTGACCGTCATGTCGAGCGAGCGCGCACCGCGCCACGCCACGCACCACGCCCTACGCAGCAACTGTCATGTCATGTGGTATAAATGGCCATAACTTGGAAGCACTTGTCCGATTAATATCAACCTTGAAAAGCACATCCTCAGGTCCCAGCAATAAACCTGGCAATTCAATTAGATCGACCAGTGTGTCGAGAAACGTCGAGACCCACAACACACACACAACACACAACACACACACACACACCACACACACCACACACACGACGAAACGCACCACACACACACAGCAACACACACAACACACACACTGACCATCTTACACTCGATATATTCAGAGATCAATAGGAATCGAGTAGGCACCGAGTCAACAACAAAAGACCATCAACACAACAGAGGGGAACAGAAGCCTACCACATCACTAGACCACACGACCAAACAGATCAAAAACAAGAAACCCGCCCATTCAACCCCGAGACAGAGCCTGGAGACCCGACCTTCCCCGGCCAAGTACATCGCACAGCACAGCCACAAGTCTAAAACGTAGGTTGTGAGATCTGTTCAGTTACGTCCTGTTCGCTGAAGATAATTATGCAGGACCATCCGATCGCTCTCTCACACCGGAACCCACAATGTCCTCTCTTGTGGACTCTTACATTCCTCTTCATTCGGGAGGAATGGACTGGTGCGAGTTGAGGGAAAACAACTAGAACTACCATTGACTCAATGAAGCAGTAAAACTGCTGTGTCACATGCATCCCTGCTTGTGGGTTGATGTCCCATCAACCAGGGCCGGATTTAGAGAAGGACCAACGAGATATTTGTCCAGGGCCCAAACTCCAGGGGACCCACAAAAAACATACGAATGATACGATACATTTATTTATAAAGCAAGTATTATTTATTCCCTTGTCGTCTCAAAGTTAGCAGAGATGGGAGACAGGAACTCAAGGTCTAATATAAATAACCCAACATTCATACATCAAAATGACGCAACCGCGAACGACTTAGAATGTTTTTTATACAGTTTAGAATTGTAAGAAACAATTATATTGTTTTATACATCGACACAGACATATGAGCAAAAGGAAATATACGACGAAGACATACTCCCAGAAGAGCCAGGGAAGTGGTGTATGGTATCGCGTAATACCACTCTCCACCGCAGCGACTGATTCCTTCCAACACTTAAACATTGAGGCTGTTGAGAAGGATCAGTTGTTTTATGTCTCCCATCATCTTGGATGAGACGTTATAGTATGCCATCTTCCTCTCTTACCTTTTTCTAGCATCTCAACAGTTTGCATACCTGCTTGGACTCTTTCATTAGGTAGCGTCAAGTCGGAGGTGTTTGGTCCTCTCGTGAAGGTGAAATCTTCTGATGTCTTTGTGAGCAAATTGTAGCTATTTGACGTCTTCTTTTGCAATAAACGGTAAAGGATAAATTGTTCTTGGTTCAATCCTTATAGCTCTAGAATGGATTTCATTCATAAAAACCTCTGCGCTGCTTTGGTGAATCCTTGTGCAGACTTCAGGGGGCATTGGGGTGTCGATGCTATCACTCGTTCGAGGTTCAGGCTTATGATCAGCTGATATTCCCTCCAATCTGGCAGAAGTAGGTTCTCCTCCATGTTAAGTCTTTCGGATGAAGGCATCAGCATTTCCATTGATTTTACCCGGCCTGTAACCGATCATGAACTTGAACTGAGATACTTCCACTGCCGATGTTGTTTCCATGGCTCCAAGCTTAGCCGTTGCCTGTCGATAACTGAGAGGGTTTTGTTTGTGAATACCTCAAAAACTCTGTACCAATCAGTAAGTGTCTGTATTTTTGGGAGATTGCCCATCTCAAAGCCAGCAGGTTTGAGTTTCATGCTTAAGTAATTCTACATATTCTGCTCATTAGGCTTGAGACTCCTGCTGGCATGGGCAATGACCACTTTCCCCTGTCCTTGTGCCTGTGACAGTACAGCTCTGAGACTGTGGAAACTGGCATCAGTCTTCAATGTGAAAGGGAAGTTGAAGTCTGGGTAACCGAGGACAGGTGGCACAATTAGTTTTTGTTTGAGGATGCAAAAGAAGCCTTCACATGCTCCAGTCCAACTTTCTTTGAGGTTCCATGACATGGCATGCCTACTGCACTTCTCCCCAGCATTTTTACCCTCTTCCGGCTTCTGTAGTAGGCTGTGTAGAGATGAAGCCACTTGTGCATAGCCCTGCACAAATCTTCAGTGATAACTCGCCAGACCAAGAAACCCGCAAAGCACCCTTTCTGTCTGAAGTAGGGGGCCATCCCTGTACAGCACAGATCTTCTCCCCATCTGAACTTGTACCCTTGCTAGTCACGGCATGCCCCAGGTTATGTACCTTGGTCCGGAAAAGCTGGGACTTTGCTGGCTTCCCTTTCAGATTGAGATTTGAGAATCAGGCTAGAACATTATACAGTCTCCCCAGTGTTTCTTTGAATGTTGTACCAAAGATGAGGATGCCATCAAGGTAAACAAGAAGAGACTGGAAGTTGAGATCGCCAAATGCCTTATCCATGACCCGCATGAAGGTGGCTGGGACATTGCAGAGTCTAAACGGCATCCCGGTGTATTTGTAGAGTCCTCCAGTTCCTGCACGAAATGCCATTTTCTCAATATCCACTTCTGCAACTGGTAGTTGATTCAACCCATGGGCTAGATCGAGACTGCAAAAGTATCTTGCACCCTTCAGAACCTGCAATGCCTCTTCAACCCTTGGTAGAGGATAGGCATCCTTACAGGTTCTGACATTGAGTGAACAATAATCTACACCAATTTGAAATTTCCCATCTTTCTTCCTGACAAGAACAAGGGTGAAGCATATGGACTTGATGACTCCTGAACAATACCTCGATCTCGGGACTTCTGCAGGTACTCCCTCACTTTGTTCTAGTGATGTGGTGGTATTCCATTGTATGGGATCTTCACAGGATGGTCGTCCACTGTCCCAATTCTGTGACTCATAAGATCACAATACCCAAGATCATCTTCATCCTTACTGAATGCTGAATGATACTTTGAAAGGGTCGAGAGAAGTTGCTGTTTCTATGTCTCTTCCAGTTCACCAATATTCATCTTGGAGACAAGTTCCTGGATGTCTTCTTCATTCGGTCAGTTTTCAACAATGGTGGCAGATTTAAGGATGCCTATGGGGGTTCTCGGTTGGATGTAGGCATCTTGATCACTAAAATTGGCAATTTCCATCGGTATCCTAACCGTCCCACCAATGGTGACTAGAGCTGCTCCCAGCATTACACCACTAGGTTGCTCAGCTACATAGGAGACATGACGCTCGAAGAGGGCATAGCGTTGACCGACTGATGAACATTGGCATAATGAATGACATGATCCCCCCTCCATGACAGTGATTGTGTGAGCATGTAACAGAATGGTTTGGTGCCCTGCTACTCGCATGGTTTAGAAGTCGGGTACAGTTTGGTATAACTTCATAGCATGAAGTAAGGATGAAAGTCCATGGCCTACCATAACCAAGCTGTTGACCTTTTCCATGTACTCATTACCATACATGTCCTCCATTGGTGGCTGAATGTCTCATAGCACGTTTGATCCCAATACATCAGGTACTCTAAAATTCCTTACTTCCACTGAGGTATTTGTTGTGTTCTGAACTACGAGGAACCCCAGAGTGTGCAAAATATGATTAAGGACAGTGATGGAGAGCGCAACGTACCAATGGTAAGGAATTTCTGATCCCTGTGAAGCAAAGATTTGGATGAGTGAAGACACGTCTGCCAGCTCACCATCTTCAGCTAAATGATCCCTGAAGAATTGATTCATAATCATTGAAACTTCTGCTGCTGTGGTCATTTAAGCAAATAGCATCTACTTGTACCAAATCTCATGTCAATATCTGGACAATCTTCCATTGCTTTCCTCAAAACTGAACCTTCTCCTGAAATAGCCTCGCCCACCACCTGGCTCTCGGTAGAAGGCATGACTAGTTTGACTCCTTGAAAGAAAGGGGGAATACAGTGGTGCTGGATGGGGCTGCTCTTTCTGCTGAGTGTGGGGTATGTCGTGATTATGGACAGTTTCGTTTGTAGTGTCCAGTACCATTGCAATTCCAGCACCTCCTTGTGTTGTCCCTTGTGTTGTCAAGCGGTTCAAAAAAAAAATTTATCACACTCGATACTGCCCATCTCCTCCGCAGACTCATTCCACAAACTTAACCAGCTTTTATCTACAATTTTTCACACTTTGTTACCTCCTGTAAAGTAGTCATCCATTCTTTCAAGCTATTGATAACAATCCTGAAGTGCGCCATTCCTGTTCTTTTCCTACAGCAAAGACTACCCTGTGTCATCACTATCTCTGAAACTGCCAATATCAAACATTTATCATATTGTTTATAATCTTCCTCTATTCTCCCCTCTTGACTCGCTGTCGAACTCATTTCCCATCCATCTTCTCACTACCTTTCTGTCTAAATATAAAATAAAATGGACGACTCGACTAGACGCTAAAACAAGTAGGCCTTCACCCATTAACGGTCATACTTTTTTTTTGGAACTTTTCAAAAGGAATGTAGTATTTGTGGGTTGAGGATCATAGTAGATATAAAATGAACATTATTTTTTATGCATATATAAAAAAAGAAATCTCGTGAGAAAAAGGCCATCCTATTTTTAGGAAGCAAAATTATTTACTTGATAATATTTACCTCATTGAAGTGCAATTTTTCTTGATGGTATATGGGAACAAATCCTGAGACAACCAAGAAAACACGTTCCCTCTCAACAGCCAACACGTGATGACTAAGTAGTCCCCTGAAAATGTTGCCATAGGAAGAAGTTAAAATTTTCCTTATTCAAAGGTTTCATATTAACAAACACAACAAAACAAAACACAAATTATCAATATAAGTTTATTAGACCAGTTTATCTTTATGAATATTGAAAGTTGAAAAAAATGACTTTGTTTTTATTGTTAAAGTTATGGTATTCTAAAAAGATGTTCCAAAATTGGGACGTTGTCCCTTAATGGATTAAAGTAAACACTTCAAAATAAAACAATACTCTTACATGTACCCATTCACTTTTCATTTTCTGCTTACACTCCTGCAACAAGTGCAATATCAATTACACCACAACTTGCACAAAATCACAATAACAAATATGAAAACTACAAGGGCACTCTTTGATGTCGCGACATTGCCAGATATGCCTCCACCCACATTATTACATCATTATACATACTTGTACCAAGTTTGATTTAAATCCCTGAACTCAGATTTAAAATATTAAATAATTCTGGTCACTAGACCATGCGTTCTATCAAGTGGAAATTTAAAAAACATATTCCCCACGACTACTTGATCATAATTGTTACATTTCACGTTGATTGATGAAGCGGTTCAAAATAAATATAAAAAAAAAGATTTTTGATCAATCCAATAAGGCCGCCAGACCATGTGACTTATTAATTATTTGTGAACACCCTGGTATCCCCAAGGCTTAGGGAACATGTGGATAAAGTTTACTCTCGATCTGTCAAGCCGGTCTGGAGAAGGAGATTTTTAAAGGTTTATTCTTTAAAAAAATTATAGCTTCTAAAGTCTAAACCATGTCACATACGATGTCATAGGTGGAGAATATTTTGTTCCTCGTGGATAGGCGATTATACCTGTAAAGTTTCGCCTCGATCTGTTCAGCCATTTCGGAGAAGAATATTTTTGAAGGTTTTTACATTAAAAAAAAAATGGCTGCTGAACCACCTGATGGATGAGTCGATGACGTCATCAAATTTTTTCCCCCCAAACAATTTAGCCCGAGATGACCCTCAAAAATTTTCATACTGATCGGATAAAGCATTCAACATATGCAATTATGACGTATAAAGAAGCAACCTCTGACATCATCAAAAAAAAAATCATACTTGTTTCCCATGGGCAGTACTTGCCATGTGCCAACTTTCAATTTTTTCCTTGCTGCAGTTTCGGAGATACAGAGGTCCGAAGTTTTCCCTTTTTTCCAACATGGCTGCCACAATACGTGACCTATGACATCACAATTATCGTTCTAACATTTTACTTGACGTCGCAGCTATGGTGAAAATTTTTTGTCAATCGGATAATCGGATGCAGAGAAAATTAGCACAGACGGACGAACGTCGCACGTACAGACGGATGAACAAACTGAAAACATCATGCCTCTGGTGACTTCGTTAGTGGGGGGCATAATAAATATCACATTCTGCCCTAAGAAGCATTGAATCCATCAACTGAATATTCAAAAACAGAAACCAGAATTCTGCCAGACAAAGGTGGGAGGGAATTCTTCATTATTTTACAGCAAAAATAAATAATTCAAGCTAATTAATATTTCCTTATTTTTGTCTGTTTGAATTGGTATTAAGGTTAAGGATTATCTAAAAGAGCCATGTATGGATTGCAAGTTGAAGAAGAGGGTTTCAGCACTTGTACAGGCTGAGTATGCCTGGTGTTGGCTTAATGGTTAGGGCGGTGGGCTTGGGATCCCAGGGTCCTGAGTTCAAACCCCGCTCAGCTGTTGAATTAATACCAGGTGAGGTTAACTCGACCTGTCATCCTTCGAGGTCGGCAAAATGAGTGCCAGCTTGCTGGTATCCTGTGTCGGAGTGGCGACCAGTCCAGTATTGTGCCCAATAGCAAGGAGACTGCTTCGGCAGCACCAACGCTCTGCACAGAGTATGGTCCCGATGGATGGATGGACAGGCTGAGTATCTCTGGTATAAGAGAGCCTGTCAATGAAACAGATATAGAATATTTGTTGACAGCCCTTATAGAGTGGTGCAATCGTTGTTTGAAGAGTGGAGAAGAGGTTTGCATGGGCGGGTATCAATGAAAGCGTTTAGGATGCATCTGGAGTGCACGGATGTATTCTCGGATTTTCACACTGTATACGAGTGGAGTACACACTGCTATGGAATAACGTGCAGGAGGCCAGACCGAACAAAACAATCTACTAGTAGTGCAACTGGATGTAGCTGTTGAGTTTGGGTCACTCTCACATAAGTGCAATGAAGCCACACCGGATTTATTATGAGTTTCCAGTGATATGTTAACTGATGCCTCAGTTTAAGGCCTTTATGGATGACTAGTATGACTCGAATGACTGGGAATGTTTTAGGAATCCTTTCGGGGAAGACTTTTCGGTGTACTCGGAGAATTGCGGTTAAAGCAAAGAAAAGTAGTCAATGCATTGTGCTGTCCAAAGGAGAAACGAGTAAGTTGATTGATGTATTTCCTTGATTAACAGATAATTCCAACTGGAAAAGGAGCAGGATGTTAAGAGCTTAAGCAGATGGTATGGAGAGCCATTGTCAGCCGAGCAACATCACTTGGAAATGCATCTAGCATCATAGAAGGGGGTTTGAGGGCAATCAATCAAAGCAAGCTATAAGTTGAATTGAAGTTGTGCTGTTGCCAGCTTGGGTTGTTACAAAGGTTTTTGTGACCTGATGGTTTACATTGTAGCCCTGAACAGGGTAGACTGTATTGAAAGAAAGATTGATGGATGGCTGAGAAGACGACTTCATGTGCCCTCCCTCATTCACATTAGCCTTTACAGAGTAAAAGCACAGAGTTGTCTCTCCCATTGAAGGAATTATCAGAAGGTTATGCACATTCTAAGATGAGTCTTTACTCCTTGTTTGAGAATCACCTTGACTGTAAGTGTGAGGGAAATGAAGACGAAGATGCAGGGCAGACCTGGTAAGGAAGGGAATGCCATGGATACAAGTTGCTGAGACAGGGTTGACAGAGTGAGCTAGAGGTACGCACACTTGTTTCTACGCCGTCTAGCCTGGGTTTGAATCCCAACCGAGCTGTAATTCAACTGTCATCCTGGTGTTTCACATCCAGGCTCATCCATCAGTGTGCGTGCCGTCCCTCGGGCGGATGAGAAACGGGAATTTTATTATTCAACATATTAATAGTACTTGACATGTGCCAAGTTTCAATTTTTTCCATGGAGCAGTTTCAGAGATACAGACGTCTAAAGTTTTTCCTTTTTTCCAACATCACTGCCACACCGCGTGACCGATGACGTCATAATTATCATGAAAACATTCCACATGAGTATTCACATTTCACACCTATGGTGAAAAATGTTTGTCAATCAGATAAGCGGTCTGCCGGCATTCGTTGATGGATGTTAAAAAGATCCCACGGTGTCCTTCGCAAAGAGTTGGCGAGCTATCGCCGGCATGCTGAACGAATTACAAATTCCTGCCCGAACCAGCAGAGGGCATTGCATCAGTGGTGCAGGTGCGCCCTCAGCCAATGATGCTACCCCACAGCCCTGTGCTGTGTGCAAACGAAAAGGAAGTTGCTGGAGGCAGGGAAACTATGGGAAAATGCAAATAGTAATTGGGCTTTGATGGTGTATAATGAGCATACGGAAGGTATTGGGGAGGAGGGGGATAAGGGGGGGGGTGGGGGGCTAGATGGCTGCTACCAACAAAACCCCTATTTTTTGCATTTGTAATATGCAGATGTCCTTTCATGAAGTTTCAAGTTAATCCTCGTAAGGTGGTATGCATATGTAAGCTTTCTGCTTGTATGTGGGGAAAAAGGATCATTAAAAAAACATAAATTATAATCTCTATTGTTTAATTCTCAAGTTTTGAAAATATTACAGGGAATCCATGTGAGTGTGCTTCTGAGATAAGTTACCAAAATGTAGATAACAAAGGATACCATTACTATCAAAGAACTCTTGGCAAACATAGCTTCTCTGTATTATTTAGGTGATATGTAGACATGTGTGATAAAATAAATTTTTCCACTCACCATCAAGAACGTCTGTCATTGTGGTGAAATATCTACATGGGCTGGGGAACAGAAGGGATCCAAACAACGCAGTGATGATTGGAAGATACACTACATGGCCAAAAGTGTGTGGACACCCCTTCTAATGATTGGATTCGGCTATTTCAGCTTCACCCATTGCTGACAGGTGTATAAAATCAAGCACACAGCCATGCAATCTCCACAGACAAACATTGGCAGTAGAATGGGCCGTACTGAAGAGCTCAGTGACTTTCAACGTGGCACCGTCATAGAATGCTACCTTTTCAACAAGTCAGTTCATAAAATTTCTGCCCTGCTA
>CM068960.1:53289521-53299677 GCA_035128595.1 Eptatretus atami | reverse complement strand
CCAGCAACAATTGGGACATACCAAGTATAAAGTTTATCAACATAGGGGATGTACGAAGTATAAGGTTTATCAACATAGGGGATGTACCAAGTATAAGGTTTATCAACAATGGGGTTGCTACTAGTACACGTATATGGTTTTACCAAACGAGAGGGTATAACCAAGTATAGGTTACATCATATAGGGGAGTGTATCCAAGCATAAGGTTTATTCAACAATGGGGTTGTACCAAGTACAAGGTTTATCAACAATGGGGTGTTATCAAGTATAAGGTTTATCAACATGGGTTATACCAAGTATAAGGTTTATCAACAATGGGGTTGTACCAAGTAAAGGTTTATCACAATGGGGTTGTACCAAGTATAAGGTTTATCAACATGGGGTTATACAAGTATAAGGTTTAAATGGGGTTGTCAAGTATAACGGTTTATCAACAATGGGTTGTACCAAGTATAAGGTTTATCAACATAGGGGTTATATCAAGTAAGAAGGTTTATTAACAATGGGGTTGTACCAAGTAACAAGGTTTATCAACATGGGGTTGTACCAAGTAATAAGGTTTATCACAATGGGGATGTAACCAGGTATAAGGTTTATCAACATAGGGGTTTATACCAAGTATAAGGTTTATCACAATGGGGTTGTACCAAGTATAAGGTTTATCAACATAGGGGTTATATCAAGTACCAAGGTTTACCAACAATGGGGTGTACCAAGTAAGGTTTATCAACTGGGGATATCAAGTTAAAAGGTTTATCAACATGGGGTTGTACACAAGTGAGGTTTATCAACATAGGGGTATACCAAGTATAAAGGTTTATAACAATGGGTGTACGAAGTAAGTTTATCAACAATGGGGTTGTACCAAGTGCAAGGTTTATCAACATGGGGATGTACCAAGTATAAGGTTTATCAACAATGGGGATTACCAAGTATAAGGTTTATCAACAATGGGGTGTACAAGTAATAAGGTTTATCAACATAGGGGTTACCAAGTAATAAGGTTTATCAACAATGGGGTTGTACCAAGTATAAGGTTTATCAACAATCGGGGTTTACCAAGTATAAGGTTTATCAACATAGGGGATGTCCAGTATAAGGTTTATCAATAGGGGTGTACCAAGTAAAGGTTTATCAACAATAGGGGTTATACCAAGTATAAGGTTTATCAACAATGGGGTTGTACCAAGTATAAGGGTTTATCAACAATGGGTTACCTAGTACAAGTATATGGTTTACCAAACGAGAGGGTATACCAAGTGTAAGGTTTATCAACATAGGGGGTATACAAGTATAAGGTTTATCAACATAGGGGGTATACAAGTATAAGGTTTATCAACATAGGGGGTATACCAAGTATAGGTTTATCAACAAGGGGGTATACCAAGTAAAAGTTTTTCAACATAGGGGGTATACAAGTATAAGGTTTAACAACATAGGGGATTGTACCAAGTATAAGGTTTATCAACAATGGGGTTGTACCTAGTACACCTATATGGTTTACCAAACGAGAGGGTATACCAAGTATAAGTTTTATCAACAATGGGGGTATACGAAGTATAAGTTTTATCAACAATGGGGGTATATGAAGTATAAGTTTTATCCACAATGGGGGTATACGAAGTATAAGTTTTATCAACATAGGGGGTATACCAAGTGTAAGGTTTATCAACATAGGGGGTATACCAAGTGCTAGTTTTATCAACAATGGGGTTGTACCAAGTACACGTATAGTGTTACCAACCAGAGGTATACCAAGTATAAGGTTTATCAACATAGGGGTTACAAGTATTAGGTTTATCAACATAGGGGTATACCAGTATAAGGTTTGTTCAACATAGGGGGTATACCAAGTATAAGTTTTCAACATAGGGGGTATACCAAGTATAAGGTTAACCAACATAGGGATGTACCAATTATAAGGTTTATCAACAATGGGATGTACCTGTACAGTATATGGTTTACCAAACGAGAGGGTATACCAAGTATAAGGTTTATCAACAATGGGGGTATACCAAGTATAAGTTTATCAACAATGGGGGTATACGAAGTATAGGTTATCAACATAGGGGTATACCAAGTATAAGGTTATATAACATAGGGGGTATACCAAGTATAAGGTTTATCACAATGGGTTGACCAAGTATAAGTTTATCAACAATGGGGTTTGACCAAGTCACTATATGGTTTACCAACCGAGAGGTATACCAAGTATAAGGTTTATCAACAATGGGGTTGTACCAAGTATAAGTTTATCAACAATGGTTACCAGTATAAGGTTTATCAACAATAGGGGATGTACCAAGGAGAAGGTTTATCAACAAGGGGTATACCAAGTATAAAGTTTTTCAACATAGGGGTATACCAAGTATAAGGATCCACAACATGGGGCATGACCAATTAAAAGTTTATCAACATAGGGAGTTACCAAGATAAAGTTTATCAACATAGGGATGTACCAAGTATAAGGTTTATCAACAATGGGTTGTACAAGTATAAGGTTTATCAACATAGGGGGATATCAAGTATAAGGTTTATCAACAATGGGGTTGTACCAAGTACACGTATATGTTTACTCAACCGAGGGGTATACCAAGTATAAGGTTTATCAACATTGAGGTATACCAAGTATAAAAGTTTATCAACATGGATGTACCAAGTAAAGTTTATCAAACCAAAGGGGGGGATGTACCCAAGTATAAGGTTTATCAACAATGGGGGTATACCAAGTATAAGGTTTAAATCAACATAGGGGTTGTACCAAGTATAAGGTTTATCAACAATGGGGTTGTACCAAGTACACGTATATGGTTTTACCGAACGAGAGGTATACCAAGTATAAGGTTTATCAACATGGGGGTATACCAAGTATAAGGTTTATAACATGGGGGTGATACCAAGTATAGGAGGTATCAACATAGGGGTATACCAGTATAAGGTTTATCAACATAGGGGTATACCAAGTATAGGTTTATCAACATAGGGGTATACCAAGTATAAGGTTTATCAACATAGGGGGTATACCAAGTATAAGGTTTATCAACATAGGGGTTATACAAGTATAAAGTTTTCAACATAGGGGATATACCAAGTATAGGTTACCAACATAGGGATGTACCAAGTATAAGGTTTATCAACATAGGGGTATACCAAGTATAAGGTTTATCAACATAGGGGGTATACCAAGTATAAGTTTATCAACATAGGGGTATACCAAGTATAAGGTTTATCAACATAGGGGGTATACCAAGTATAAGGTTTATCAACATAGGGGGGTATACCAAGTATAAGGTTTATCAACATAGGGGGTACCAATATAAAGGTTTCAACATAGGAGTGTACCAAGTATAAGATTTATCAACATAGGGGGTATACCAAGTATAAGGTTTTCAACATAGGGATGTACCAAGTATAAGGTTATCAACATAGGGGTATACCAAGTATAAGGTTTATCAACATAGGGGATGTACCAAGTATAAGGTTTATCAACATAGGGGATGTACCAAGTATAAGGTTTATCAACAAAGGGATGTACCAAGTACACGTATATGGTTACCAACCGAGAGGGATTACCAAGTATAAGGTTTATCAACATAGGGATGTACCAAGTATTAGGTTTATCAACATAGGGGTATACCAAGTATAAGGTTTATCAACATAGGGGTATACCAAGTGTAAGGTTTTATCAACATGGGGGTATACCAAGTGTAAGGTTTATCAACAATGGGGTTGTACCAAGTACAAGTATATGGTTACCAACCGAGAGGGTATACCAAGTATAAGGTATCAACATAGGGATGTACAAGTATTAGGTTTATCAACATAGGGGGTATACCAAGTATAAGGTTTGTCAACATAGGGGGTATACCAAGTATAAAGTTTTCAACATAGGGGTATACCAAGTATAAGGTTACCAACATAGGGGATGTACCAATTATAAGGTTTATCAACAATGGGGATGTACCTAGTACATGTATATGGTTTACCAAACGAGAGGGTATACCAAGTATAAGGTTTATCAACAATGGGGGGTATACCAAGTATAAGTTTTATCAACAATGGGTATACAGTATAAGGTTTATCAACATAGGGTATCCAAGTATAAGGTTTATCAACATAGGGGTATACCAAGTATAAGGTTTATCAACAATGGGTTGTACCAAGTATAAGGTTTATCAACAATGGGTTGTACCAAGTACACGTATATGGTTTACCAACCGGAGGTGTATACCAAGTATAAGGTTTATCAACAATGGGGTTGTACCAAGTATAAGGTTTATCAACAATGGGGTTGTACCAAGTACACGTATATGGTTTACCAACCGAGAGGTATACCAAGTATAAGGTTTATTACAATGGGGTATACCAAGTATAAGGTTTATCAACAATGGGGTATACCAAGTATAAGGTTTAAATCAACATAGGGTTGTACCAAGTATAAGGTTTATCAACAATGGGGTTGTACCAAGTACACGTATATGGTTTACCAACCGAGAGGGTATACAAGTATAGGTTTATCAACATAGGGGTATACCAAGTATAAGGTTTATCAACATAGGGGGTATACCAAGTATAAGGTTTATCAACATAGGGGGTATACAAGTATAAGTTTATCAACATAGGGGTATACCAAGTATAAAGTTTATCAACATAGGGTATACCAAGTATAAGGTTTATCAACATAGGGGGTATACCAAGTATAAGGTTTATCAACATAGGGGGTATACCAAGTATAAAGTTTTCAACAATAGGGGTATACCAAGTATAAGGTTTACCAACATAGGGATGTACCAAGTATAAGGTTTATCAACATAGGGGGTATACCAAGTATAAGGTTATCAACATAGGGGTATACCAAGTATAAGGTTTATCAACATAGGGGGTATACAAGTTTAAGGTTTATCAACATAGGGGGTATACCAAGTATAAGGTTTATCAACATAGGGGGTATACCAAGTATAAGGTTTATCAACATAGGGGGTATACCAAGTATAAGTTTTCACATAGGGGTATACCAAGTATAAGGTTTACCAACATAGGGGATGTACCAAGTATAAGATTTATCACATAGGGGGTATACCAAGTATAAGGTTTACAACATAGGGGATGTACCAAGTATAAGGTTTATCAACATAGGGGGTATACCAAGTATAAGGTTTATCAACATAGGGAGTACCAAGTATAAGGTTTATCAACATAGGGGATGTACCAAGTATAAGGTTTATCACAAAGGGATGTACCAAGTACACGTATATGGTCCAACCAGAGGGTATACCAGTATAAGGTTTATCAACATAGGGGATGTACAAGTATAAGGTTTATCAACATAGGGGATGTACAAGTATAAGGTTTATCAACAAAGGGGTTGTACCAAGTACACGTATATGGTTACCAACCGAGAGGGTATACCAAGTATAAGGTTTATCAACATAGGGGATGTACCAAAGTATAAGGTTTTATCAACATAGGGGGTATACCAAGTATAAGGTTTATCAACATAGGGGGTATACCAAGTATAAGCAGCCATTCTTGCCTTCAGGTGGTCCCTAGGGGACTGTTAAAAGCATATGTGATCCATCAGTCAGAATGCGACCAAATTTGGGTTGAAACATTAGGCCAGGGTCGGGATGTTAATTAAATGGTAGAAGTCATGCTAATCACGTGACCGGAAGTGTGTCAAAATGGCCGCCTTTGTCAAGTTTTTGGAAAATCACATTCATTCCTTCAAAAATCTTCTTCTCCAGACCCACCAGTCAGAATGCTACCAAATTTGGGTTACAACATTATACCAGGGCCCAGAGAAGCTACGGTTCCAGTGGTCCTGTTTTTTCATTCTGCAATGGGAAAGAAAGCGCCATTTTGAATCATTGAGCTGGTGATCTGTGTGGCCTCGTAATAATTGTGTAATTGGCTCTACTCTCATTTGAACTTGTGGACGTTATTCGGTGGTCCCACTGCACCCCAAACCAGTTGTATCTAGTCGGCGTGCTATGCGACTGGGGGAATTAATTAATGTATGGATTCATTCATGCCAATAAACTACACATAGAGAACCTCAAGCTCAACCTCATATTCTGTGTTGTTTATGACCAACCTATGGAGGAGTACTGATGGGGGAGGAGGGGGTGGGTGGTTCTCTGCCATCTACATGGTGTCAGAAGTGAGATGTGTGGAGTATTTCCCTCAGTGGAAGGACTGTCCCAAGCCATCTCTGATCGTAGATTGATGTCTTCCACACAGATGCGTGGATGACAAGATTCTGTGTTTTGCAGATGACGTATCGAACTGTGAAAGGCGAGACATAACTGGAACTTTAATTCTGCCAATTTTTATTCTGATTTTATTGCTGTTGTACTGTTATGATACTTAATTGTTGACACTCGTCAGTAGTTACCATGGCAACTGAAGAGGAGAAAGCTGTGTTGGCAGCTGAGTTACAACAACTCTGAGATCAGATGAAAGAGCAGTATGAGTTTATTACGGCAAAAGCATCTGCAGATGCTCAGGCCACATCTGAGTAAAAGCCTGTTGTTGTATTTCCGAGTAGGAAATTAGATCAGTTTCGAGAGAAGCCTCAAAAAGTTGGTGACCCTACCATTAGAGAGTGGGTGGCTGATGTTAAAAGTCATATGGAAACACATCATCACCATCATCCAGGTTCACCATCATCTCAGATCGTCCCCAAACCAAAACCATGATCTTTTCTACCCTATTACCCCCCCCCCTGCCCATACTCCCTCCTCACCCAACCTCTAGCCCTCCTCCTTCCAAATTTCTAGTTTTCTTTCTGTATCAATATTGTCCACCCCATGTATTATCTCCTACCCACCATTCCTCCCCACACCCATTGTTTGTCCAAGTCTGACTCTATCTTGGCCTTCAACTCTGCTGATTAATGTTTCCCCCCTCTCTCTGTTGTTCCTTTTGTCCTGTTACATCCTGATCCATTCACTGTACTCATACTAGCTCGTCCACGAGCCTCGACTATGTATCCAAAAAATAATAAAACTGCAGCGAATTGCTTTCCCGTTTGAAGCTCGAGATTGAGCCTCATGTGTCTGACGTGGCCTCACAGGTTCTTTCCGTTAATAACAGTTCTATCAAGTCTAGGCAGTTAACCATAGACTTGCCAAACAAGAAAGCTTGAGTAATGTACTATGGAGACGAAAACTATATTATTTTGTGAAAGATACCATGGGATATTAAACATTGACATTTCCGACAGGTTTCATATCAGATGACAGTTTAGGTTGGATCGCATCCACTTGGAATTGAACCCAAGATTGGACAGCTCATAACAGAATACCCTGCAGCGAGGCTGCGCTTCCACTGAAAAACATTGCAATAAATAGATAAGAAGAGGGGATAAGGAAGTTGAGTAATTTAATTCCACATCTCCGACAGTAGTGAATACTGAAACTACAAGGACATGTAACAGACAACATGTAATGAAAGTACATGGTAAAAAGAAACATGACAAATATAGGACCATCATGACTAGTCGGTGATTAAACAATCCGCTTAGAGCCTCCAAATGGGCTTTGTTGGCTCAATGAGGCAGGAAGGTGAGAAGGTTGCACAAACAATGGGCAAAAAGCTGCATCCTGTGACTTCTCCCAGCACCTTTGGGGGCCATTGAAAAGGGATGCACCAGGTCTGCAGGATACATCGTCTTACTGCTGTAACAGCAGTCCACTGATCTATCCTTGCATCGGTTCGGCCTCAGTCCTATTTCCGGCGATTTGAACATTTTTTTTTGTGAGTGTAGTGAGTAAACTTTTACCTTTGTTCTGAAGTTTTGATAGCTGGTACAACAGAGCACACAGTGCACGTATGCTGTTGAAGTTCACAAAGGGCTGCTAATGTCGCCGGATTTCCTTGCCACGTTGGCAGCAATGAAACAGCTGGTCAGTGATTCAACTCTGTGCGACCACGACTGTCAATAATGAATATTATTCCATGATACAAAGTGCTGTGTTTTGTTATTAATTAAAGTGCAAGTAAACTGTGGAGTTGCTCACATATACCAGGGCATCAAAACAGTAACACATTAAGTTAAAAGATGGAATCATGAGACACCTTCAACTTCACAATTTTTGAAAATGTCAAAGTATAAAAAGCTGGTTTTGTGTCTAAATAGGCATTTGTGACTTGGTTGCTATGGGAACCATCTTACACTTGTGTAGGATGGATTTACCAGATAGATACACGTGTTTCAATCCTATAACATCAGGTATGTGTGTGTTTATATATATATATATATATATATATATATATATATATATATATATATATAGTATATACTATATACACACATATGTACATATATATACAGTATACATATTATATATATCATATACGCACTATATACATATATTATCCATATACACGCACTTATATACATATATATATATATATATATAATATATATATATATATATATATATATAATATACTGATTTAAATTTTAAATAAACAGGGATAAATTCCTGCATGGGACAACTGTGAAAAAACTTCTGACACCCAGGACTCAACACAGGTCTTGACTCAACACAGAACCCAAACCCAAGGACCTCATCACTTCCGTGGTGACAGCCCACTGAGGCATTGAGTCCGGATATCCTCAGAATTTTCTCACACCAACACTGCAAGCAATATATTTTGTGTGTGTTTGTAGATATATATATATATATATATATATATATATATATATATATATATATATATATATATATATATATTATATATATCTACAGGGTGTCCCAAAAATATACAACTTTTCATCTGCAAAGAGGATGGTCATAACATATATATATTTAAAAAAAGATATATGGCTGGATAGAAAGCTGAAAGGTTGAAGTTTATTGTACCAATGTCAAAATTGCCACCAAATTTTAAATTTTGGTATAGAATCGTCGTTTTCTTTTAGACCACATGTTCGACGTAGGCTCCACGTTATCCTATCACTGCCTGCAAACGCGTTGTCATGTCTCCATCACTTTGGGAAACGTTTCCTGAGGAATGTTCTGGATTTCTCGGTGGATGTTTTCCTTCAGCTGATCAAGAGTCTGAGGCCTCGGTTTCCATAGATCCTGTCCTTGAGATACCCCACAATAGTGGGCAGATAACAGCAATTTTTGAGAGGAATCGTGCAAATGATGATACAAGCATCAAATTTGGCACATTTGTTCTCCAGGGGATTCTAATCAAATCTGCCTGATTGGCCATTTGAAATCCAAATTTTGAAAAATAAAAAATAAAAAAAAAACTTCAAAAAAGTCAAGATCACGAATCAATGTTTGATGCTGGCTGAGATTGGTGAATGTTTCAGAAACATCATCAAAGACGTTCCAAGTCTGCCATGCAGTTTTCTCCCCTTTACCACGGAAGGCAGCATGACGTCACATCCAGTGAACGCATGGAAGTATGGGATCCTCTAGCTTTCTCATGCCCTATTGCAGAAACTACCTCATGGACTGGAATCCATCGCACCTTGGCTCATTGGCCAAAGGCAATCCACATGTTCTCAAGACCTAGTTCCTGTAAGGATGGCAGTACAGATATTGCTATGACTAGTACTTCCGTGTCATTAGCCTTAATGATAATGGACTTGCTACATCCGTCGTTGCATCCCTGCGTGTACAAATATTCGAGTGTCAGCTTCTTCATGACAACATGGAGACACAGCATCCAGTGACTTCCTTGTGTTGCTAATGGCATCTTCTCCTTTTGTGACAATAACTGTGCTTGTCGTCTGTGCTTCACACATCTTTTCCGCAAGGAAGTGAAACAGCTCAGTCTTGTTGCTGTCATCTCGAAGAAAGCTTCTCCAGTTACTTGGGGTCTTACTGGTTCCTGTCACTCTTCTTCTGATTCCTTGCCCTTTTCGACCTTGCTCGGACTTCAGACTTGACTTCTTGTACCATCAAACACTAGTTCTTCCCAACCTCTCGTACCTGGCACCATAGGATTCCACTTTGGGATGATGTTCTTCTTTGCATAGTCATCAAATATCTTTGAAGGCGGTGGAGGTAGGGCATTGATAAGTGCTGAGCCATAAATGATGACTGCATCTCCCCTTTGTTCTCTGTCTGGGATGTTCACTTGCGCTTCAAGAATTTCAGCCAGCTGTGACTTCAAAGTTTTTTGAAGTTTT
>CM068960.1:53257150-53285722 GCA_035128595.1 Eptatretus atami | reverse complement strand
TATATATATATATATGATTGACCCCTCCCATGCTCCTCCAGTAAAAGTAGCTGCATAAAGCAACCCAAGAAGACTTACGCAGGGTAAGTGCTAAACGCTGTTTCGAACCCTTGCCAGAGTTCCTCAACAACTATAAAGACGTTCACACAAAGTACACACACGACAATCCCAATGTTATACACTCCCCTCAGCTACCGGACCGGTTGCATTTCTTATTCGCGAATTATAATCAGCGACAGCGTAGACAGCAATGCATACCAATGAGACTCTCAAGCATGTACCATGTGCAAACGTAAAAAGCAGTCAATATATAAATAAAGAAAGACCCACCAACATCTCTCACAGGTGAGAGATGTGGGTGGGTTTCCTGATATATATTACGGTTGTGGAAATGACAGAACACATAAAGGCCCTAGAACAGTTAGGCCGATAAGTCCGTGTCCAGAAAGATTCCCCACCGTTGTTTAAAGGGAACTATTCATGTTAACGGGCTGTGATCTTTGAGTTAGCCTTATTCTTTACTATCGTATTTTGGACCAAACCACGTCCACCACCAGCATCTTTCTCAACAACCGCTTTACAACAACCACACCACACCACATCCTCTCAACAACCGCTTCAGACCAACCGCCTTCACCACCACAACCACACCTGCTCTCACTCACCAAACCACGCCATCCTCACCACTTCGCAGCAAACCGTCAACATCTCCACACCACAAACATCGCCTCACCTTCGTCTCCGAAACGACGCCATCTTTGCACAGCCGCGGCGAGTCCGCATCGAGCGGCGTCGCTGCAGGCCGACGCGGGACGTTTGCTCGTCGGATCAGCTTGGTGATCTCGCGCACGTCCGCTTTCCGCGCAGAGGTCAGAGGTCAGAGGTCGAGGATCGGAGGCCAAACCGCGTCTCACCAGCCCTATAAAAGGACGAGCAGAGCGCCAAGGTCGCGTTCGAGTTGGGTCGAGTCGAGTTGGGTCGAGTTGATCGGTCGGCCTGAGTCAGTCTGGAGAGGTCGGGAGTCGGAGGAAGCCAGAAGCCAAGGAGCTGCGTGGAAGTCTGGGTCGTGTCGAGTCGGGAGCTTGGAGCGTCAGTCGGTGGAGAGTCCGGGCGTCGCGAAGGAGACGCGAGCTGGAGGCGCAGCCTGCCTGCTGTGTCGCGCGGAACCGCGCGTTCGTGTGGAGAGAGCCGGAGAGAGCTCGCCAGCCAGCGACAGGCGGTCCGAGGTGATCGGGCTTCGGCGCAGTCGAGCATCACTGAGGGACGGACGGGTTCTTACAGACATCAACTCTAAGAGAGCAAAGACCCGTTCGTTCTCTCAAATGAGTTGCGACTGAGACCGAATCACCCGGCGCTTGGCAAGGCCCGAGCTCGACCGCGGCTACGCTAGCTGCCGTGGGGAAGAGCATCGCGGGTCGCCCAAGCGCGTTCGTGTGGAGAGAGCCGAGAGAGAGCTCGCCTGCACACGGAAGGCCCGAGCTCGACCGCCGGCTACGCTAGCTGCCATGGGGAAGGAGCATCGCGGGTCGCCCAAGCGCGTTCGTTGGAGAGAGCCGGAGAGAGCTCGCCTGCCACATGGAAGGCCCGAGCTTCACCGCGGCTACGCTAGCTGCTGTGGGGACGGGACGTCGCGGGTCGCCCAAGCCAGACACCACGAGGGTGCAGTAACCTGCAACGGTCTCGTGGGACTCGTTCGTCTGCCAAGTCCCACGCCATAAAGACCCAAGAGGTCCAGTCTGACCCCATTGCCTTTGATGGGTCTTTTTCCTGCTTTTTCTTTCGAATGAATGGTGTGGCGCCGAGTCCCGTAAGTAAAACTGTATAAGTGACTGTACATTAATAATTACTTATAGACGGTTGTAGCGCTTTGTCTTGCCCACGTGCCGTGCCGCATTCATTGCTTGTTCTGTGTACGTGCATGTTGGTTTTTTGAATGACTGCATGATTGTTCCTGCATACGTAGAGTAAATAAAGTGCTGGTTTAAATGTAAACCTGTTCGTTGCGTCCATGCCCCCATTGAAATGCCATCTGTATTGCGGAATATTAGTTGGCTTTTAAATAGCCGGTAAAGTGATCGGGTCCAACGGGACTGCGCGATATTACCCCGCTCGGTTATCCCAAAAGGAAGCGGGCTGCTTAAGCGGCTCGTTTCCAAGCGGTCCCGTTGAGGTACAACCTCTCGGTAACCTACCTGCGCGAATAATTAGATAATCGAAGATTTGGCGATCGGACCCTGTAGCGCGGGTAGGGTACGGACAAGGTTGTGGTGGGATTGAAAACCCATCCGTGACTGGTTTCTGACGCCATTGCAGAAAGTCACGACTGGATTGTCCGTTCGGTGGGCGAACCGGCTGCTATTGGTGAAACGCGGTTGTTCGCACGCCGGGCGGGCGCGAATCACAACAATAGTATATATATGTATATATATTGCTATATATGTATATACATATTATACATATATATAATATATATATTATATACATAATTACATATATGTATATAATATATATATATATATATATATATATATATATATATATATATACATACATATATACACCGTGGTACGGTGGGAGTAGCGGCTGAAGGAGACAGGGATTTACGCACTCGAAAGGAGTCGGTTGCAAGGAGATATGATGGAGATGTTTAAGATAATGAAAGGTATGGATAAAATAAGTGCAGATTAATTATTCAGCAGAGTAGACAGTGACAGAACCAGGGGCCATAGCTTGAGAGTAAAGAAGAGGAGAGTTAAGACGGAAGCAAGGCTGCGGACTTTACTCAGAGTCGTTAATGCATGGAATGGCCTCCCTGGAAAGGTATTGGCAGCAGAAAAAGTAGAAAAGCCATTCAGTTAACCACGAGTTCCAGTGTCCACCATCTAATTTGCCGTTTAACGAGAGGTCACGTGGCTTTCTGAATGGGGAGCATGCCCTCGGTGATGCACCGATGTTATCTTGATTAGATCTTAAGTCGGACAGCCGAGCATGTACTGCTGGTGCATGCCGACTAAGACAGGTTAATTAGTTTGGGAATTACCTCCCAGTCCATCTAGGTTCAGACAATGCTGGATCAATGGAAGGAAAGGACAAGCATGGACAGGTTGAAACGTCAACAAGGAATTGTTTAATAAGGAAAAAATAAATAAAATGAAGAACTTTTTATTTATTTGTGGGTAAAATAGGTGAATTCAAATCAATCAAAATAATCTCAAACAAGAAGAATTACACAGGCATTGAGAGAAAAAAGCAACAGACAAAGAGCAGATACTTATCACTATGCCTTACTTAGCGATTAAACACGAGACAAGAGTACCCGGCAGATCATTCAGGGAGGGAAAGAAATCTGGTCTTGGCTTACCAAGGCAGAAGTTGTCATGCGTCCAAAAAAATGGCCCAAAATGTGTGAGCATGCGTTGGTCCGCTGCCAGCACCCTGCCTCGCCATGCACCCACCGGCAAACAGGCTCGAACACCAATTGGCATCATGTCGTCACTCCCAGGAACCAGGGACGCCAAGAATCAGGTACACCAAGAGCAGGTCCCGAGCTGAACCAGCAGGAACGCGGTCCAACAGTCACCCACCGTCAGGAGCTATCAGGAGCCGTAACCAGTGGACAGCTGTAAGAAGCTGTAAGGCTGTCACCAACTCACCAGCTCACCAACTGTCACCAGTGGTCAGGACTGTAAGGCTGTCACCAACTCACCATCTCACCAACTGTCACCAGCGGTCAGGACTGTAACGCTGTAGGGCTGTCACCAACTCACCAGCTCACCAACTTTCACCAACAGTCAGAGCTGTAAGGCTGTCACCAGCTCACCAACTGTCACCAGCAGTCAGAGTTGTAAGGCTGTAAGGCTGTCACCAGCTCACCAACCAGCTGTCTGTCGCCAGCTCACCAACCAACTGACAGGAAAGCGGTCCTCCCGTCCTTTTTATAGGCGACCAGTGTGGGCGGAGCCTCAAGCAGACTTCAGCCAAATCCACCTTGCCTATTGGCGCATCGCTGCACGTCACTTCCAACCATCAGCCTGCGGTGTGCTTAATCAAACGTCCTGTAAGTCCAAAGTGTAAATAAATCGTCCACCTCCAAGCCAATGTGTCCCGATGGAAAGGGGGTAGAACGAGCCTCCGTTGGACTAACGGCTATCTCTCGCGTGCATGAACGTGTTGTAAAGAGAAAAAGGCCATCCCATAAGAAAGGGAATCTGTTCTCTACCCTTCTCCAACGCATCAAAATTAGAATCCCACCAGAGAAGGGGATGGGATGGAACACACAGAGAAGTGTGTATTTGTGTGAGTGTGTCTGTGTATTTGTGTAAGTGTCTGTGTATTTGTGTGAGTGTGTGTATTTGATTTTGTATCCCCATAAGCATCGTCGGGTATTGCGGTGACTGCTCAAAAGCGGTGGGACGATGCATTCCGCATCGAATTACCCCTCAATCTGGATACGGTCGACAAAGCGATGTGTAATGTGAAAAATGATACCGGACTTGATATTCTCTTCAAACGCTGTAACTTGATTGTCTGAGCCAAATGTACCATGTCACACAAGAAGCCATTCAAGGCACTTGACCGAACTCTCCAAGATATTCGACAAAACAGTTCATCCATGGGCGGAGTGACAGTTCTTCTTCCTGGTGATTTCAGACAAACTTTACCCATAATTTGGCGGGGTACTCGAGCCTATCAAGTCAATGTGAGTGTAAAATCATCAGTACTGTGGCGAAATGTTGAAAAAAAAGACCCTCCATACCACGATGCACGTGCAATAATGAGATCATAGTGCACACCAGTTCGTCACTCTTCTGATTGACAATGGTGACAGTAAAATCGAGCCTGGTGACGGCCTCATCTCCCTTCACAAGAATCTGGCTACAGTGGTGACTGGTGAGTTCCGACGATTTGATAAACAGCGTGTTTACAATTTTTTAGCTCACCTGGAACATAGTACCAGGGAGCTTATGGAATGCCCACATCATCCGTCCGTCAATCCATAAACATTTACAACTTCTCTGAAACTACACACACAATTTCGATGAAAACTTGACCACAATCTCCATCACCCTATGTTCAAATTTTTTGCACATCATTAAAATAAAATAATATTGGGGTCTCTGGGGTCTGCAGAGGGAGTTTACTGGGGGGGGGATTGCCCCCCAAAATATGTATTTCCCTTTTTCTCCAATACTACACATGCAATTTCGATTAAATTTGATCATAACCTTCATCACCTGTGATACCAAAGTTTGATCACACCATTAAAAAAAAGTCGGGGTCTGAAGGAGGATACAGGGGGTGGGGGTTCCCCTCCAAAATAGGTATTTGCTTTTCTCTCAGAAACTACACACACAATTCCAATGAAACTTGACCACAACCTTCATCACCAGTGATGTCTCAAAGTTTGTTCATGCTATTTTTTTTGAAAAAAATCGGGGTCTAAGGAGGTTTTTTGAGGCATGGGTTTTCTCCCCCAAATAGGTATTTGCTATAACATTGGTTCATTGGTAAATTTTGCTGATTCTGTCCCATGTTGACTTCCCCCTCAGTATCATTATTCTACAAGGGGAGCACCCAGGGGTATTGCCCCTATTTTTTCACAAAATTATGGAGACACTGATTGGTTGTCACAGCGGGCAATAAAAGGCCCACAAAACGACGTTGGTCATACACTGAAACAATGACTATTGGAATGTGTGCCCAGTGATGAAGTCACCTAGAAATCCATTGACAGTGTTCCTGATGTGGATCAAATTGTTCACAACCCTGTGAGTTTCTCAACTCTCGATATGCTCCGGGTATGCCACCTCATGAGCTGAAATTGAAGGTCGGGACACCAATCATGTTTCTTCGTAATCTGGATTCCGCCAAAATTGTGCAAAGGAGCTCGGTTGGTGGTGCGGCAGCTGATGAAAAATCTCATAGAAGCTACAATCTCCATCGGAGAGTTCTCAGGAGAGAATGTGTTAATTCCCTGTTTACCACTCATTCCCAGTGACTCATTCCATTTAACCTCAAGCGATTCCAATTCCCGGTATCTCTATCATTCGCCAAGTCGATAAACAAAGCACAAAGACAAACACTGCACCAAGCAGGACTCTATCTCGCCCAACCGTGTGTTACACATAGCTAGCTTTATGTCGGATGCTCCAGAGTTGGAACTGGAACGAGGTTGTTCATATATGCATATGATGGACAAACCACGAATGTAATATACCCAGAAGTTCTCACATAAAATTAGCCTGATTTAATCAATGAGTAACCAAGCCGACAATCTCCAATCCGTTAAAGACGGTTATCCTGCTAGTTTATATCCAGGTATATCTCTATTATATCTATATATATATATATATATATATATATATATATATATATATATTATGCACTGTTATATTGTTTACATAGCTATTACAATATTTAGTGTTAATATGTTTTTTAAATAATATATAATATTTATATATATACATATAAGATTGGGGTGGTTGGGATGACACATTTTGAAAGAAGAATAAGACGCTTACAACCAAAAGTAAAAAAAAACTAGATCGATCCGCTAATTTGAGCAAAAAAGCGAGAGCAGATACGGTCCCAGGCAAGTTTGGCCGGCTTCGCAGCCGGCTTCATCAGCACAATAGACTATTGTGGATTCCCCAATTCTGATGGCATTCTGATGGGTTTGGGTTCATTCTGATGACAATAGACTATGTGCCTGATGAAGCCGGCTGCGAAGCGGCGAAATGTTGCTGAGACGGATCTGCTCTCGCTTTTTTGCTCAAATTAGCGGAGTCGATAAAGTTTTTTACTTTTGTGGAAGCACCTTCTTTTCCTTTATGAAAAAAAAAATGTTTATGTATATACATTGTCACAGATCCGGGGATCGAGGCTTTCCATCGAAGGGAAGTACCTGGTCCCTCCCAAACACCCTTGTCCTGAAGCCGCCAGGCACAGATACCTCTGTGCACCGGCAGGTTGCTAAAGCTGCTGTCACACCTTGACGATTTAGCCAGCGTATGCCGACGTATGAAAAATTTGTCTTAAACGCTGGCACACGTCGAATACGTTATGGGTAAGTTTTGTATACGTTAAGAGCACGCTGAAGCACGCTGGCATACGTCGTAGTACGCAAGCTCGTCGACAAATTTTAACATGCTCAAAAATCTCGACGTATGCCAGCTTATGACTCACACGTTCCGCATACCTGGCCATAAGTTGTAGGCACGCTACGCGATCGTTGACACACGTCGACACACGTTACTTGTAAGTTACTCATAAGTCGAAACACGTCGAGGTAATGTTTAGCGTCAGTGTTCCAGACTCCATGGGTTTTTTTTTCTTCGGCATGACGGTGATGTTGACACTTCGATTTCTAGTGCGGTTATAATATAATATAATTAATAGGCTGCCGCTCAAGATTTAAATCATAACCGCACTAGAAATCGAAGTGTCAACATCACCGTCATGCCGAAGAAAAAAAAATATAAAAAAAACCATGGAGTCTGGAACACTGACGGGTTCCTCCTGTGTGAACCCCATTTTTATATACCAATTCCCCTAAACGCTGCCAATACGCCATTATACGGTAGCTGTAAGTTAGTAACACGTTCAGTAAGTTCTGTGGTCGTCCGGAAGACGTCAAATACATCTACATACGTCAATATGCGTTGGAGATACGTTACACATAGGTTCAAAGCACGTTACTCATAGGTTCAAGCACGTTACTCATAGGTTAGAAATAAGTTTCGGGTACGCTAAACATTACCTCGACGTGTTTCGACTTATGAGTAACTTACAATAACGTGTGTTGACGTGTGTCAACGATCGCATAACGTGCCTACAACTTATGGCCAGCGTATGCGGAACGTGTGCGTCATACGCTGGCATACGTCGAAAATTTTGAGCATGCTTAAAATTTGTTGACGTGCTCGGCATGCTTTACGTATACAAAACTTACCCATAACGTATTCGAAGCGTGCCAGCGTATTCGGCAATTTTTTCATATGTCGCATACGCTGGCTAAAACGTCAGGTGTGACTGGACCTTGAAACTTCGATGTCTAGTGCGGTTATGATTTGAATCGTCGAGCGGCAGCCTTTTAATAGGCTACGCCACGTGATCGTCGGCGATACACTGCCGCGCTATGCATACGTTAGACTATCGTTGGGCATTCGTTGTGAACGCCAACAACACACTAAGCATTCGTTGGTATAAGTTATCTATATGTTATCGAAACGTTCTGTGTACATTACTAATACGTTATGCGTACGTCCAACTCGTTATGAATACGTCCAAAACTGAAAAAACATCAATAGTTCAGTGTACGCCAGCGTTTTACATACATTTTGATACGTTGCCATACGCTAGCTAAAACGTCAAGGTGTGACAGCGGCTTAAGCAACCCCGAACGCCGTTGGCACAGCCCATCTGGGCAGGGTTACACTTCTTCGCGTGATAACTTACCTGTGGACAGCCGGCTAATCGGGGTCAGTTCTCTCAGTGCAGTCGGATTACTGCCGAGCATTACAGTGAGTGTGCGCTGGCTGACAAAGTAAATTATTGGGGTAGAACGTCCCGTCTAACCTTACTTGTCCGCTGCATTGGACCAATAAAGGAAAAGACAACTGAGACAGATAGGAAATAGCAACAAACAATTATTTATCACAAACACAACAAAGCAATCACTCAAAAGCAAGTATTTACAAGCAAGAAAGCAAAAAGGCACATTAGAGCAGATTTAACCATAACACATACTCTTCTTAAATCTTACTTAAACAAAAGACTTGGTCATCATTCACTCAAATGTTCCACAAGCCATGGGTGTACAAGTTTGTTGAGGAATAATTGATAGGTCATATGGTTTGGCAGCCATATTGGATTGAAGAAAATATTAAATAATGTTTTCTCTGGAACCACTTATCCTATTGATGTGAAACTTCACATTTATGATCTAGTCATGATGGAGAATACATGTTTTAAATTTCAACTTGATTGGAGACATGGTCTGGCAGCCAGCATTATTTAATGTTTTTGATCTGGATTGTTTTTGATTTTTTTTTTAATTCTATTTTTTGAATGTGGTTCACCTGGTTGTGCCTGGATGGGTTGGAGGGTAGAGAAGTAGCAGCTGAAATGTGAGTACACAAACATACCAGTACACAAACACCACAAAAAATAAGTCCTGGCGTGGGTCTGCATTCTCTGATTGCTCTTTTTCTTGTTTATGTATGTGAAGTTTCATACTGATCGGTCCATTGGTTCTGAGAATATCTTTAAACAAACCCAATATTTTGCCAAGCCATTCGACCAATCAGGTTCATTGAATGAGAGGCATTATATCTGATGAGTTGGAACAATCCTGTGAAGTTTCAAGTTTATCGCTGACAAATAGGAGTGACAAATTTGGCGGAAAGAAAAGAATAATAATTCCGGCAAGAACAATCCGTCCCCAGTTTCCTTTTTATTTCTCTACAAGAGCGAGCCTCAGGGAAGAGCCAGGTTAAATGGACATTGGGGGTAGTGGGCAACAATTGAACACAACCAGCAAAGGAAGAAAGAGAGAAGGGGTGGGGGACACTGAAATCAGCAAGTAAAAGGGTTGGGTTAAGAAGGATGAATGGGGATAAGAAATATTATGGGTCAGGATGGGGGATGACACGAGGTGGTGGTGCACTGTCTGTTGAAGCCCTGGAGGAAAGAATGGAAAAAAAGGCCTCTGGAGAGTGGTTCCAGTTGAAGTGAGGAACAAAGGAGTTGAGGAATAATTTTTAGTCTTTTGGAACCTCAAGGAACTTGGAGGCCGGAGTTGCTAGGGAGAATCGGAGTAGAGGGGGCAATATCAGAGAGAGGTGGTAAAACACAGAGCGACCCCTGACTTTCCTGCGACGTAAAAGCAACAGACATTGTGTCTTGGCCTCATCAAAAGATATTTCAGTTTACAGTTTAGAAGCAGAATAAAAACCAAAAACGAAGTGATGCTTCGCAAGTTTTTGCGCTTCTGTAATCATCGAGTGGAAAATCAAATTTTCCAAACGACCTTCTGCTTCTTACGTACGTGGCTGACCCCAATTTGAACCAATTATGGTGCTGATGTTGACCAATCACACTCCAAGAACACGTCTCTGGCCAAATTCCATTCAAAAAGGTTTCCAAGGGGCACAGCAAGCTATTGTACAGTCAAACATTATTTTGAGAGTGAATTTCACATCACATCTATATGAAGGGACACATTTGACATTTTTGAATCAAAATTTGTTGTTCAGTTACCTCGGCACCAAATAAAATATAAACGAACAATGCGTGGTGTCGTATTTGGCTACATTTGACGTCATTGCAGTGCCTTTATTGTGATAAAGGATTCATCCAAATCTCTCGCAGTGTGCAAACGTTCTCACTTCACACAAACTCGCTGTTCAAATCTCTTTTAAATATTGAAACCTGGTGCAAGTCCTTTAATGTCGTTTTCAGTTTTAGGCATAGATTATGTCATCGACACCCACCGCGATTTTGCTGCTTGGTTGCATCCTTTTTGTAGAGGTGCAGCTGTGCCACTGATGCAGTGCCACATGTTACCTAGAAGTTGGTACTCGTTTTTGCTGACCTCAGAAGGATGACAGGCTGAGTCAACCCACCTGGTGTTCATCCAATGGGATGACAGGGGCATTAACTCAAGACTCTAAGATCTTAAGCCAACCACTTTAACTGTTAAGCCAACACCAGACTTTTCCACCACGATAGTTACAGTAGTTAGGAGGTATCAATCTTGAAAAACTTTTGGTCAATGGGCCTTTTCATGCTGACGGTCTGACTACTCCACCTCTTTAAAATTTTTTTTAAAATAAATAACTCCAAATACATTCTGTACAGTACCTTTGACTGGTGAAATTTAAAATTTCCACCTTGTTTACATGAGGACTTGATATTTATCATTCATAAATGTGCTCTGGAACCGGCTTACCAGCATTCATTGTCGCTATGAACCCACGAGGCCCTCTTGTGGAGCAAAGATAACGTTCGATATGAACATTTGGCAAAACTGCTGATGAAAGTTGTCTGAATTTTACGACATGGTTCCAAGCGTGCCAAGATTGGCCGGATTGTTTCAGGCTGTGCACTAGCAAGGTGTGCCGTGAGCCGTGGTGAATATATAACGTCCACCTCCCATAATGCCAGAATTACAGATCACACATCATCCAAAAGGGACGTTAATCTGGCTGTCCCTTCTGCTAGTACCACCTTGTGACTGTAATAAATTGCAGTGAATTATGAAATCAGTGTTATATGTCTTTGGATTCTAGCCTATCTGGACAAATTCTAAACTACATGCCTATGTTTCGCACGACAGCGTGGGTGGGGGATGCGGGACGGGGAAGTTGAGGGACACAGACAGAATCGAAGGCTAAGCCTCGCTCAACAATTGTAACAACAAGCAAAAATAAAAGGTTGTTCAAATTTGCTATCTTACTTTCCACCCTCTTGATTTTCAGCACAATTATTATAGCAGGGCACGCGTCATTGTCTCCATCTCCATATACACATTTCTCTGCCTTTTTAAAGTCCATGTTTGGTATGAACCACCTTCATATTATTCATAACTGATGCAATGGTCAGGATCGCTGCTTCATTTTATTTTTTGCTACCTCTCCTTCCATTGAGGTGTCTCTGTCTCTGTCTCTCCACACACACATACGACCCTCCCCTGCTCCTTCAGGATGTACGTGTTCTTCCAGGAACCCCTCCTGGTTAAACTCCCAAAATCCAGGCTCACTGCAAAGACAGCACATCTCCACTCTTTTCTTCTTCCTCGTCTTTTATCCTGTGAGTGGAACTGCTTTCCTGAGACTGTTCAATCGCTCTCTTTCGGTCTTACCTCCAAGACTTCAAGCAAGTGGTGCATTGCCATCTCATGTCATCGGCCATCCCTTCCTGCAGTCTTTTCTAACCTCATCAGCAGTTCATAACTCAAACCTCATACTTGCAGCCTCACAGGTTCACAAGAAAATTTGATGCAGGAGGAGATCATTCGGCCCATCTTGCTTGTGCTACACCAACATCAGATTAAATACATCCATCAAACTAAAGACTTCATTTGGAGGAATGGGGATGAGAAAAGTGTGGCAAGCTCAGAGATATCTCCAAGATGTTAAATTAAAAATGAAAAGAAAAAACATTCGTGTGTTTGGTCATTTTTTGTGGATTTTCTTTTGGGGGGGGGGGGGGGGGGGGGGTGGTTCGAAGGAGGTGGGTGAGCGAAGGTGGCTTTTTGGAATTTTAGGGAGAATTTCAGGAGTCAACATTATCATGCCAATTAAACATTAATGTGCTGTGGGACTAAACAAAAACATCCTGCACAGAAAGGATACCTTGCTGAGTTTAAAACATCTCTTTATCCCTCACGCCCATTGGGTGTCAAGGACTCCATAGATCGGTCTTATGAATTGGTCCATTAGCTAATGTAAAGAAAAATTTAACGAGTCACTAGACTCACTACACTAGCTTTCCCCTAGATTGATGACCAAAGAGAGACGACTGATATAATCATTGCGACTTCAACCCAAATTCAATGCCTGCACAAATCTCTTAGGCCAAGGACGTGTCTGATGCAGTTGTTGGTGGAAAAGGGGTTGATGCAGATGCCGATTGGACTGAAGTTGGTGCTGTTGTCTGAAGGCTCACGGGAACAGTGGGAGTCGATGTAGTTGGAGTTTGTTCTGCCATGGCAGTAGGATGAGTTGGATCAGACTCTCTTACCATGTAGGTGACCTTGAGTCTGTCTAAACGAACACTTTCAGACTTCCCATTGAAATCTAGGATGAAGTACTTATCCTCTCTGGTAATGATTCGAAAGTGGCCCTGGTAGGGAGGTTGCAGAGAAGCCCTGAGAGTGTCACCACGTACAAAAGCATGCGTCCAAGACAAAAGATCTTTGTGCAGCTGTGTGGAATTCTGCTGAACTCTAGTAGGGGTGTGATGTAACTCACTCATTTTCCTTCGCAGTCTGTCCACATAATTACTTGGGTCCAAACTGGCATGAATGTGAGTTGGGGTAACAAATTGTCCAGCAAGGCAAAGTGTTGATCCAAAAAGGCAAGGCAAAGTGACTAGCTCGGCTGCGCTGCAACCGAGATCAGTTTTCACCGTGGCACAAATGCTCAAAAGCACTTCCGGTAGGTTTTCCATTCCGTGATGTGTGTTTGCTTGTGCTACGAGTGAGGACTTAAGTTGTCTATGGAAGCATCCGAAAAGCCCGTTTGCAGTAGAGTGGTAAGAAGTAGTTCTGCTGCATTAACTTCCAACTAAGTCAGCAGTGTTTTGAAAAGTGTGGAATAAAACTTCCATCCTCCATCAGTAATAATGGATGGGGCACCAAACACTGTAACCCATCTGGAAACGAAAGCTTCTGCTATAAGCCACCGAGGAAAAAAAAAATCAATGTTTACATTATCAAAATGGGCATCAGGAGATGCAAAGGAACCTACTGGTGTCACCCTGTGCCGATACACTTTCGCTTGTTGACACCCTAGACAGGCTCTAGACCAGTTTCTCACGTTCTGGTTCATTCCACATCAGACAAAACGTTGAGTCACAAGGTGCAATGTTGCTTTGATACCAGAGTGAGAAAGATTGTGCAAAGCATCAAACACAGCGCATCTGAACTTAGCAGGAACATAAGGACGATAAGAGCCAGTGGATAGGTCACAACCAATCGTACCTTCAGAAGTAGGGAGAAGCATTTCATGAAAGTTGAGAGATGTGGAGCTGGCTCTGAGCTGCTGCAATTCCTCGTTTACCTTCTGCACCTTGGAAATTCTGTTGAAATCGATGGAGGTTGTTGTGTTGAGGGTGTTGATGTTGAGCCATGTGAGAGCATCAGTGACATTATTCTCCTTAAAGCTCACATGATGTATATCGGTGGTAAATTGAGGAACATTGTCAACGTGTCAGACTTCTCTCGGTGAACAGAGATCAGGCTTTGCCTGCAAAACATGCGTTAACAGCTTATGGTCAGTGTAAATACAGAACTGCATGTGCATGATGAAAATTGTGGATTGAGAAGTAAACTGCCAGCAACTCACAAGTAAAGGTGCTGTACCTTGTCTCTGCTGGCTGCAACTTTTTGGAAACAAAGGAAATGGGCTCCCACTTCCCTTCCACGTGCTGTTGGAATACTCCACCCACTGCCACATCTGACACGTCAACCATGATGCATAGTGGTGCATCTGACGAAAGATGGAAAAACATTTTAGCCTCTGCTAGTGCAGACTTCAGTGCGGTAAAAGCAGCAGCACATTCATCGGTCCAAACCAAAAGCCATTAAAGCTCCTTCCCATGCCGTGTATGGTCAGTTAGTGGACAAAAGGTGTCTGTGCAGTTTGGGATTAAACCTCCAAAATAAATTCACCATGACTAGAAACTCCCAGAGCTTACCCTGTGATGCTGGCTGCAAGTAGTCCTGGATCGCCTTGACCTTGTCAGCCAGTGGAGGGATGCCATGTTCGTCGATTAAGTGACCGAAAAACTATAATGAGGGCACCCAAACTGTCATTTGGCAAGATTTCTGATGACGCCATACTTTGATAAGCGAATGAACATGAGCTGTAAATGCTGTTCTTGTTCCTTGATCAACTCTCTGGCTGTGAGGAGATCAGCAATGTGAGTGTAAATGAAAGGCAAACTCTGGATCACCCGATCGATGAAACGATCAAAAGTTTGTACCACATTGCATAGCTCAAAGGGTATGTGCACAACCACAAATAGGCCAAAAGGAGTGGTAATGGTTGTCTTATGTATACCAGCCCGTTCTGTCAGAATCTCGCTCTGACGAAGTCAAGCTTGCAGAAAACTGGCTTTCCTCATAGTCAAAAAGTGAAATAATGGAGGTGTGCTCCTGGGTAACAGTCTGGTGCTGTATTCCAGTACAGTGTCACAGTAGTCACCTCAGGGCCTCCAATCACCAGACGTCTTCTGCTGGAACATATGTAAGGGCAAGGATCCGTTGCTGCTTTTGAAGGTCTAATGATACCCAGCTCAATCATGTGGTCAAACTCTGCTTACAACCAGCCAATGATACCAATATGTGTCTGTTGCATGTTGCTGTGTGCCAGGACGATGAGATTGCTGTGCACCAGTCTCCTGTACATGACTCGTGCCCTTGGTTGTTCCTGTGGGTCCAACTACCAGGGTGTTTCAAAAAGATTGATACAACTTTGACTTCCTGCCATGTCTTTGTTTTTTTTAACCTATACTGTTTTCTGTTTTGGGGTTTGGTGGTGTGATGGTGTTATTTGGTTCCTGGGGTTTCTAGCTCCGTAGCTCAACTATGCCATTGGCAATGAAGCAGAAGACAAAAGTGGTGGCTCTGTGGTATGAGATTAAATCATGTGTAGCCACCCGCCGGAGGTTCTGCCGGGAATACGACCTCAGAACAGGTGATGGATCCACAAATTGTGCCATTCAACGTATTGTGAAATATTTTGAGCACAAGGGTACAACGCATAACCAGAGCAAGGGCAACAGTGGCAGGCCAGCATCAGTAACCAAGAGCCAAGCCAACGTCAATGTCATGGATTCTGCAGTGGACAGTCCCAACAAGTCCCACCACAGGCGCTCCCGGGAGCTAGGCATCAAACCAACATCAGTCTGGTGTATCCTCACTTAGGAACTGAAGCTTTTCCCATACATCATCTCTATTAGGCATAAACTGAGTCAAGATGACATGAGAAGGAGCCTTCTGAAGGCTCAATCACAGAATGGAGCAGTACCCAAACTGGATCAACCTGATCTGGTTCAGTAATGAGGCTCATTTCCACTTGAATGGAGCCATCAACAACCACAACAACATTTTCTGGGGGGCAAAACCACCTGAGGAGATCACTGAGAGGTACCAGAAAGGGCCGAAGATCATATGCTTCTGTGCCTTCAATGCCAGATGGGGAGCTCAAGGGCCTTACTGGTTTGTGAATGATAACAGCAGGATGGTGATGATCAATGGTGAGTACTACTGGGCCATGCTCTAGAAGTTCCAGAATGATCTCACCCAAAAGATCACCCCAAACCAGCTCAGCATGACCTGGATTATGCAGTATGGTGCACCCCTGCATACAGCTGGTGACTCCATCACTTTCCTGTGGCAGCTCTTCAGAAACCGCCTCGCTCCAGGTACCGCTCATGACTGGGCACCCCATAGCCCGGACTTGAACCTTCTGGACTCTGGTTCTGGGGGGGGGGGGGGGGGGTGCCAAGGGCTCTGTATACACAACTGCCCTGCCTCACTCGATGATCTGAAGCAGGAGGTGTCAGACTACCTCCAGGCATTGCCACATGAGAGCTACAGGAAAGTTAGACAGAATTTTGGAGTCAGGATCAATGTCTGTCTGAACATCAATTATAAGGATTTTGCATCAATACCAATTTCAGACCTAGGGCTCTCACTAACTCCAGCAGTGACTTACTGCAATAGCAATCAGTGATATAAAATTCCATGTCAAAGGCTTTCAAGAAATGTTTGGTTCACGTTCCTGAGGTTTCTGTTCCTTAGTAAATAAACATTTAAAGTTGCATCACTCTTTTTGAAACACCCTGTATGATCATGCTCCTCCTTTAGATGATATGTAAGAGCCTGCATTGGGCAGTTAACTGATCCACTTTGGTTTCAAGTCATTGCATGTCACATGTAGCTGGTGCAGACACGTCACCGACTAACTGGGATGCCACTACACCGATGGAGGAAATAGCTTGAGTAACGACTTTGTCGATCTTGTCGGCCATATCGGTGAGTTGCTTGACATTAACTGAATCGCTGGTTGTAGGCAGGATGAGCTGAACATTGTTTGGTAATCATTGGAGAAAAATCTGCTCGAGTATGTTATCCTCTAGGTTATTCTTACCCAACAATTGTCGCATCCTTTGTAGCAGTTGATAAAGCTTACAATCATCCAGATCTTCCAAAATAAGGAGTTAATGCAAAAGTTTTTGCTATGGGGCAAATGTGCGGTGAATGAGCGTTGCCTTGAGGGAGTCATAAGGCCTTTCTGTGGGTGGCTCAATGAGAACGTCCCTCACGTCTTGTGCTATCTCTGGCTGAATTGAAAACACGACAAACGCAAATTTTGCCTCCTGTGCTGTGATTCCTTGCGTTAGAAAAACTGGGCATCAACTTGAGTGAACCACACGGTCTCAGGGTCATTCGGCCAAAAGGAAAGCAGCTTCAGACAAACAGCTGCGAAGAGAGGCGCGATGAAAAAAGGACTTTCATTTGACTTGATGTAATATGTAATGAATGACTGCCATTGAATCACGTCAGATGATCACATCACGCTCGTTTTTAAGATCAGGATGACATCGGGATCACCAATTGTGGTGACGTTCCCTTTCCGTGTCCTGGTTATGAAATGGTGTATGAATCAGGACAAAAAGAAAACTCACAGTTAAAACGCAATGTTCTTCAAATGAAGTCCGACTGATAAAAAAAAAATCCTTCCCATCATCTCTCCAGCTATCTCCAAAAAAAGGATGGATGATTCCTCGATGTTCAGGCACCAAGGCCTCAAGATGGTGTGGGATGGAAACAAAGTGCTCAAGCATCGTCGTCGTGGTTGCTCAGCAAAGGAAACGAAATCCACTTCACACATCGGTCATGATGGTGTGGAATAAAAGTCACGATTAAATATTGACATGGTGTGTGACTCCTGAAATAAAAGAGAACGTCCTGTATGGAAAGGGTACCTCTTTGAGCTAAAAACGTGCCGTGAGACACACTCAGGGACCTTGATATCCCTAATGCCCATCTCAAGGACTCAACGGATTGGCCAACAATATTCACACGAGTTTCTTTCTTATCACGACCTGATTATTTATAGCACAACATGAGTCGCTGTAGCCAGACCAGCATCGATCAATAAAGGAGACACATTCCTCAGTGTGTGTGTGTGTATGTGTGTGTGTGTTATGCAAAGAAGAAGAAGCTCAACCTCGAGCTTCACGGTTCCTGCTGTCGTAGAATCATAAAAATGGTACAGTTGGGCTTATTTGGTTGGAAAGCTAATATAATCGATTTACTTGGACCAAAAATTTGTGTCCGTTCAATCTTAGGGATACCCGATTTAAAAACCCTCTTTCTGACATTGAATAAGAAGCGGTATTGCGTTTCAAATGGTATCATGAATTATTCTACGACAGCAGGAAAGGAAGCGCACGGAGGGAGCACACAAAATTATATATAGCAATACTCCGTGAAACAATAGAAAACTAGTAGTCCAGTAAAACTATGCTGAATATGGCCGAACCTAGAACAAATTGCTTCAGAAGGTTTTTTTGTTTTAAATCAGTTCCCTATAGCCCCCTCTACATCATATCAAAAGTTATCTCAAAGTTCCCCCCCCCCCTAAGGGCCCTAATTTGCATAAATTAAAGATGGCCACCATGTCAGAATTCAATGTACAGCAAATTTTTTCTGGGTGTTTTAGGGCCCATAAATGTATTACCAACAGATAGGAATGTGATATCAATCTATCGAATAAGGCTACTTCCGTTATGATATGACGTCACCATGACGTAGTATTACGTCATGTCATGACGTAGTCCCGATTTTTACTGAAAATAGACATTTTGTACCTTGTTATTGTAATTCCCTGTAGAATTTGGTTTTGATTGCTGTTTCTTTACCCTAGAAGACTCTTTGGGACCAAATACTACCTACTTACATGTAGTCCAATAAACCAGCTGCACTACTTAGTCCAATGACGTTGGGTACATTTTCAGATAATAACTGCGAATTCGTTTTACTTCTCGAATTGTAATTATTGTTACATCATGTTCACAACCACAATTATGTTTCTTTGTTACATCTGATGTGATACATTCTGCACTTTCACTTTCAATATGTTACTAAAACATTACATTTGACTTCAGATGGACCACCGACAGCAGGAGCTGGCCAGCGGTGCTTCGGATGAGATCTGTATCCTCTGCCGTGAAAGCCTTAGAATGGACAGCCAACAGTCAAGATCCAACAGGCTCGCGCTGTGAGACTTTCAATGAAGCCAGTGAAGCCCGTATGAACTCCCTCTCTCCAAGTTAAGGAAGGAAGAACTTCACACGTTATGCAGGCAGATTCACATCGATAGACGCAAAATAGCCACCGCTAAGAGAAAGGCATCAGGGAGAATAGCCTGTAGAGCCACCTCGCTTTCGCTCTCGAACGCCAGAATTTTCATTTAAAGACCACTGCTTCCTTTGTGGTACAAAGATTCTTACAACAGAAAGAAGAACCGAGACTGTTTTCTCGTAAGGACATCGACTTTCAGAAAACTATATTCAGGCATGTGATGAGTGGGTGTGAGATGATAGCTGGGCTGGAGATGTAAGGCATAGAATAAGTAAAGCAATAGACTTACCGGCTGCGGACGCTCTCTATCATCATGTCTGCAGTGTTAATTTTCGTCTAAAACCTATCTATTCCTCTGCGGTACCAACAAAGTGATGGAAGGGAACGCAGTGTATCAAAACCAGGCCGGAGGTCCGATGTGTCATGGAAGAAGCCTTCTTCAAAGTGGTGATGACCTTAGACAAGATGATGATGAGCAAACTACCGTTACAGACCTTGTGAGAAAAATGTCCCAGATTACCCCAGATGCATATAGCCCAAAATATATGCGTCAGAAACTTGAGCAGCACTTAGCTGATTGTTTGTAATAACCAATATAAACGGGCGCCCAGATGTGGTCACATTCCGAACAAAAGCTGCCAAAATACTGCAGACATTTTATGATACCCCGTCGACAGATGAAAATCAAATAAAACAGCAAATTGTAAATGCTGCAGCAGACCTCGTTCGCAATGAAATCAAGTGCATTCAACTTCAAAGGAAACTTATCCCTATAGTAACAAATTAAGCTCACTTGAAGATAACCTGGTTATTGTCCCAGGTTTGTTGCGCACATTTCTGGACCGTGTTCAACAGGAAAGACTAAGGATCTCAAAGTTGCTACCCTTGGACAATGCATTGTTCAGATGACCAGACCAAGGATTGTTCTGGCTCCTATTCCCTTCGGTCTTGCTGTTCAAATGCACCACCAGTACGGATCGGGTTCTTAATTGATAGTTTGAATAATCATGGGCTATGCGTGTCCTATTCAGAGGTACTGAACTTTGAATCAAGTGCGGTTTTTTAAGGGCACAGATATTCCAGTAGCTGGACACTTTGGTCAGTACATAGCAGACAATGTTGACATAATCTGAGGACTTTAGATGGACGCGGTACAGTCCATGCAATGGGCATCATAATGACAATGACCCCTGGTATGCCAAAAAGACAAAGTGCTATTCCGCGACTAACCCACCTCTCAATTGCAGGTGGATTGGAGGATACCAAAATTGCAATTCGCCACTATAGATACCTTAAAGGGAAGAGCCTTCCATTGGTATTCAGGAAATTGCCCGTGGTTGAAATAGCCGATGAACAGCATGGAAAACTGGACACTTTGTGGAAAGTATCATGGTCCCTTCGACCACGTTCTCCAGGCTGGAGTGGAATGATGCAGGCATTGCGCAAGGGTGACCATCCAGGAAAGGCTAGTGTTCACTTTCTTCCTATGTTGGATCTTGACCCAACTGATATGACCTGCAATTATTCTACACTCCACTTCGTTGCGACTGAAAGCAAGCGCCAAGGCACCAGTTCCAGTGGTAACATTCGACCAGCCTCTCTGGTGGAAATCTAGAACAATCATTCTGAATGAAGACGCAGCCAGCATTCTCAAGCCAATCATACTGATACTTGGGGGTTTTCACACCGCAATGAGTTACCTTGGCAGTATCGGTCACATAATGGAAGGATCGGGCCTGAAGGAAATGCTGGAGCTAGTTTATGCTGGCAATGCTGTGGCGCACATTTAGGTGGAAAGGCATATGCAAGGGCTGTTAGAGGACACTTCCTGGTAGACGCTGCTTTAAATGCGATCCTCTTAACACGATGCTATGATGTACCAGTTTTTTCGAGAAGGAAGACGTCCCAGATACCTCAGATGACCTTCGGGAGGCCCTGAAATGCTGTGATGCTTTCCTGGCAGAGGAGATGACTGACGAAGTGGTTTGCCAGCAGGATGTGTTTGACCGGATAAAGGAGAAAATGGGAGCAGAGAAAGAACGTTTGTCTGAGTTCCCAACAGGAAGGCTTTGGATCCAGTACATGGGAATGGTGGATTTGCTGAAGATGTTTCTGAGATCTCAAAGAACGGGTGACTTTCAGTTGTACCTGAGGTGTCTCCAGGACATGCATCCCTATCTTGCCGCATCTGGACACAACACTACGTGAAATCAGTGCAGATCCATCTTCAGGATATGCTGGAATTGAAAGAAACAAGCCCTGATGTCTACAACAGGTTTAGTTCTGGTCTTTTTGTCATCCGGCGCAGTGACCGCTTCTGGGCTGGGTTGCCTAGTGACCTAGTCATCGAACAGGTTCTTATGCGGACAATCAAAACCACAGGGGGTTTGACAAGAGGCCGGGTATGGAAGAGAAGCAAGGACACGCTGGCTTCTTGCAATGCCCGCCTGTGCTGACATCAATGAATCGATGCAGGAACTTACAGGTGCAACATACAGTACTAGTGATCAGCATAAGGACCTTTTTGTTCACGGAGGAACGCGATCATAAAGACACTTACGAGATCTTCCAGTACCTCAATGACTACAACCATTCGTGTTAGAAGAAGGAGGATTACACAGCGAGCCACTGGGGTGACTGAAGTGCCTCGTGTAACCCACATGAAGCAAGGAAAGTCGGAGAAGCTATCTTGGACAAAATGGAGGACAAAACGCATTTGACTTTGTCTTCAGAAGGAAGGAACAAATAGAAAGAATGGGAATGAAACAGCTGGTTGTGGATGAAGAAACTGAAAGTTGACCTCAGCTTCTCTTTCAGAGGCTGCTAATTCTAGCTAACAACAGTGACTATAGCTTGGATGATCTATCGAAATATGAACTTTCTGCGCAACCGAACACATTGTTTGATAAACACGGTCTTCTCTGCCAGGCAAACAAGCCACAAATGGCTATGCGTCCGTCCACTTCATCAAATGAAGGCCAGCAGACGCGTGACAGCAAACCAGTGTACAATGTCCTCGATGGAGTTCTCTTTTACAGAGATTTCCCTGGAAAAGGGTGAAACGTTTGACTCCATAGCTTCTACGTACGTCAAGTATGTGAACACGTTTGCAAATCCACTTGTCATTTTCGATGGATATGAAACGGACAGCTACAACAAATATATGACTCATCTCAGGCGATCAAAGGGTGCAGTTGGTCCAAAGGTGTTCTTCACTGGCAGCATGGCGCTAAAGTCGAAAAAGAACACTTTTTGGCAAACGTCGAAAATAAGCAGAAATTCATCAATTTCCTGTCTGAAAACTCCAAACCCAGGGTATCAAAACATTGCACTCCAAAGGTGACGCTGATCTTTTGATTGCATTGACTGGGGTGAAGTGCGCAAAAATTGGTGCTACACATGTTATCGGAGAAGACATCGACCTTCTGGTGTTACTTTGTCACCATGCTGAAAAGGACATGAATGAGTTGACATTTCGATCGGACAAAGCAGTGAAACCAGATTAAAACACTAAAATTAGAGAGTGGCAGATCAATGCTTTGCAGACTTCTCTGGGTGAAAAGCTTTGCTACCTGTTACCCATCATCCATGCCATTGGAGGTTGTGACACAACTTCGAGATTGTACGGGATTCAAGGGACTACCCCTCAAAAAGGCGATGTCAAACTCTTCGTTTGCAAAGCAGCTGGAGCAAGTGTTGGATTGTTCCACTCGTGAGGAGATGAAAACCTCGGGGAGAAGGTCCTAGTAGAATTATACGGAGGCAAGAACACAGAGTCCTTAGATTCACTGAGGATAAGGAAGTTAAGGACAAAGTAGTGGTGTGCTTCCAGCGTAGAGATACAAAATTTTCCACCCTCACTGGATGCCGGACAGTACCACATATATCGAGCCTTTTACCAAGCTAAATGTTGGATGTCAAAGGATGAGGAATGTACATTGAGGGCAGTAGATTGGGGATGGCAGGATCTGCAGGGCAAACTTATACCTAAAACAATGGACTGTCAGCCTGCCCCTCACAATATTCTAAAGTTGATAAGGTGCCAGTTGACGGGGACTGCTCCACAAACAGATGCAGCTGCAGAAAGCAAGGCCTGAAATGTACAAATGCCTGTAGTGAAGTATCGTGGTGATGACTGTTCCAATAGCACAGCTATTGACGTGACTGAGGACGACACGGACTTGTAACTCACGGGGGGCTGAGCTAAGTCGTGCAGCTGGTTTATTGGACTACATGTAAGTAGGTAGTATTGTCCCAAAGAGTCTTTAGGCTAAAGAAACAGCAATCAAAACCAAATTCTACAGGGAATTACAATAACAAGGTACAAAATGTCTATTTTCAGTAAAATCAGGGACTACGTCATGACATGACGTAATACTACGTCGTAGTGACGTCATATCATAACGGAAGTAGCCTTATTCGACAGATTGATATCACATTCCTATCTGTTGGTAATACATTTATGGGCCTTAAAACCACCCAGGAAAAAGTTTGCTGTACATTGAATTCTCACATGGCGGCCATCTTTAATTTATGCAAATTAGGGCCCTTGGGGGGGGGTAACTTTGAGATAACTTTCGATATGATGTTCAGTGGGGTCCAATGAACCAGTCAAAGCAAAAAAACCTTCTGAAGCAATTTGTTCTAGGTATTTTATAATTTTACTGGACTATAGAGAGTTCATAGAACACTGTACCCTGTGCGGTCTTGAGAAACAAGGACATGTGTGGGCGAGCAGCAATTTGATTGGTCGTGATGATGTAAAATGCCGCAGTAATATTTTGTCCAAGTACTGCTAAACGAAAGGGTTTTGAAAGTATCAAAAAAGGCCATTTGTGTTCTTCAATCAAGTATGTAATTCAAATGAAGTAAAATAAAGATTCTGAAGGTTGTAGAAATTTTTTTTCCAGAAATTTTCCACCGTTGATGCAGAGTCTGTTACACCACCTTACTTAACTAAACACCTTGCATGAGATTTCCGTGCCTGGTTTTCGTGTCCTTAAAAATCGTACGTTTCCTGTTTGGAATGATTTTCATTTTTGTTTGACCGCTTGGCAGGAAGACGGAGTGAAAAATTGATCTCACTCCTCTCTGCGCATGCACGATCAGGACAAATTCTGAGCTAAATGACTGCTAAACTACAGGTTGGTTTTTTAATTCATGTTCCAATTCGTGTTCAAAATATATAATTCAATTGAAATCAAGTGGTTCCTAGATTATTAATTGATGTTTTTACACAGACAAAGTGAACCAATGTCTTAACCTTGCATTTCGCTTCACTTGAACAGGATAAATACCGTATATAACTCGCAGAAGGGCATTCAGAGGAGCGCGTACATCCGCCCGGATCCCAGATTGACATATCGCGCTATATATCATTTTTGGCCCTATCTCTCAATGGTGAAGAATCAGTTAAGAAATTCGAGTCACCAGATATGGATCTTCACTAAAATCGAATCAATTCATCCTCGTCACACACCCAACCCGTCCACCAAGTTTCATCCGAATCCGTTCATCACTTTGTGAGATAGCCTGCACACAAACAAACAAACAGACAGACAGACAGGGGTGAAAAAAAAACAACTGTTATTAAAAAGATAAAAAGAAGTAAAAAATACACACGAGCACACAAACAACGACAGTAACAACAACGACAACTACATATTATGGTTTTTTGTAATCATTTTTTGCTTGTTTTACCTCTTTTTTTTACATCTCCATTGAGACTCATGGAAAAACATGCAATACAATATGTTTGTGAACTACAACGTGCTGTCTTTTGTTTAAAGCAATCAGTGCCGAAGTGACGGGTAGGCGCACCTCGTGTAATCGAAAGGGCAGAACTTCCACTCATTCCACAAAATGAAAAACGAGATTTAGAGGAAGATGCCTTGCATCTGCTGTCGAGGTTAACACCGCCACGTCCTATATCTTCGGGACACTTCAGAAGGAAAGTTTCCATCCTGGGATCTAAAAGTTGTTTGACCACTGAATGAAGTTCATCGAAGAGGATCTATATCAGGTAGAACGTGACATTAACATTGTGCCAGTGGTAACGAAGTCTCTGAGTATGTATTGAGGTTATTATGTTACGATTGCATCCTTCGTTCAAGGATCACAAAAGAAATCTGAATCACGACATCTTTTTAAAATCATCCCTAACTCCAGAAAAGACATAAGAAAATCATGCATTAATATACACAAACTCAATCCGGTCGTCCATCCCACCCAAGCTTACCACCAACCACCATCCGTCCTCCCTTCCCAAACTCCTTCCTCCTCCTTTCTCGATAGGATTTAAAATTCCAATTGGCTGCATGTAATGAAAGAACAAAGGGAATTCATGTGAGCGGTCAGAACAAAATCCCAGTTTCAATGCATCTGCTATTTTCTCCACACATTTGGTTAAACGGAAGAGGTCTTCAACACAAATAAATAAATAAATAATTGTGAACTTTGATATTTTCGAAAGAAATTAATTAACCAGCAGTGAGAAGGGTAATGTTGGATGTTGCTTATACAGCATGAACAGATGATGTTAACGTGTGATGGAATGATTACACGTCATCAGTATCAGTCAGCTGTTCCCCAAAAGGCAGTGCAAAACGACAGGAAAGTGTATTTGAGTATTTGGGTATTTGAGTACAGAGAGATCTCCATAAAGTGGTCCATCTCACTCAGCAATCCAGCAATATGATTATTTATCCACAACATAAACATGAGGAATTTTTTACACTATTATTGTGAGATACGGTACCATGTGGTGTAATGTTTGAAGAGTCTGTCCACTCTGAGTCTGAGAGGTTGGTGGTTCAAATCTTGGCCAAGTCATTCAAACCAAGTCATGGTGTGTGCTGATTCCTTGCTTGATGCTACGCATTGAAAAGGATAGAGCACAGATAAACGACGCTGGAAAGGCAATGTCAAACAACCTGATATCTCTGTAGAGTTTGGAACATCAAAATTTGGTGTTTGTAGTTTTGTCACGTGTGCCCATGTGTCCACACACAAAAACTTCCTTCCCTTTTTTACCCTGCGCTTGCGAAGCGAAAAGTAGGGTGAACGATCGGAAGCGGACACACGTGTGGCGCCTGTCGTGTATGCATTTTGTTAAGAGCGTACGTACATCGCCAACCGTTCAGCGGAGGAAATTGAAACTTTACCACATGTTACATGACCATGTGATATAGCATTCACTCTTTTGAGGTCAACAGAGGCGAAATGCCAGCATAGGCCAAAGGTCAACATCGGCAAATTTTCTAAAATCCTCAATTTTCATCCGAATTGACTTGAAATTTCAACAGAATTTTCAAATCACCTCACTGAATTCAACCACCAATTGTTTTTGAGGTCAACATACGCCAAAAGGTCAAATTTCTGTAATCCTCAATTTTCATCCGATTGACTTGAAATGTGAACCGGATTTTCATTAAAATGACCATCATGTGACACGTGATCTGGCAGCCATATTGGATGTAAGGGAAAATCTTTGCAAATCTTCACAGGAGAAACCGCTCAACTGATCAATGCAAAATTTAACTAATTGATCTTTTGGGTTATTTTTAGAAGTAAGGTAGAGTAAGATCCCTCCACCCCTACATAGGTCAGGCCAGATTAGATCTGTGACATGCAACAGGTACCATGTAAGCCTGCATTAACCTGTTTCCATGGTCGGGTTGTCGGCGACTAAACCGTCTCCCCCACCAGGTTTCTTGGTGAGGAGGGTGAGTGGATATGGACACCCAGCAGGATTAAAAAAACAAAACCTGTCAAAGGGCAGATGAGCTCCTTGTGAGCCAACAGCCATCAACAGCCATCATCAACAGCCATCATTGCAATCTGGCCACCGTAAAACCCTTCACCACACAAAACACAAGAAACACGCAAGGAAATCTGAAAACTCACTCTGTGGAAATACCTCCGATGCAGCTGCCCTTCGCAGGGAAGCTCACCGGATGATGGGATTGGGGCAAAGCCTTCTGGACCCCCACTCTTTAATGATAGGAGGAAAACCACAGGGTAACCTTCCCAGGTCACATTGAGGTGGTGTGTGTCATTGTGGTGCTGAGGTGTTGTCCACCAGATGGCGGTCTCCATGGGTTAACCTGAGGCGGTCTCTTCGGGTGGGTGCCTGAAATGTCCTATCCCTAAGACAAGATGATCACCTGTTTCTGTTATCATCTGAGCTCAAGCATTTGAACATCAGTATTGCAGCACTCTCTGAGGTTCAGAGACCAGATCGTGGCGAGATCATGGCGGGTGGTTACACCTTCTATTGGTCTGGTCACTCTGATGGTTACCATGACCAAGGAGTTGCTGTAGCTTTGTCCAATTAGCTGATTCCAATGATAATTGAGGTAACACTGGTCAACAAGCATATAATATGATGAAGGATCCATCACTCCTTGGGTGTCATTTTCCTGGTCTCTCTATTTGATTCGACTGAAGCGAGTGATCTCACCGTGAAGGACGCATTATATGCCATGCTCAAGTGTGTGGTTGATCAGTGCCCCAGGTGAGATACTCTTCCAGTCTTGGGGGATTTCAATGCATTGACTGGAACTGATAGGGATGGTTATGAGACATGTGTTGGTCCCACAGATCTGGAACTGTGAACCAGAATAGCACGAACTCTTTTAATTTCAAATAAGTCATAGACTTAGGGGGGCTGGTTCATGGTCTAAGCGCCCAGAAGCTCATCGCTGAACTTGGTATTCCAACGCTGGTGGTGTGGCAAAGGAGATTGACCATGTGCTCATTGATTGTCACTGAAGGATGACCCAGAACTGCAGGGTCTACAGGAGTGCTCAGTCCCTCAAAACCAACCATGGGCTTGTTGTAGCAACTCTGAAGTTACACCTTAAATCCGGGAGAATGGTACCATCCAGGCCTAGGCTGGATGTTGCCAAGCTCAAGGATGAGAGGGTAGCTGAGGAGTTTGTCAACAAGCTGAGTGGGGATTGGGGGTCTGGGTGCTTTGAGGGATCCTGAAGAGTTGTGGAGTGCCTTCAAGACCACCATACTTGATGTTGCCGGTCTTGGAACTCACATGGGGGGAAGAAGAATTTTGTCTCTCAAGGGACACTGGATAGCATTGACCAGAGTTGCAGGGCCATGCTTAATGGCAGAGCTGAGCTGTTCAGGGAGTTAAGGTGTAAAACTGTATGTGTGCTGAGGGTAACAAGGAGGCCTAGGTGTGAGGAATCTGTGAGGGGGTAGAGCATCACCAGGGGTTACATTATCTCATCCTGCTTACAGGGGAATTTGCACATTGTGTTCCTCCAAGCCCATCCCTCGGTGTACTGCAGTTATAGCAGAGGGTGGTGGGCTCTTGGTAGAAGAGTCTGAAGTGATGGCCCACTGGGCCGGTTACTTTGAGCGGCTGTACCAGGCTGATCCACCAGCTGTAACCAGAGTTAGATGTCAGCGGTGTTATTATCCCTATTGCTGACCCTCCAATCAACTGTGATCCA
>CM068960.1:53208781-53225952 GCA_035128595.1 Eptatretus atami | reverse complement strand
AGAGAGAGAGATTATTAGATTTTCAGATTCCAGAATGATGTGACATGAAGACTGAAGAGAACCCATAATTTGTGGTAAAAAGTAATCTTGTACCTTAAAAGAGATTGTTGCTCTCATCATGATCTAGGGGTGCACCATTATGTAATGTATATCATGTTCTCCTGAAGCTTGGATATATAAACGTTTATCCACTTTGACATAGGTTTGGTGTTTGCCTCCTCTCCACCACCGGCATTGGCAATGCAGTTACGACAAGTGCCAATAAATTATTTCGGTGTGGAAATAAAAATATATATAAACTGCAACAACACAAAATTATTATGTGGCACTTAAATATGTACAGTAAACACCTTTCAAATAGATTGTTTTTAAAAATTATTAAGTTATATATAATTTTTTTTTTATCAAGTCGTATCGTGATTTGTACACTTATAAAACAGTTTTGGTCACTATGGGTCCCTTCGGAGTGTGGGCCCCGATACACTGTAAACCCGGCCCAGCGTCATGGTACAAAACTGTGTTCATCTAACGAACTCAGTGTTTTGTCTAGCTGTTTTTTCTCCCTGCACACAGGTCGAGTCCAGTCGAGAGCCTGAGCAGACTGAAAATTCTGTAAACCTGTTTACAAAGTTAGTGGCTACAGCTGGTGCCTTGCAGAAATGCCTGGGGGACCTCCTTTAGGCTTCCTGAATAAGAACTAATTAAAGACATTGATTGATGAGAGTATTTTTGGATTTCTTCCCCACTGTGAATGTTTGACGTTTTGAGTTGGCAGGTGGGAAGCAGGCAAGTAAGTTGCATTCCATCTTGCCGGAAGAGGATGGCATCAGATAACTGACAGATAGCTCACCAAACAAAAATACCAAATGGATGGATGGATATTACTGAGTTTGCATGTAAATCCTAAGAATGAGATAATCAGAAGACTCACCAATTGAGTGCTAAGCATCGCATGTTTTTGCAGAGAGACAAAAAGGTGAGACTTGCTCAGCCATGGTATGGGTTAGTTGTTATGCGTCTGTGACACCGGGTTTGGTGCTGTTTGTTAGCAGTTTAGGAAAGCTTCCTTGATGCAAAAATTATGGTGTGGCATCTGAGAGATCTACTGGTCTCACCATGACCTTTATGTGTCCCTTGGTTCATGCACGGGCTGGTTAATTGGATGTGTAAGTGGCTGAGTGAGGGGAAAGAGGGCTGTGGGGAGATCCTCATGTCGCTGTAAACCATGGTTGGTTATTGTTCGGGCATCGGTCTCTTTACAACTTCACAACCCACAACTCGAGAAGCATGCACTGTGAAATCACTGTGAAATTGAACCTTGTTCTCCCTGGGATGCTCGCTTATTCTGTGGTAAGGGTATGGGTCCAGAAGAAATATGAAACTAGAGTATTTTTCCCTCTCTGGAGTCTTCAGACACGAACTAAGATTGCGAACCTCCCCTTTGGAGAGGTTCTGGGATTGGGGGTCAAAACAATGACAATGGACAGTGCTTAGCTGATGATCCTTATGGTCATTGAATCCAGCACTCTGTCTGACACACACAAACACACTGTTCTCCCCCACCCCCCCTATTCCCATCTCTTTATGTTTTGTTTCAACACAAATGCTTGGTTTAAATATAATCAGACTTACAATTTAAACTCTTTTGCAGTTTTGCCATGGGGAGTGACTGAACAATGTACCGATGTGTATTTAAGTCTGTGGTTATTAATGTCTGACAGGGTGGCACAGAAGCAGCACATTTACCTTTGAAGTGTGTAATCTGGGTTCAAGCCCCACCAAACAATAAACTGTTGGATAGTTGCTTTACAGCTATGGTGTTAGTTGCACCACAAGGAAGTGCTCTCTCTCTTGGATGCATATTAAACTGGGTGTCCCATCTTCTACTATTAACCGCTGGGTCATAAAGATCTCAAATTGTAGGTCTTTTGCAAAGTGTAGGTGAGTTATCGCTGGTACTCCAGACAAATTTTTAATTCCTGCCACCTCTGTCAGGCCTGGCCAGTCGATCTGTGAAACGTCAGACCTCGCCAGTCAATATGTGAAAGCCTTTCCAGTCACCATCACCTCTGACCACGAGGTGAGGAATTAAATAAAGGGGTGGGGGAAGCAACCAGGGAGGCACACAACAGGGAAAAGAACATGGAGGTCTGGTGGGAAGACAAGGGTCTCTCTGCACAATCGACCCTGGCAGCGCTAATTGGGGTATTTACGGGCCATCTTAGTCTAACATGAATTAAGAAATAGCTAACAAATTAATCCCCTTTTTAACCACTAAGGCATTTTTGCTAAAATATTAACAATATTTCAGAATAATATTTACAAAGTATATCTTTATTTCGTTACAATAGTTACAAACTATATCTCAGGTGCTATCGAAAAAAGATCAGTTAAGTTTAGCGCCAGGAGTTAATAAATTGCCAATGACAGGGCAATTAACACCAAAACAGACGATCAGGAAGCTCCTTAGGAAATTGGATGGTCAACTATCAAGATTAAAAGACAATGCAAAATGAAAAACAAATTGATGAACAGCTAAGGACTGAACTTTGTCTTACAGTTTTCATTTGCTTTGGTAACTCAAGAATGTATACATCTTCCACATCGGTTAATACTTTTTTAACAGTTCCGAGATGACTCACGATACACACAAGCAAAACTGTCCAATCTACTCTACATTTTGCTATATTATTCAAGGAATACAAACACAGCTGATGGTGACATATGAGACACTGTTGTGGACCTTGTAGTTCTTGTATGCAATGCTTCTTTCATCCTCTGCTGCTGCAGATTAACTCAAAGTTCCTAACCCGAGGAATGGAATGTGTGGAATGCAGGGCTCCTGGAGAGTTATCAACCCTGAGAAAATACTGAATGCAGCCCAGAAATGAAGATAGTGGGTAAAGAGGATTTTACAACACCACCGGTAATAAGATGGATGCGACAAGCACCATCTGTGCACGATGCTGCAAATATAGGCTGAGAAATAAAGGTGCTGCTTTACTAACTTACCAATCATGCAGTTCAATGAAACCAGATTTTGTGAGTAAAATGAAAATAAAAATAATGGCACTCAGGAGAGCGCATTCTTTCACCAGACTGAACAGTTTACGTTTTGTATCCAACTGATAGGCGGGATCTGCATCCGGACGTTAACCAAAATATAATCGGCTTATTCTTGTCACCTACCCAACTCATTCACTAGGTTTTGTCACAATCTGTCCGCAACGTTTTGAAACATGCTCACGAACAGACAGACAGACATACAGTAGTTAAAACATATTGTTTTGAGCCCCATCTCTCAATGGTGAGGAATCACTGAAAAAATTATACTATCCGCATCCGGATCCGGATTCGGATCTTCACTAAAATCGAATCAATTATTCCTTTTCACACAACAAATATGTCCTCCAAGTTTCGTCCGAATCTGGTCATAACTTTTTGAGTTATCCTGCTCACAGACAAACAGACAGACAGACAAGCCGGTAGGTGGCGATGGGTCGCCGAGCATGGAAACTATGAGATATAGAGCAAAATGGATGTCATATAGCGGATAGGGAATCACCTTAAGATTATGCATATCAAATCTCATCCAGTTCCATCTACTGATAACTACTCGGTATCAATTTGAATGAAAAGTACCGAAAATGCGGTTTGAAATCGGAAATCCCCAAAGTTCGAGGGAGTGCTGTGGATGAACAAAGATTTAAATCGAAAACAATGCATTCCAGATGATTAGTGTGAATTTTCATGACCATCCGACCATAACCCTAGGAGGAGTAGGCATTTGGCGCGAAGGTACCTCCAGCTCTCGCATATTATCGATTTTTGCACTAATTGACCTTTGACCTCTGACCTAATCGAAATCGGTCATATGTCCTGAGGCAAAGTTGTAGTTACCATGAACCTGCAAAGTTTCATTCGTATCGATGCACTCACCTGGTCACTAGGGGGCCTTCAATTTTTTCGCCAATTTTCGCGCATATCCTAATTGTAGGGGACGCTGCGGGTAAAGTATTCCATATATCACAAAAACCGGAATATATTTGATAGAGCATCACCTGTAAATCATTCGTGCCAAATTTCATAACCCTACATGGGATAATGGCTTTCGGAATTGATTTAGCTTGAACGGTACCGATTTTGAAGGTTTTTCGGTTGTTGCTAGGGAACCAAAGCGTCCCTAGCAACCATCACAATTTCCAAACCACTAGGTCATAAGATGTACCTACCACCCGAGTTTGGTCAAAATCTGCCCAAGTTTACTACCAATTATGCTGATGACAAACGAACAAACATCCAAACAAACAGACAGAATTACTGACAATAAGGGTCACCTATTTCAACGACCCAACAGACAGACAGGGGTGAAAACATAAACTCGATCCACCTCCGGTGGCAGAGGTAACAAGCACAAGCAAGAAGCACATCCAATTTATGGATTACAGATCATTCTGATGGAGCTATGCTTGCTCTTCATATTGAATGTAAAAAAAAAAAGATGCACAATATTTTCACCTACACGAGGGGTGTTCAGGCGACCCAAGTAACGCTCCACTCGGCCAAACACGTCATGGCAGCGTCGGTGCAGTTCTTCCAAACCAAGCTCCGCGCTGACAGCATCCAGCGGCTCGGAACACTGCATCAAGTACAGCGCCTGTGTCCGCAACTCCTCAAGGCGTGCATTGTTCAAGGTTTTCTCTTGCTGGAAGACCTGTGTTGTATATTGTTTTTGTTTTTTTAAAGATTTTGAAAAAAGAAGCATTTGAAAGTTTAGAAATCAGCCAATTAAATTAAGTCCCCTCTAAATAGCCCCAACTGATATTGTCAAGGCATGAATCGGGGGAAGGAAAAGCTTTTTCAAATTAACATGGCAGGCAACCATTTTGGTAGAAAATTGCAGATTAGCTGAAGTATGACATCTACAAGAACATACAGTATATAAGTTTGTTATTTTATAATGTCATAGCTAAGACTCATTGAAAGACAAATTTTCATGAACAAGACACAATTTGGCCAATCAAAGAATGGATATTCTCAATGATTTGTAAGTGCTGCTGGGGGAATACAACACAATCTAAGCTCTGCTCCAGCATAAGTAACCATCACTGACCTGAGAATTTTGCGAGTTGACACATACCCAAACGCCTACAACGTTTCGAAAAGAAAAACTCACGAATGTGAACAAACGAGCAAAAATGTAAGGAAGAATGCTTCTCCAGCTTGGGCCCAAAGATGAAGGTCATCGGGTAACATGACATGCATGAGTCCCACATTAATTAAAAGGAGAATGTTTCATCTCAACATCATTCAAATAAAATGCTTTCTCCTGCTAAGTTTTAACAATGGATAACATCTTTGAAGCCAAAGGCCACCATATGCGCCGTACAAAACACTGTGCTTGGACTTACTCTGAGCTGTTGAATTTTGGATTGCGGATCACAATCGGAGAAGTGCTCCACATTAGTTATCTGAAGGTCCATCTCGGTAAGCCATACTGTCATGCTCTCTCTGGATGATTCAAAATCGTCCCATTTCCCAGTGAAATGCTACATGAGGAAAACAAAAACAGCACAAATGTTTGCATTGAAAGGATCCCTTTACATGATACAAGCAGAAAAATACACCGACCTGGAAGAATGATGACGAAAAGGATCTTTAACAGCACAAACTATTATTGAATCATTTGGATATATACAGTAAACATCTCACAATGTCTCCTTCCCATTCCAGAGCTCTCACAAACTTATAATTGTACTGCTCCAACCTTGTTACTGTCATATGTTGCATGACCCATCTGTACTGAGCAGTGAATTCGTTTTGCTCTTTAATGAGCAATAAACTGCTGTTTCTCATGCTCTCTCATCGCGATGTTACCATTTAAATAATTTGTTATTGTAAAACACACAGCACAATGGATCAAGTAAACTTCAATAAACACATCAGTCCGACCCTTGCTTACACTCCTTCTATCGCAGCCCGAATGCTGCTTTCTCATTATGTGGAATACCACGTGAAATTAACCTTGAGTAAAAAGTCTCTGTTGTTGTTAAATATAATTAGATAAAACAAATTGTGATCTCCGTCAGAGGGTCTTGTCAAAAAGTGAATGTGCTGTCATTCCTTACCCAACAACCCTGTCCATCCCTCAAAACAACCCTGTCCATCCCTCAAATAAAAAAAACAATCCTGGTGATATCCCTGTAACTGCCCCACTCCTTTATTTCCTCCCCTCAACACCCATCCAATGAAAAAGTAAGTCGATAAACTGGTAGACTGAATTATTGTGGTGTTGATACAGTACAGATCGAGTGGGACAAATGGCCTCCTCTTGTGTCTCAGTTCCTTATATATCCTCAAAACGCCCCTAACCATCCCAGGTCCTTTCCACTCACAACTCCAAGTGGTTAACATGTGTCAATGTGGTTAATATGTGTTGATGTGGTTATCAAGTGCTATAGCCACAGGTGTAGAGGTGGATATCCGATAACCTTATGAAGTTTTCTGTGTTGTCATCATAGTATTTCTATGAGCGAATACACCGGGTGATACCTACCTCCTCCCCAGGCCAAATTTATGAGCAGCCACGGAAATTGAACCCTCACCAAAGAGGGCAATGCGGTAAGCCTTTAACCACTCCACCACAGAGCTGCTCTGGCAACAAATCGAAACAAGTATATTTTCCATATAAATGATGCTTTTGTGCGTTTCACCTGCAGGCACTTGCATTCTAACAGCGTCTCTTCCATATGTATAAAGTATTATGGGTGTGAACAACCATTATGCATGAAAGAGGTTTAAAGTGCAGAGAAAAAAAAAGCACGAACCCTTAGACGGCGCAAGATGGCTACCACATGGCGCTGGAGGTCATCCCAACGGTGGTTTCCCTTGGTGATCATGTCCCGAAGGTGTCCCATTGTATCTGTTCGGCCTTCACGAGCCATTCTTCGGTACTGCTTGTTGAAGAGTTCCAGCTGTGTCAAGCTCTCCTGGAGTTTTCGTTCCAAGGCCTGAATTCACACATGTGGGCATGTAATGTAATTACAGTATTGGTCGCTGTACACTCTTCCAAAAGTCATGATACTCGTAACAGGTTACTGCTGAAGATCAACAGCAGGTGTGTCTCTCTAGCGTCCAGACAGCCAGTCCACTGTGTTCAATTGAGAGTGAAACAAAATTTAAAATGAGAATCCAAGTTACGTCAATCAAACTGTCTGAGCTTAACTTTGAAATAAGCACCAAGTACACCACTGATGTAAATCAATCCATTTTCCTTCCTTTTTTTCTATTTTGATAAAGTTGTTAAACTTGCAATAATAAAACTGCATTTTTCACATGTAGACTTTGTAGAAAAGGTAATTAGTTTGAATTTGGCTCCTCCATTGATCAAACCCAGGAATGTACAGAGAAAATGTGTGAGCAAGAATTACTAATTGAACTGCACTCCTGCAACATGCACGTTCAGGGTATCTGGACATGAACTGAATTTTTTTAATTTTTTTTTATCCCTGATAACCTCCTATGCCTGGTGTTGGCTTAATGGTTAAGGTGGTGGGCTTGGGATCCTAGGATCCTGAGTTCAAATCCCCTAGGGTTGTTAAATTAATACCAGGTGGGGTTGACTCTGCCTGTCATCCTTCTGAGGTTAGCAAAATGAGTGCCAGCTTGCTGGTATCCTGTATCGGAGTGGTGACCCGTCCAGGATTGTGCCCAATAGCAAAGGAGACTGCTTAGGCAGCACCAACGCTCTGCACAGAGTATGGTCCCAATGAATGGACGGATAACCTCCTGCCATCCTCCACCTTAGTGAAAGGTAAAGTTTGCAGGTGTCTGCACTTTTTACCTTCTGTATCAGGTGAAAGTCCCTCATCCTATTTTGTTATACTTCTCCATGAGCCTCGGCATTTGCACAAAAACAAGTTTATTTTTTTAACACAGGCAGGAGGATGGGCCCAAATGGCTTTGTTCACAAGGGCTTTTCCCGACGCCCAAGTATCCTAAACCTCAACAACAGTAGGAAGCCATTTTATGCTTCGGCACATGTTCACAAAGTTTCAAAACAACTGGCGATGTCAGTGCCGATCAAAGCCGAATAACAATGGAGAAATATTAAAATGCACACAAAGCGTGACAAGTTCAGTAAATGATTAAAAACACTTCAGAACCATGACAGGATATGCTTTGTAAAAATCACCTGAGTCAACACGAAGTAATCTTACACAGGCTTCCTTTCCTGCTTGCGCTGGAGGGCTAAAGGTATTTTTTCATTTTGACCATGGATGCTTATTCTCTGTTAGAGGATTGAGGGTTTCCTGTACAACGCAAATTATGGACCATTTTCTGATGGGTCACTTTGAGTAAAATTCTCGACCTTTTTGTGGTTGGTCCGGCCATTTTTATATTCCTATCATCAATGTAATTAAATAAAACTGTTCTTTACAGTGACGGTTTCATGAGAACCATTTTGTTCGAGATCACAAGAAGTGTGAAGTTTAGCGAGCACGTGTTAAATCCTGCAGAACAATGACATGTAGCATGAATAACGATGCCGACTATCAGCGTGAGTCAGTTTTGCAATGAATCAGATTTTCTTTGCCTTTTGGAAAGCCAAATAGTTTCTCATAGTCCCCACTGTATATACAACTCAAACCTTCACTCATGAAACATTACATCTGCCATTATGGTTACAAATCTCAAAATGTGCTACAACAATGCACAAAACGTGCCAACCGATTGTAAATTATGCAAATCCTTTTATAATGCCACTGATGTCACATTGGGCTGGTAGGATAGCATCGAGGTATGCCTGGGTTCCAATCTCGGCCCAGCAATAAACTGTCACCACACGGTGCTCCGCATGCAGAGCAACGGGTCATTGTGTGCACCATCCATCGGGAGGACGTTCAGCCGGAGGATCCGTAGTGGCCATCGGTTGGTGTTGAAGATCCCACAGTGTCTTTCGTGAAGAGTAGTAAATTATCGCTGACACACTGGAACAAATTAAAAATTCCTGCCCTTACTGACTGTTGGGAATGCAATGGCAAACCACCCAGCATACATATACTTTGCCATGTGACTGCTTTGGAAGGACCGACACTCTGTCAAGAGCATGGAACATTCAGAAAGAGAGAGCTTATATCAGATTAAATGCATCAATTAGGGGCTATTAGATTAGGACGAAATGTTTTTTTGTTACATCACACCACTTGTACAGCCAAATATACATTCCCAAATCAATTACATACTGTTACTTGTTTGTTATTAATTTAATTTAACAAATTTCAATGTAAACGTCTTGTATGTCCCAGAGTGAAATTACCCTGTACACGATGCTATGTACTGTGTGCTTTTGTGTTATGACTGAAATTTATTTGTTGCGAAACAAATTTAGGTTCTACCTCTTCGACCTGACCACTGACACAGATCAACACTAGCCCTCACAAGCAACATGAGTTCTGCATTCCAATAAATAATTTAATTTCACCACCTTTGTGTTCACACACTGCTTGATGCAATTTATGATTCCAAGGAGATTGCTTCAATTGCATTTACAATCGATTCCAAGATTCCAAGGAGATTGCGTCGTCTTCGTCATCATCGTCAAGTACCATACTCTAGGCAAAGCATCGGTGCTGCCGAAGCAGTTACTAGGCTGCAATCCTGGTCGGGTCGACACTCCAACTCAGTAAATTAGGGCAGCAAATTGGGGTTTGTTCATGGAGCCAGCAATAACTCACCAACTCTTCACAAAAGACACCATGAGATCTTTAACGTTCACCAACTAATGCCGACAGTCGGGATTCCGTTTAACGTCCATTTGTGGGATGCCACACAGATTGATGAATCACCCTGCCTGTAAAACACCGGGATGACAGTAATATAACTGGGTCGAGATTCTAACTCAGGCTAGCCAGCTTAGAGGTGAGTGGACGTACCTCTAAGCCAGCCTAGCAGCCAACTTGCTATTCAGCAATTCAGAATTTCTTGCAATTTTTGTTCAATGATGTCATCGCTTGGGCAATTGGAAAATGAAGATCACCGAGGGAAACCACCATTGGGATGTACTTTCTCATTCGGTGTGGTTACATGGGAGGTTCTTTCTCAAAATATCTGGCTATACGCAGGAAGAGGGTAGTTGGGCTTCATTTTTATCATGTTTAAGGCTTGCTTTGTAGCTGTGCTTGGATTGAGAGATCTTTTTCTGCTTTTACTCCAATTTGAATGTTTTCCATCAGTGGATTGGTGCACAAAACAAATTTTATACTGATACAATGCAAGAAAGGTATATTTTGCTTACCTCAAACTTCTTCAACTCTTCTTTGGCAGTAGAATACAGAACGCAGGAGGTTTTTCCATGTGATACCTTCTGTTCTGCATTTTCTAACCACTCCTCAAAATGACTGTAATCCTCCTGGAACTTTTTCCACATGCGTTGTGTCTCATGCATGCTGTGCAAAAAGGCAAAATGGATAATGGTGTTATATAGGCTATCGGTAATTTCTGTAATCATTGTGCTGAAAAACATTAATGGTTTACGTTATCATGCTTTTTGTTTCACATTTACTTATTACCGCCACTGACGGTGGATGGAAGTTATGTTTTTGCGGTGAACAGGATATCTCAAAAAGTTGGACGGATTCAGACTAAATTTGGTGGGCAGGTTGTGTATGTGCCAAGAACGAAATGATTAAATTTTATTGACTATCCGAATCCATATCAGGATCTGAGAATTTTTTCAATGATTTTTCACCATTGAGAGATCGGGCCAAAATCGACATGTCGCAGGATATCTCAAGAAGTTGTGGTTGGATTTGGACGAACCTTGGTGGGCAGGTTGGGTGTGCAACAAGGAAGAACTGATTTTATTTTGGTGAAAATTCGAATCTGGATCCGATAATTTTTTTAAGTGATTCTTCACCATTGAGTGATAGGGCTAAAACAATATATAGCACGATTTCTCAAAAAGTTGTAGACGGATTAGGATGAAACGTGGTGGATGAGCTGGTTAGGTGACAAGAACAAGCCGATTAAATTTTAGTTCAGGTCTGAATTCAGATCAGTGGGATATAAAATGTAAACTAATTAGCATGGTGGAGGTATGCACACTACTGAGTGGCCGTTCTAGTTTTATACTCGCAAAGGTACTCCGCGTTGCTGGACAATGCCGGGTCCCTCCTCCCACCCCTCTCCTGCCTCCTCCTACCCCCTCCAGACTCCCACCCCACCAATTTCATCCCTCCTCTCACCTCTCCCATCCCTCATCCCACCCCTCCTCCAAACTCTTCCCACTCCACCCCTGTCTGTCCGAACTTGATCAACTCGTTTTTCAACTCACCGCCCAGACTCCCACCCCACCTCTTTTTCTCCCTCATCTGTCGTCCTATCTCCTCCCCACCCACCCCACCTATTCCCGTCCCTCCTCACACCACTCCCCTCCCTCATCCCACCTCTTCCCCTGCCACCTCCCATCCCACCTCTTCCCTTCCCTCCTCCCACCTGCACCCTTCCCCTCTCTCCTCCCACAAATGAATCGCAGGGTTTTTAACCACGTTTGGGAAAAATAAATAATTAAAATAAAACCGGATTTCGATTCCGACCACCAAGTGGCTTAAGCACTCAAGCAAGCACTCCATTCGAAACCGTTGATAAGGAACGGCTGGCTTGGCAAGCGCTAGCTAGCTGCTTGGTAACTGAACACACCTCTGGACATGTCGACAGCATGCAGTACATACAAAATCGCTGACAGAAGGACAATTTTTTAATGAAAGACTTCAAATATTAATCATGAATTCTTGTTGGAATGAAAACACACCTTGTTTAGTTTTCAACGCGTTTTCGTTTTTAAAATGTACATAAACTCAGAGATGATGTGCAGTGTACAAAAGTGGACGTGTACATTTCATAAATAACCTTAAAGTGGACATGTACAAAATAAATATTTCTCAGGAATTTTCCCAGCCTCCTGACTAATTAATTACGGACACAGGTATTTCATGACCAAGTGAATTTTAATGTTCATTTACTTCACATAATATGTGAATTACATGTCCATCAGTTTGTTTATAAGTCTTGAAAAGTCAGGTGAAAACCCAAAGTTATTTTTTTTTAATGAAAGACCTCGATTTCCTTTCCTTGGCATTATTAGAAATAAAGTACCTTCATTGGGCGGTGTACATCAGAACGCTGTCGTGATTGCTGCGAACAAAACATGCATTACCCCGTTTGAGTTGTAATCAAAATGTAACTTTGTTTCCTCAAAACGGTACTCTTATTTAATGCTAGAAGATGCAATTGTTCAGTCTTCAAATGTATATCAGAGGCCTATAAACAATCAGAGCAATGCGGAGCGAAGACGATGGGCAGCGATTTCTGGGCAGCTGTCGGGAAAGCTAATGGGCAGGTGGTGCTTATGACCCAGACACGAACTCAGATACACACACACACACACACACACACACACACACACACACACACACACACACGCACACACACACACACACACACACACGGAGTAGGGGAAGACACAGGAGGAATGATGGATAGGGAAGACACAAGAGGTGACAAGTTGGATGTAGCCACAAACTCAGGAAGGAAAAAAATACTTCAAAAGAGGTGGACTTGGGGAAGAGTGAGCAGATATCAACCCACAGAGGCCATTTATATTTATTTATTTATTTTGCAGAGATCGGAAAATCAAAGAGCTTGAATGACAAGGGGTGTTGTTGACACAGTGATGGAGCAGAGGACGTTTGCATGAAAGTGAAGGCAGATAAATGGAGAAGGGGAGATACAAGTGCAGCACAAGTTGTGAATTTTTGGGGGGTTTATTGGATGGAAGCCGAGCCCCCAATTTTTTAATGGAACCTCGGAGTTTCCTCGACCCCATAGGTGTACTAAATCGCCATTTTAGGTTTTTCTTTTCTTCTTTTCTTTTTCTGCCAATGTCCTAGCTGTATATTGGAGCCGGCTGAGAATTTTAGAATGAAAGTTTGCATCAATAATGGAAATACAACGAATGCGAGGTTGACAATTTTTTAACTTTGACATAATTTTAAGGTCATGATCTAACTGTAGAAATGTTTACAGTTTTTACCATAACTCGACAAATTTTTATCCGATCAGAACGAAATTGCCCTCTCTAGATAGCACATATTAAGATGCATTTACGCTTAATTTATACAATACCCTTCTGGGTTAAAGGTCAAATGGCAGTTTGAAAAACAAACAAACATGTTTTTTTTTGTCGTCGCTCAATTTTTCCAACACGGAATCTCAAAGACTGCTTGGCCTTCCGAGATGTCCTTGCAACATCATTGTGGACCGAAAGTCGTGATATTTTATGAGTGTCCATGACCTGCTATTTTTTTTGGTTTGTTTTCTTGAATTTTGGTTTGGACTTGAATAATTTTCCCAATTTCATGATTTTGAGTTTTAGAGATAGATTGTAGACGGGGACACATCATCTTACTTTGCACTCGATCCCTAAAATGTTGAAGGTCAAGGTCATATAGTGCTGCAAAAAAATATTTGGCAATAATTGGATCATGGGTGCTGACGGAGGCTTTGCCTTTTTTGAAAAAAATAAAATAAACATAGTCGAGGCTCGAGGAAGAGCTAGAATTAGTATACTGAACGGATCTGGACACAACAGGAAAAAAGGAACATGGAAACACCAACAGCAGAGTTGAAGGCAAAAATCGAGGCAGATTTGGACAAAAAAATGGGTGTGGGGAGGAATGAGGGCCAGGAGAGGATGCATATGGTGGACACTGGACTAGATGGATACAGAAGGAAACTCTCAGGAGGGAAAACTGGAAAATTGAAAGGAGGAGGGATTGGGGTGAGGTGTGGGGAGGGGGTTAACGAGGTTAGAAAAACATCATGGTTTTGGATTGGGGACGATAGAGATGGTGGTGAACAGCTGTGTTGAAAACCTGGAGGGAAGAATGAGATTGAGAAGAGAATGTGAAGTTGGTTCCACAGGCAGGGAGGGGGGGGGGGGTGGAAGAGAACAAATGAGTGGAGGTGAGTAGCGATCCTGGATTTGGGTGGTTTAAACAGAAAGGGATTCATAGTGGACTGTGTGTACTCTGCAGAAACCTGGTAAGGAGGGGGACAAAGAGCACTGAAATAGCAGAGGGTGGAAGACCAGAAAAGAGGAGGTAGAAGATAGAGAGGCCACCAACCTGTCTGTGATGGCATAGTGACAGAAACATACTCAGCTTCATTGTGGGAGAGTCCAATAATCTTGAAGGCCTTGGTTTCCATGGCGTTAAGCTGAGCAAAGTGTGAGGCAGGGGAGACAGCCCAGAGGGGAGAGCAGTACTCCATCAAGCTGCAGATGAAGGCCTTGTTGGTGGATATGAGTTTAGGTGTGCCAAGGAAGGACTTTGTATGACAGAGGATGCCCAGTCAGCGGCTGGCTTTGGAGCCAAACTTTGAAATGTGATTTGTCCAAGAAAAATCATGGCTGATAGTGAGACCCAGGAGTTAAAATGACTGAACTTCCTCAAGAGGATTGTTAAGAAAGGAGGTGGTTGCCAGATGGTCCTTTCAGAGAGAGATAGAGAGGGTGTGAGATTTGTCAGGATTGAAAGACATATTCCAAGTGTTTCACCATCTTGTGATGTTTTGTTCAAGGTCTGAAGAGAGGGAAGAGATTGCAGCCTGCCTGTCACGGCAGAGGGTGGAATCATCAGCAAAGAGATAAATAGGATTTTCCAGAGATTCAGAGAGATAATTTATGAAGATCAGGAATAGGACCCCAGTACACTGCCTTGGGGCACTCCAGCCTTGACAGGGAGAGGAGATGAAAGGATTCCGTTGAGTGCCACATGCTGACGACGATAGTGGAGGAAGTCAGTAAGTCATATGTGGAGTTGGTCTTGGATGCCATAGGCAGGCAGATTGTTTGGAGAGCAAGGCAGGATGCCAAATTGTATCAAAAGCATGAGATATGTCCAGAAAGACGGCCCTGATCTCATGTCTGACTTTGAGGGTCTCACCACTGGTGATCGCTTCGTGATCACAGATGTGTAGTTATCCTCACCCCAAAGGGGATGCGAGACTATTGCAACACGTGTGCGTGTGTGTGTGTGTGTGTGTGTGTGTGTGTGTGTGTGGTGGTGTTTCCCCAGCAGACAGTGGGGAAACCCATGCGTTAAGATCCGGCCCCTTTCTTTGCAAAAAATTTTCCTGCATATGTACGAGTCTGATTTGGTCCAGAACATGTGCTGGGATAAACTAACAACTGCATGAAGGTGTGGAAACATCTTTCGATTCATTGATGATTTACCGGCAATTAATGATGGATTTGTATTTGATCAGCTTCATGATGATATATACTGAAACGCAAAATAAACTTACCACCTTTTAAACCTTCAAATATCAACAATAAATGGTGTGAGTAATGTGTGAATTAATTGTGGGACAATAGTGTCCTCACTGTCAGACAAAACGGTCAAGGATGGTCACTTGAACTTCAATGGTCACTTCATAGCAGCGTTGAACAGCCGTTTTGACTGTCAGTGATTAGCCAAGGGTAGAGATGATTTAATGAGCAGACGTATGTCTTATGAATTGCTTTAAAAAGGGCCAGTGCAAATGGGCATTTCAATCAACATGCACGATTGTCAAGGGATCAACGGCAGTGTGCCTTGGGCTACTGCAAGAGCATTGAGTACGCGCAGGCGGGTGCCTTGGCTGTTCACACCAGAGGATATCGCGCCTGGTGGACAGAAACCTCCACATCTGCAGATGACAGACCTCGTAGGGGCCAAGAGTCACCACTGCAGAGCAGGACAGGCAGATGGTCTAATCAGATGGCTTAGACATTGAGGCTGAGTGGACAGAATCCAGCAGCAATCCATCCAAAGACTGGTAGCAGTATGCGCCGACGATGCACTGCTGTATCCAAAACAATGTGGCACACACGCTATTGAAAGGGGCTGACATTGCAACCCTGTGCTGTTTGTACTGTAGAACAAACTTATGAGATGGTGTATCTTGGTCAAAACTTGACATGTTTATAAAGCCAATGTTTCAATTAGCAACTTGTTGCTTTGTTTATTTTGAACTGTTACAATTTTATTACATTTAAACAAGTGGTTTTCTTTTGCGTTTCAGTATATATATATCCAAAAGAAACTGAATTTAAAAGGAAAAACAACTCACACTTCGGTTTTTTTTTAAAACTAAACAATCTGATATAAAATATATAAATTTCACACCAATTAATTTGATAAGCGAGATGCTTTGCATTCCACTTGGACGAATGCCTTTCTTTGACAGCAACATTCCTAAGAATTATTCCATGGTAAAGTTTACAGGTGAAATAATTCGGACTGTGAGAGAACCACACACAGACTGGGACCATCCTCCATCCATCATCGGGACATACTCTGTGCAGAGCGTTGATGCTCCAAAGCAGTCTCTTGGCTATTGGGACACAATCCTGGACGGGTCACCATTCCAACACAGTATACCAGCAAGCTGGCACTCATTTTGCGACGCCAGGAGGATGACAAGCCCAGTTAACCACTGGTATTAATTCACAGCTGAGCAGGATTTGAAATCTTGGAGTCATAACGTCATTAAGCCAACACCAGGCATACTGAACTTATCAATAGATTAAAACAACTCGTCAGATGTTTACTAACACAGAGTTACCATTAGCAGATTAAAACAAGTTTTCTTTAAGATCGAAAAACGACACCAAATAGAATTAGTGAAATACAATACGAATCGGAAAAATATTATTCACGAGATATTTATAGAAATACATTAAGAAATATAAATATGGAAACCATTCAAGCCTTCTTTAGTGGTTGCTAGGAGACAAGAAGCTGGTAAAAACCCATTTATAAATAACCGTTTGAATATTTGAACAACAGTTTGATTCAGAGGTGTGTGGTGGTTGTGCTTGTTGGTGGACGTGTTATATTTAAGGTAATAGGTGCATGATTTAATGTATTGTCATGTAATGGAATGTGTGAAGGGGGTTGTAACTATGTGATAATACATTAAATCCTCCAGTGAGTGAAGTTTGATTGGTGATGTTGCATTGATGGGTTGACTGAATGCATGGATGCAACTGAGGTTGTGGATCTACTGATGTAGGTAATCTACTAATGTGGATCCGTGACCAAGGTTGTTGATCCACTGTTTGGAGA
>CM068960.1:53193035-53207552 GCA_035128595.1 Eptatretus atami | reverse complement strand
GAGAGAGAGAGGAGGAGAGACAGAGAGAGGGAGGAGAGAGCGAGAGAGAGACGAGGAGAGAGAGAGAGAGAAGAGAGAGAGAGAGACGAGAGAGAGAGACAGAGAGAGGAGAGGACGAGGAAGAGAGAGACAGAGAGAGAGACAGAGAGAGAGAGAGAACAGAGAAGAGAGAGAGAGACAGAGAGAGAAGAAGAGAGACGAGAGGAGAGAGAGCAGAGAGAGGAGAGGACAGAGAGAGGAGAGAACGAGAGAGGACAGGGAGAGAGAGAGAGACAGAGAGAGAGAGACAGAGAGAAGACAGGAGAGAAGACAGGAGGAGAGAGACAGAGAAGGGGCGAGAGGAAGAGACAGGAGAGAGAGAGAGACAGAGAGAGCAGACAGAGAGAGAGACAGAGAGAGAGAGACACGACGAGAGAGACAGAGAGAGAGACCAGAGAGAACAGAGAGACACGAGAGACAGAGAGACAGAGAGAACAGAGACGAGAGAGAGAGAGAGAGAGAGAGAGAGAGAGAGAGAGAGAGAGAGAGAGAGAGAGAGAGAGAGAGAGAGAGAGACGAGAGAGAGAGAGAGAAGAAGAGAAGAGAGAGAGAGAAACCGCTATAAGCAACCACTTATCTGATCGATGCAAAATTTAAAAAATAGGGGAGAGTCCCCATGTAGAATATTTTATTGCTAACTCTGATGTCATCGGTCAATTGATATGGCAGCCATATTGGATTCAAGGAAAAAAATGGAAAATCATTTTCTCCAAAACCGCTCAATGAAAAAAATGGAAACTTGGCATATGTCATCAACTCGATGTATATAGGGTGATAACGATGACGTCATCGGTGAAGTTACATTCCAACCATAATTGGTTGGATTGAAATCTTTATCCGAAAAATTAGAGACTTCATATATCTGATCTATGACCAAATATGAGTGAAGAATTAAATTCATAATGTTCATAACCCATGCCACGAAACAATGTGACATAATAGGGTGTGTAGATGATACGGGTATGTGGGCCATAATCAGCAGTGGACCATAATAGTTGCGTGTTCAGTTAACAATGGTATTTTTTTCAGAATGAACTTGTGAGCGAAAACGATGCGCTCTACGAGTGCCGTTCTAGTTTTAATTTGTAGTTGTAGTTGCTGCAAGAATAACTCATGTCAGTCATTCCAGTCCACATAAACACACCAATACTCTGTTGCTCCTTTCACATATGGCCTGGGTGGGCCTGGATTCAATGTCATGCCTGACGTAGTCCAACTAGAATTGCTTTCCCCTTCTGAAGTATACATTAAATCCCATTCTGTTTCACCCACTTCAGAAAAAGCCATGTGGTCATGGAAATAAGACAATAAACGTGAAGTCACTGCTCTCTGAATGTCAGAAAAAAATAAACGTTGCTTTGTGTTGTATTGTTTTTTTACTGTCAACAAATTATTTTTCCAAGAAGATTCCCTATTAAAATAGACATGTTGAAATTGAATTGGTACAAAGTGTGCAAAATAAGTCAGGGAGAAAACTTCAAGGAAGGCATGAGCAAAAAGTATTTTTGTCAAAGTTTTATTCTGTAAATGAAAGGCCAATTATTGTTTTTTTTCTTCTTAAATGTAGAAACCCACCTTCCACAAAGATTGTTTCAGAAACACCTAATCTTCCACTTGTATTGTCGTGAACAAAGTATGGTCTTCACAACAGAACTTTGCATTCTTGATAAACTCATGCAGGCTCTGCCCTTGAACATTATATAAGCTCTGTACTCTACACTGTATAAACTCACACAAGCTCTGCACTCCATATAAACTCAGACACACTGCAGTGCACACAACATAAACTTTATACAGACTCTGTACTCTATGTAAATGCAAATCAGGCTCTGCACTCTATAAAAATGCTATGCAAGCTCTGCACTCTATATAAATTATATTCAGGTTCACTCTACATAAACTCTATTCATGCTCTGGACTCAAAATAAGCTCTATACGGTCTATATAAACAAAAGTAAGGCTTACTTTGTTAGTGACAGTTGTATTAAAATGACTATGTGTTTAGTGATAGTACGACTTTGTCCACTGAAAGAAAACTGCCAAGATTACATAAACATAGTAAATAATACCTTTATAATGCTGCCTAACTAGCTCCACATTTCAAAATAACATTTGTGTTACTGCACCTGAACTTGCGCTCCATTGACATCGTGCATATATTTCTCCAGCGGCGATCCAGTGTGCTCGTGGCTTGCTGGATGGAGTGTGTCTCTGCTTCAGTAGTGCATGCATCACAGTCACGCAGTAGCATATCACAAAGGGCGAGAACCGAGGCCACACCAGTACTGTGCTGCTCAATATCTCGCTGGAGGTTCTGGGAGGAGTGCAGGAAGCAAAGCCACATCAGAGCCAAAGCCACATCAGAGCCACGTGTTTGAGTTTGCATACCAGGTATCGAGTCTAGCTCTGTTGGTGTGATTTTCGTCAGTATCAAGTTACTAAAGTCATTGATTTCTGACAAACAATTAAAGTCCTCCAGCAAAATTTTGTAAGATGCTCCAAAATAAATTATGCAATTAAAAGTAAATGAAAATAATTACACATCAGTTGTGTCATAATTTATATGCATTTCATCGAAGCTCTTCCTCATTACCCCGCGCAAGCGAAGCCAAAAGCGGGATTAAGCAATTGGTTCATGTCCGTCTGTCCATCTGTCTGTCTTATCAGTTTATGATCATCTGTTTATGATTGAGGAACAACTTATTGAGATGAAATGTTACATTTTGAACATAAATCGGAACATGGCTAAGAAGAGAAGTCTGTCGGTTGACTGTACTTTGGCTCTGAATTTGTCCCGATGGCACATGCGCAGAGAGGTAATATTTTCACTGTGCCTGCCTGCCTGGCAGTCAAACACAATTAAAAATCATTCCAAACAGGAAACTCACTGTTTTTCAAGATGCTATGAAGGACACAAACAACAGGCATGAAGTACTAATGTAACGTGTTAGATCAGGTGATGTGATAGACACTGAGTAAAATGGCGGTAAAACCCAGAATTAATTGATTTATATGCTTTTAAACCTCTTTAAACCTCTTTACACCTTTACTTAAATCGAATTATATACTTGAACACTGTAGAACACAAATCGCCTTCATAATACTTCCAAGAACCATGCAATTTGTCAATATATAGCATAAGAGGGCGTAGCATGTGAAAGGGTACAGTATCGGGGTGAAGAAGAGGCCGTTGACATGGCCATGGATGATCGAGGTGAAGAAGATGCCGTTGACATGGCTATGTACGATGCTGAGTGATGCTGCATTCTATGGTGATTAATAAAGCCTCCATCTCCTAAACTGTGACTCAACGTAGTCTTATTACAATGTATAAGCGTGATGCATCAGACTGCTTCAGTCACGTAAACTTCCAGATTTTTAAAATGATCTTTAAAGTTATTATTTTATAAAAAGTTGAAGTATATTCTTGAACACTGCATATGCTATCATGTTCTATGAACACTCTAATTCATTCTACAATACAGACAAAAAAAACAACCTTGCCTTGGTGATAAATCACAGGTGGCTTCCAAGTCTAAAAATTCTGAAAACAGTCTGTCGGTTTTTTTTTTACCTGCTGCTCCTCAAGCTTGTGCCGAATCTCCTCTGCATCACACGCCATAAACACCACTGGCTGAGAGAGTTCGGCCTCAATGTGGTAAAGCCAGGAACGCAAGCCGTTCAGGTTTTTATCCAACTGGTCCAAGGCTTGGAGGGTCTCCTGTAGTTTCTTTACCCTGACGTAGATCCAAAAGAAATTTCAAACTTTACAAGAAAGAAAATAAAATATACAAAGTCATGACAATAACCTTTTCAACTTTATAGAGTTATATCAAATACTCAATTTACATGAAAGCTGGTGTTTGAGGTTCACCTTGCTTGCATGTCGAAGCCAATGGGGTGAACTCAAAATGAGAAGCGATATAAACCCTCGTGTTTCATTTGGTTAATCATGTCAATCACAGAATTATGTTGACATAAAAATTTAAAATGGAGTTGTATTAGACATCGATACCAATATTTAAGGAAATCGATTTTAATCCTTTCTTAGTTATTGTTGCCATGGCAATGAAAAGTTATCATTGACCAAAAAGGTGATAAATTACCAAAAGGTTGTACATTTATCAAAACCATAACAATGTGGTGCACTGTTGTTCCTATAATGTGAAGAGACCAAAATATAACTACAGGTTGGTCACAGTTTTTGGCAGGTGTGCGATTAGAGATCAGCTATGCAATTAATAAAGGACAGGTGCACACAAAGATCCCACCAGGAAAATGCACATTTTGGGATGACTAAACATGTCATGATGGACAGGTGGAGGTGAAATGGAAGAGAGTGTAACCTTTGTGTCAGCATTCTTACTAGACATTGGAAAAATCGGACCAGGAAAGAGGACACCATTTGAAATTTGATTAGCGTAAAGAAGGAATAACGTACAACACATGGAAGTAACGGCTCTTTGAGTGGAAAGACATTCCTTGTGATCTACAAAGAGCTTTCATTACACTTGCCAAAGGAGAAATTTGATGAAAATGTAGGAATGCATAGCCGCATTTTATAAGACCTGTTTAATGTCGAGAAGGAAGCTGAAGACAAAAGTGAATACTGTGCATAAGACGAAAGTGCAGATATTTTGTTTAAATTAAATTGCAGGTAAGATTGAGCAATGTATAATTGAAAAATATTTACAATATTATTGTGAGTTAAATTACAGCCAGTTACTTGGTACAAATGTGTTTTTAATCAAGAACCAACTGAGCAATGCAAGGACAATTCAAACAAAAACCAGTGCACATTTTCAACTCAACAAAAGAGTTGATATTTCTACGGCATCATGGTAAGTCAGTGCACATTAAATCAATCCTCTTAACAGTCACACTACCAAAATATAATTTTACATGTCCATAAACAAATGATACACAAAGTATAAATTAAACCGATAACAAACTGAATTGAACTCATAATGACAACAGCAAAAATAAGTTCATCTTAAGTGAAAGCATTTTTCAAAAAACAGTGTGTCTAGAATCCGCAAGTACAACAATACAATAATCATTTAACGGGTCGAAGAAAAGCAATTACATCATGAGAGCAGACTGCTTCAACGATGACTCAATCAGCAGGCTCACATTGAGTTCCTCAAAAATATAAGGTTTATGGCTCCTGGCTGAGTCTAACACATAACCCACAAAGCCACCTGCCGGTAACTTATGGGTTCACAGCGACGATGTGGGAGTCCCGCTTCACAAACAGAATCCCACTCGCTCATAAGCTACCAATCACACAGCTAGCATAACCAGACATTCACAAATACCTTCACATCAGTGCTTTGAAAGCTGTTCTAGTGGATTCCACAGAGACCAAAGCTTAAGTCATCTGACAAGTTGGAACATCAGTGCAACCTTTCTTTTGGCACATAAATTGTTCCAAATTCTTTGAGTAACTGTCATCACATATTTCAAGAGAAAAAGGCCAGATATTAAATTAGTAATGGGTAAGCAAAGTTATGCTGTCAAGTTCTTTCCTTGTCTAATTGAGTAAACTCAACATTTGACCATCTGGACAGCATATAAGCAAGACTAGTTTTTATCCAGCTATAGAAACCACAGCGGAAGACCTTGCCTGAGCTTGTGAAGAAATTCTTCAGCAAACGAGTTGATTGGGTGATCGTAAAGGCTAAACTAGCTAAGCAATGACTGCGGAAATGATTCCGTCCTACAGTAAAGCTCAGCTCTAAATAATTAAAGCACAAGCAGCATGCTTATCAGAACACAACACACGAGTCATTAACGTCGTTTGGGATAGATTAAAACCACCAGGTGGTTCCTGCCAGCTTGCGATTTCAACCACCTTTCCTACCATTGGTTGAGGAAAAGAGCTGAAGGGATTGAAATTGAAATTAACTTAATAGTTCTCTGCAAATAGAGTGTAATGTGAAAACTTTGGAGATGTAACAATCAACTTTCAAAACACAACTATTAGCTGCTATGTTAAAAAAAAGAAAAGAAAGACAATTGGTGGCCAAGTAGAATAATGAACTACACACTTACCATGATGCAATATCAAAGCTTCCTTTTTATTATAGCCTTTTTTGAATGGGACAAATTTTTAGAAAACTGAAGTTTTTGTCCTGGACTTTAATGGCTCAGTGATTATAAAGGTAATCCAAATGAGACTATAGGGTAAAAGATGGATTGGACTCCATCAACAGACAACGTGCAATTCCAAGGAAATTCTGATGTTGGCAAGTCAAAAGCATTGTGTTAAAGGGGGGTCAAGATAATTTATTTTACTTTGAAAATTATGTTATAGCTGAATTGCATCAATGATTAAATAAAGTTATTAGTGAGACTGATGAAAAGGGCAAAAAGAAAGTCACTCTCTTGGCCAGTTGAGTTTGTGTGTCAACCTGACGATTCAAAAATACTTGGTCATACAAAGCTGAGATTTTGCACTCCTCTTCAGTTTGACCTACAGCAGAGAATAAAATATATTGGTATGTTTATACAATTTGCTTATTGAAGGTCCCAGGTCAAAATATATAGGTCTCACTCACTGTAGTCAGTCAGTGATTGGTGGTGGTGGTCCAAACCCTTGACGGAGGGGGAGGGGACGGTTGGTTGGCGGGGGGGGGGGGGGTGGCACTCATTACAGGTCATTAATTTTTCCGAGGCTTAGAATTAATTCTAGATCGGTTGTCATTCTGCCACAGGGTGCAAACATTTCTACTGAGAGGCCATGCAAATAAAAACCACAGCAATGAGAGCAATGCAAACAAAACATTTCCCTGTCAATCAGATGTACACACATGGAATAATTGCAAATAATATTTTTTCCCTAGTACGAGAGGACATGATATCAGTCGTGTACTTATTATCAATGTATAGAGAAACAAAAATGCATTTTCACTTGGAAACTTGTTACATTCTCACAAGCTTGTTGTGCAACTCTATTTTCCAAGAATGTGTAAAATATCGTGATGGTCCCAGCATACTGCATAATTCATTCTGAGTTTGGGATACTAATGACATCACACCAATGCAAGTTTTAAAAGGGTGTTCATTTTTAATTGGATGTCAAGATTTTTCTTAGATAAACTTTCAGATATTTTATCAATATGGAGGATGCTATTAAAGTCTACAGAATCCTCCTTACGGATGGATAATCTCCCAAAAATTGGCATTTTAGGATGATTTGTAATACCCACTCCCAGCAGGAGCGGCACCATGCCATACATACAGTATTTAAGTAAAGGGAATTGGGATCCTCCCCCACACTCTTGATCCTCGGGGACTATTAAGTTTTTAGCTGCCTAAAACCTTCCAGTATAAACCTTGAGTACAACCAGAAGTTTTCAACTCATTACGTCCAGCGATTCAGGAGAGCATAGAAGTCAAACACATGCAAACAAACCACAAACAGATACTTCTCAAATTAGAGTATGATGTCAAGTTTTAGGAAAGGTTTAGAAATTCTGAATGCTAAATCATAGTCCAACTTATAATTCTGCTGATTTGCAACCTGCAGAAGAAAAAGTCCACGTGGAAAAGCTTGCTGATTGAACAATTCCTCACCTGGCCTTCAACAAGTCCTGTAGGCGTTCCCAGCGCTGCTCAACCTTCCCCAACTTATATTGAATCTCGGAAGCTCTTGTATCATCGCTGGTTCTTATCAATATGCGACCCAGCTGTTCTAGTTGAGATTTTTGTTCTCCGGCTGCATTTATTTCTTCCTGGATATGCTGGAAATGGAAACCAAACAGGGAGCAATGAGCCTAAAAAGATGCCATTTCACCATGAAGGGTTTTCCACTGGTGTGGAACAAAGTGTAAGCACTTTTAGGAGCTGTTACAAGCAGATACCTTTTGCAACGTTTCGATAATCTCCTCAATACTCAGGTTTCCATTGTTGCTGATTTTGTTCTCCATTTTTGACAGCCACTGATAAAAATCTTGGTGTTTCATATTGAAGAGACTCCACCTGTTCAACCTGTAGAATACTTCATTCTTCCGTAGAGATGCCTGTCAAAATGCAATTCAGTCATAAGACGATATTTAACCATAATTGAAAAAAAAATTATTCTTTTAGCAATAAGCTCTTCCACGAGCAGGGTGAACTCCTTCCGGGCAGGGTGAACCCAAAGGAAACCCTGGTGGAGGCCCACAGCGGTTCTGGCATGAAAATAGATTGTACGACCTCCCCTGTGTGACATCACACATTGTATACAAAAAAAGTTGAGTTATTTATCAATAAGAGTCATAACAAAGCAGATATGAGGAACCTGATGGATTTTAAAGATCATAAATACTTAAATTATATGATCTGATCTCCCATCGGAATCCTATTCTGAAATACTTGTGAGAATCCTATTCTGAAAAATGTTACAAGCGTTATAAACCTGAAAAAGTCTCAATGAGCTGAAACAATGCAGAGAAATCAAAATAAATTAATTGTACCTGATAAAAGGACTGCTTTTAAATATATACCATGGGGTACCTAAAGACCCCATTCCAAAGTGTAAATAATTATCACAGTTAAAATAATATATATATTAGAAACAGTTTTACACAACATATCAGACTTGCATATCAGCACATTATAATTATAAAGCTCATGACATGGTCCATATCCATCCATTGGGACCATACTCTGTGCAGAGTGTTGGTGCTGCCTAAGCAGTCTCCTTGGCTATTGGGCACAATCCTGGATGGGTCGCTACTCTGACACAGGATACCAGCAAGCTGGCACTCATTTTGCAGACCTTGGAAGGATGACAGGCAGAGTCAACCTCACCTGGTATTAATTCAACAGCAAGGATCCCAAGCCCACCACCCTAACCATTAAGCCAACACCAGGCATATGGTCCATAAGGTATTGTTCAAAGTGATTGTTTCATCCTTTAAAAGTACCCTGTACACATAAAAAAACTGACCTGATTGCGGAGCTGTTCCAACTGTCTGAGCAAAGAGTTGATGCGTCCCTCAAGGAATGTTGTCTCCTCGATTCCAAAATACTTACTCAATTCCTCCTTTTCGTCCAACAGTTGTGCAACATCTACTGTCCAGCTTTCCAAAGCAATATCAACGTTCTGAAAAAAACAACCACAACAAAACCTGGATGAACAAACCTTGAACATTGAGACATGGGATTTACTCATCTACAGTGTCCTTTGCTGTTAAATGATGACATTTGAGATCAGGAAGACGAGAATTTTGCACAAAGCATCTCATGATGAGCAACACTTTAATGAGTTTCATAATTAGAAAAAAAAATAATACTTTCATTTTCTGTACTTGTAACTGAGTCTCACCTTTAATCTGCCTTCTTCGATTTTCAGTTCTTTGTGAATCTCAGGAAGAGTGAGTGAAAGCTTTTCTTTCATGCTGTGAAGCCTCTCCGTTAAAACGTTTATGCCTTTTTCACAAGACTCCCATTTCTAAAACGAAAATGTCATTACACAACTGGGAATATTATTATGAAACTTGGTGTATTACAAAGTATCTTACAAAATAATTACTTTAACAGAAAAATGGACCCCATGAGAGATGTTAAGGAAAACCTGCACAAACAATCATAAAAACCACTTTAATAACAGGCATAGAGTATTCAATGATGAGTAATATACATTTTACTACACTGAAAAAGCTAAATCTATGAGTTTTTGGAGGCAACGGACAGGTAATGATTGCAGAGCCACTCACCTTCAGTAGGCCAGCCAAATGACTGTGCCATTCCTCGATGAGCTTGCCCATGGCCTTCCATTTCTGTTGTATTTCCATCAGTTCCTCTTGAAGCTTTTCCTCTGTTGGGGGGTCTGCAAAGAGCAGCAATGGCTTTCCTGCTTCCAGTGCAAGTGAGTATGTGCCATGATGTCGTCGGTAAGACTTCTCTTTCAGCTGTGGATTGCATGGATTAAAATGCCTGCTCCATAAATTTCCTTCACCTTCTCTTACTCTTAACCTCCTTCCAACTTCCAAAATTCTTTCTCTTTGCTCCCATCTCTTCCATAGCTATCATTTCCTCAATTTTTTTTTCTTAATGTACAACCCTCACTCCCATTTGTAATTTTTAAAACAATATATAAATGAATGTAAAAACGTTCCCGTGCATCATTTACACCAATGTGAAATGAGAAATGAAAAACAAACACGTCAAGTTGTTTGGTCGTATCAATACTCAGTATTTGATAAACATGAAATAGAGATGAGAATGTTAAAAAGTGTGCAAGACATGTCTCCAGAGGCTCGAAGAGGAGTGTGGTCAAAAGTCAGTTAACAGCTCAGTCTCTGTTGTGACCACAATTTGCGTTGACACACGATTGGCAATAGCACCTCATTGAGGACATAAAATGGTTGAAGAAGGCTTGAGGGATGTCATTCCAGATCTGTACTAAGGCCTACCACAGTTGATCCATCGTCGCCAGCTGGTTTTGAAGACAGTGCAATTGTCATTCCACTTCATCCCACATATGTTCTATGGGAGAAAGATCAGGCGAAACAGCTGGCCAAGGAAGTGTGGGAATGTTCTGTTGTGTGATGAAGTCAGTGACCACTTGTGCGATGTGAGGACGTGCATTATCCTGTTGAAGTGTGATGTGACATCCATGAACATGCAGGAACAGGAGGACGTGAAGATGGAGAACTTCATCACTGTCAGTATCCAATACCTGTCAAATTGCCATTAATGTCCTCCAGCTGGGTTCTGTGTGTGTGATGTATGGTGATGCCTCCCCATACCACCGCCAAACGATGAATGTTGTGTAATGTTCTCCTTCCCATCGATAAATGTGACAATGGTCATGACTACTGTCAAGATGGAACCTGAACTCATCTGTAAAGAGGATAGCAGCCCAATCTTGTCTCCTGAACTTCAGATGTTGTCTACACCAAGCTAGGAGCATATGGCAATGACATGGCAACAAAATCGGATGTACTGCTGGTCATCGTGGTCAGATGTTACGCTTGCTTAATCAATTCCTGACAGTTCTGGCACTGATTGGTCGCAAGCCAGGGATGCTGTGAGCTGTCAAACTTGCTGTCTGGAACCAATTCCTAAGGGGCACCAACTGGTTATAGTTATCCTGCCGACGTGATGTCGCACATGGTCGCCCAGAATGTGAAAGCTCTCTGATGTTGTCAGTTTGTTGATAACGTCTCTAGAGTGACTGTATGGTGTTCCGATAAACACCAAAACACCTCGCCACAACGTTTTGTGGCATTCCTGTCTCAAGCATGCCAATAGCAGGTGGACGTTCATTTTCAGAAATGCGTGGCATCACGTTTCGACGTTTAGATGTTAATAAAAATGTTTTTTCACAGCTGGGGAGGTTCACCAAATCATGCTGCGTTGCAATTTGCTCAGTACCACATGTGGCACTGTCACATGACTCAGTTTAAGTGCATGGCAATTTGTGCGTGCAGTGCACAGAATGCATGTACAAATTCTGGCTATTCATGGATACACTGGAGAACATGTCAAGGCACATGTAAGCTGACCATTTTATTGCTAGGGTACATGTCAGTATCATTTTGTGTTATTTATTATTGTGCACAGGAACTTTTTTCCATTAGTATATTTTATGAACCATTTAATTTGCTTAAAAAAAATAGACAAAATGGGACGTTTTTCAAAATTCCTGACTTCCACCCTGCATACTTTCAATTGAGTCTCACCTTTACGTCCTCCAAGAGCAAATGAGCCTCTTCGAGGGAGAAGATTGGTTGCAATTGTGAAGAATCAGTCCGAATGGTATTTTCTTCAAGCCAGCACCTTAACCTGCTTCTGACCTCCCAGTAGTGCTGCCACTGTTTGATGGTTCCATCAATGAGGCCTTTGCGCTGCTGTGCCCTTCGTACCACACCAAGCCACTGGTCGCTTAGCAGGGCCAGCTGAGCATCAAACTCATCCCTGGGGGCCGATTCGTCCATCAATCCACAGTATCACAGATGTCATCAGTAATAATATGTCGGGTTATGCAAATGAGGCATTATTCTTTACTTTGTGTCCTGATTGTGTCCATGTTATGTGGTGACAAACATCATCCAAGCTCCCTGGGTAAATGTGAATTTAAACTGATTTCATTATATTGATGAAGGCAAGATTGTGCTTGGTAATGACGCATGGAATGTTGATTTGACAACTTCCCCTTCGAGGTTGCTATCTTAGCCAACCATTTACTGATGCTACTTTCTCTCTGTCTCTTTCCACTTCAACTCATACAACATAGAAAAACACAAATAAAACTTTGAACATTAATAACTAATAGCACGACTGGAGATAGGAATGAAATGTATGTTAAATCCAAGAGGACAAACAAACTGGACGTTCAATTGGATTTTCCAAGCAGTTTTGGGAATTGTAGCAATGTTCACAGAGAGCATGTTAAACAGCATTAGTAGGCCACTTGCTGCACTGTTATCAAACAAACACACATCCTGCAAAGCATTCTGCTATGCCATGCTGATTTAGCACTTCCTGCTTTTCCAATGACCCACTAATCTTAAGTATGGCCATCTTGTGTTTTCAACAAGTTAAACACAAGTCGTCATCATCATCATCATGATCATGTATTTGCAGCACCTGGATGCAGGCTGGTTTGCATTGTTTATGGGGGGGGGTGAGGGGAGCTATGCAGCTGCAACAGTGTGTGTACCCCCACACCTCCAAATTGTCTATTCTGCCCCAAATATGTCATGGTTTGGACATTTAGAATTTGGCCACGGTGCCAACATACAATGTTATACTTTTTCAATCGGTACCATGGGATCTTTAACATCCATCAGCAAAGATAGCAGACAGAACAGCCAGCTTAATGACTCCTCTGAAGGATGCAACACCTTGTCTATGAAGCACCAGGAGGAGCTTATAGTCTGGTCGGGAATCAATACCCAGACTATACACCCGAAAGACGGGTACTTGGGTGTTCCATATTTTTGACGTTCACATTTTCAACACTCTCACCCCCTCATTTTATCCCAAGATACAAATAAATAATTCACACCAAATTTTATCCACATTGATTCACATTTTGGAGTTGCTCAATAAAGTTACTTTGTAGCTTGCATTATAGCAGCATATTCTGATTACTAATCCAGTTATTAAACTGCAACTGACCATAAAGAAATAGCAGAAGCCTTAAAGAAAGTCAAGAAAAGTGTCATAGAGTTTGCTACAAGCCAACTTGTGGTCAGCCAACCAAGAGATGACTATCAAGACCTCCTTGAATGAGCTACAACCTTTCTTGGTGGCATCCCTCCTCGTGGAGTACAATTTATAGCACCTGGAGCCCAGTATCATTCAAGATGGATGGCCAAGGCCTCATTTGCCTTCAAGATCTGGATGTTTCGGAGACAGTTTGAGCTCACTGTCCATAAATGACATCTGTATCTTTGTTGTTTAAGTCGACCTTAAGGCATGGTTCACTGCTGCTCACAATATGACCTTAACTTCCTACAACATCTTGTTAAAGTATGAGAAGGTGAATTCAGCCCTTTCAAAATGTGCCTGTCTTAAATGTGTTGGACATCAATGATGTCTCAATGAGGAGCTCATTGGTTTGACATTCTACGATTCAGCTGTACCCACAGAATCAAAACGACAAATGGAAAAGCCACAAAATGAAAATGAAGGTGTGGATAAGCCTTCAAGGCGCTTCCACCTGAATATTAGGAAATCTGAGGACATGTCAATTGAAGATTTTGTCACAAAGAAGACAATGGACTTCTTCAGTTGCCTCAAAATTCCAGCTGTTTCTCTGGATTCTGACTCTGAGTCATTGAGTATAATGCCATCATAACAGAGGAAGAACAACACAAACAATTCCTCCTTCAAGTGGTGAAGTACCACGGAAGCCGCTTCTACAACAGCATAAAGGAAACAAAGTCAATGTAAAAGTGACTAACTACAAGTCACTGGTACCAGGCCACTGAATTCCAAAATGTCAACCTCATTGAGCAACCTCTAAATATGGTCCAAAATGGATGAATTTGACATGTCATTTTTTTGTATATTGGAACAAAATTATGGGGTGACAGCTTTAGGAGTTTTAACTTCCAATTTTACTTGAAATTAAGGGCCACCCTAGTGGCTACACTACCTCTGAGCTATTTTGTCATGTCAAACACAATGAGATTCACCAGAACAGCTCTCACCTGTCCTCAATCTCCCCTTGGTCCAAAAGGCTCTGTCCACTGCTTATAATTGAATGAAGGATCTGCTGTCGACTGAACATTTCGGCTTGAAACAGCTACTCACACCACAGAACAAGTGCAAACAGGCCATGTTAGTTCACATTGAATTGTCTCAGCATTGTATCGGTGAGTCATCACAAAATACAAAGGCGTTCAGCTAATTGTGCACCTGCTGGTTCATTGTATTCCCACCAGTTGTTTGTTTTGAAGTTTAAAACCCAAAACACAAGCACTGAGTGGCTAATTATTAATTATGCACACAAAAATGATGGCATTTTGACCATCC
>CM068960.1:53175791-53193025 GCA_035128595.1 Eptatretus atami | reverse complement strand
CCACTCTCATATACCACATTCAAGCCACTTCCATTCCCTTATTCTCATTTCATTCCAACCTCGTCCACTGTCTTTCCCCACTCCTCCTCCATTTGTTTCTCCAATTGAACACATACCTAACTGTATATTTGTAAAACACATTTATCTATGCTGGTTTTTTTTTCCATTCTGTTTATTTATTTTTCATCTCCTGTTTTATTTATATTTGAACATTGCCTTTGAATGTGTTGGTACTTTTATTTCTACCATTTACAGTATATATCTTTGTCAGAAAAGGTTTTTGTGGAGCCTGGTGTTGGCTTAGTGGTTAGGGTGGCTGGCTTGGGATCCTAGGGTTCTGAGTTCGAGCCCTGTTAGCCACTGAATTAGCACCAGGCAGGTTGACTCAACCTGTCATCCTTCCGAGGTCGGCGAAATGAGTACCAGTGTACTAGTCCTGGTGTATGCCCTGGTTAGAATAGGTGTATCGCATCCCTGTGTGTCGTAAGAGGTGACCCGGGTTGATGTCAGGAAGGGCATCCGGCCATTAAAACATTGTCTCAAGAAGGGAACCATGATTGCATGGAGCGCGCAAAAAGCTATCCCCTGCTCAGCAGGGAAAAATGGCTGTAAAAAGGCTGTTTTTTTTTTAGTAAAGGATTTTGTGTTAGTAGCATCCTTGTATTCATCAGCTTGAAGTAAGGCTGACTTTCACGTTTTCACATGAATCATTTGTGCCACTAATGAAGCCATTAAGAGTCAGAAACAGCAATGCTGAGCGCGAGTTTTCATGTGAATTTGCAGAGATGCACCATGCCCCTTTATGGGTTGTGGTTAATGGTAATACTGTGGGGCGATCAACCCCGGGTAGTCCTTGATGTGATGGATAGAGCTTGCTGCCAGCTGCATGGATACTTATCATCAATGGTGAGATACTACAAACATTTTGTGCTTTTCTTGCTATTGCTGCTGTTTTTGTTGTTATTGCAATATATTTGGAGTAGATCTTGGTCCCTGGAAGGACTATACGATATCAAATATGAGATATACAATCAGAAAATGCTTGCGTACAACAAAAAAAAAACCTTCAAGGGTCATCCCTGTATTATGCACACACAGTTGGCTATTTTATATTTTTACACCAACTCCCACAAACTGAGTGAACTAAAGAATAAAAGTATCAATTGTTAGCAGTATCCAAATATTTGGAAAGCAAGAATATTTTTTTTTAAGAGATGAAAAGTAACAAAAACAGTTAGATTCACCACGATCAGATGTGAAGTAACTGCGTATAAAAGATGAGTTTCATTTCCGCATAGCCATCTCTTGCCCATGTGACATCCTACATCACTACGTGCATAGCATCAGTCCTCTGCAGAGATCTTCTCAATTAAATATATTGTCTACATGCTGAAAGACGCTTTCCAAGTTGGAACGCTATCCTTGCTTAATTTCTGGCATTGCTCTGGTTTAGAAGGTCTTCTCAAGTTGTTCTACGCGAGGAGAGATGCCAGCAATGCTCAAGGTGTTAGAAATCACAGTGCTCTGAGAAGAGCCGGAGGACATGAATTTGCCGTTCACAATGAGGAGGTGTATTTTATGAGTACTCGAGTCTTAGAGGAGAGTTATGCAGCTGATTTGATGACTTAGCAAGGGACAATGACACACCACAATGCTTGATTAATGTTAAGGATTGTAAAAACATTGTTCGGTGCTGAAAAATCCCCCATAAAACTCATACTGTAAGAATGACCTCATGGCATCTTTGCTGAGCATGCAGAGTCTGCTCGCTGCCAAAGATGTCCTTTCCCAGGGTGTGTTCTGTGTGCTCAAGAAACTCCAGCCAGCTCTGACATTTCTCCAGGAAACTCTGCTGCTGCAGGAGGGATGCCTGGAGTTTGCTGTGGAAACATGACATGGGTCACTCTCGTGCCTTGGTCACCACCCACACTCCCAAGAAAGTGGAGCTACAAAAGTTTATATTGGCATTGTTACAAACATTTTCACTTAAATGTTAGTTAATTTAACAATGGAGCTTCGATATGCCTCCCGCTGCATTATCGGGGAGGAATTTCCTATTGCAAAGCAATTACGTTATCAAGGTGGATTAGGGATGAGAGGGCAGTGTAGAGAGGAGAATCTAAGAGGGATTTTGTAAAGCTTTTTCCCAGCAGGAACAATGGTTTCACATCTGTGGAACTCCATTGAGAATAATATAAATGAAAGCAATTTATAGATAATGGGTTGACATCGTACCTGAGGTGTTCACAAGTCAGATTCGAAAGTCTGGTCCACTTTCGATTAAGGGCCTGTAACTGATGAATCGTCACATCCTCCAATGGAAGCTTGTAGCCAAGCTCATTGACTTTATCTAGTTTGGTGCTCAGTTCAATTAAGTGCAGCATCTGGTCCTGTGAAAACAATCGGCACAGCAGGCTCATCTGGACTCAACTGTGTCCATGTCGCTCAGTGGGTTGAACATACCATGTGTGTTAACTTATAAGGTAGAGAAAGCAGAGGTCAGCAGAAGGGAGGGAGAGGCAGAATGTATGCAGTTCAATCAATCCCTCCTGTACAATAAGAGAAATGTGAATAATAACAAAAGTAGAAGAAATACAAGTGAAAGCGGAAAGGTCAAGGACAGCCTCACCTTCAACTGTTGCATGGAGCTGCATATGGAATGTGGCTCGGAGCTTTTTTGAAGCTCTATATGGCTAAGCAATTTCTCAGCATCACATAGCCAGGCCTCAAGCTCCCCGAGTGTCTGGTGAAACTGTTGAAATTCCTCCATGTCTCCCTGAGGAATCAACCACATACGCCACAAGCAAACTGAGCAAAAGCCAAAATCCTCCTTTGTTTTCTTTTCATGAATTAGTTTTTGATGAAATAATAAGAATCACCAGTCTGTATAATGATAATAATGTGAAATAACAATTTCTAAGATATTAATTAGATTAGTTGCAAGTCGTGTGTTATATCACTAAGTTTCACCAAGTTTTGGTTTACGAAGTGCATAAATGTTGGTGTAACAAGAACAAATTGCTCCAAATTTGCATCCGCACATCAATTGCACAAGATCTATCTCCAGCACAGGAAATACTTTACAATGAAGGCAAATCCATTATTTTATAACAAGGAAAATAACCAAACATAAAATTTTCCTTGAGAGTTTTGTCAGCAATGAATAGATCAGATTTTCTCCAAGTTGATGACCATATGCAGTTGCACAGACCATTTGTCAAAGAAAGTCACAGTTCCCCCCCCCCCACCCCCAATGCTCCCATAAGTGTTTTATAGATAATGTTAGTAACGCCGATGAAACATTTATGCGACGAGGTCAGCAGGATAGCACACACAGTTAATAGCATGCTCCCCTCGAAGCTGTCTGGTCCTGAGTTTGATTTCCGGTGACACTTGATCCCACAGTATGATCCAGTACCAACAGGGGACACTGCATCAAGAAGTATATAGTCCTTCAGAGGGGAGGTTAACCCACTGCCATTCTGTAATGTGGGCGTCCTTTATAAGGGTAGGCCTTAGGGCTTATTCTGGTCAAAATCCAAATTTCATTTTATCGGTCAGGCACATTTGGTTGAGTTCCTTGCTGTATGTTTATTTTTCCTTGATCCTTTTATGTTTTCTTATTCCCTCTGCCACGGAAGGTGGAAAAAGGTCATGTTTTCACCCCTGTCTGTCTGTTTGTGAGCACAATATCTCAAAAAGTTGTGGAAGGATTCGGACGAAACTTGGTGGACAGGTTGGGTGTGTGGTGGACAGGTTGATTCGATTTTGGTGAAGATCCAAATCCAGATCTGGATACGAGAATTATTATTATTATTTTTTTTAAGTGATTCTTCACCTTTGAGAGATCGGGCCAAAAACGATATCGTACTGTATAGCATGATGTTTTAAAAAATTTATTGGGCCCGATATGTTCTTCTAGTTTTCAGATTGTTTTCACTTTCAGGTTATTCGTACCCTTAATGCTATCAAAGCTGTCTGCTATTTTGCAAAATAAAATCACAAAATGATGAAAGGGTTTTTGATAATCACTAAGGAAAGACGATCTGATAAGTTTACAAAAACTGCTTGTACTTGGAGAGATCTACAACCAAAGGTAAGGTGCCACCAACTAGCATAGCTGCCCAGCAGGCAAGGCTCAAGTCTGACATTCCAGTTTTCATTCAGGGCTGTGCAGGCATCATAGGCCCGTTATGTATCCTCCCAAGGACAAAGGGGCTCGCACGACTGCACTATACTTATGGTGAGACCTAACATTGATGAAATCGATGTGAATCTCACCATTTGCACATTGCAGTCATGTAACACTTTTACCCTTTCCCTGAGGAGGATATGTAACACCTGGTGAATGATGCCTGCAAAAGTCCTGGATGAAGACCACTCAGAGGTCGAAACATTGGACCTGAGCCTTGTTTGCTGGGTTGACGTTGATTGTGCCTTTGGTTTTGAATCTGAAAAAATAAATAAATGTAATTGTAAAAAAGAAATCAAATCGCAGTTAGTTTCATTTTGTGAGGAAGTTGGGGGGACGCAAATAATGATTTACACTTTAATATATGATCAACCTGGGGCAGGCCCTCGACGTCGTTTCAATGTTGATCATCAGTTTGTTTGAAATTACGCCGTGACATCGAATAACAAGAGTTCAATGTCTATTCAATGTTGGTTAATAGTTGTTTCGACATCTTTTTGCCTGCTGGGATGACTCCTGATGTTGGGTAACCAGGTTCAAAACCTATACACTAAAAGCATTTGTCCATTCACATCCTTGAATATTTCCTTGAAAAAGAATTTCTATTTATTCATGCAAAGTATACCAATATCTACCAAACTTTATTTGCCCTGCACGTGATTCATATACAAGTGTCACCATGAGCCTTAAATAAATAAATAAGAAAATAAACCAAAACCTTCAGCTACGACAGATGAAGCGCCATTTCAAAAAATAATAACTGAGGCAATAAACAGCTGTGGAAATGTGTACAGAGGGATTAAAAAAAAAAGTTTAAGGTGTACCAGATTTGGAATGTGGCACTTCATTCAAAAGTGAAGCTCAGGATTAAGAAGTCAGTCACCGAAGAAAGCCAACCAAAGCAGTGAGATGCTTCAGTGAGCATACACTAATATTGTGTGTTAAAAACTATTTAGTCAATGCCTGGAATGCAAACACAAACAGCATGAATAATCTCCATGCGAATTATGCTAGAAGTCAAATCCTTTCCAAACGAAGCCAAGCTTCAGGAATGTACCGATGTATTTGGTGCCGCTGTTTCAATTCCTAGGGTATTTTGGGGATATGACACTCCTCAGAAGATCTACTGACCTGCAGGGTAGCTTTCTGCCTGGCGAGGTCTTTAAGCAAGCCAGCCTGCCGGTGGACCAGTCCCAAAATCTCAGCATGGATATGCTCTGCCTCTCGAGCATCAAGCTGCTTCACCAGTTTATCTCCAACTCGCTCAAGGTCCACCAGCTGCACCTGGAGCTTTTCTACAGCAACATGTATCGTCTATGCACACAGAAAAATCCTTACAAAATATAGAAGACAGCATATTATAGAAACAGCACTTATATTTGTAAGGCTGACATGATAGCCTAGAGTACGTCCACTCACCTCTAACCTGTCTAGCCTGAGTTTGAATTCCAACCCAGCTATAAACTGTCATCCTGGTGTTTCACAGGCAGGGTGATTCATCAATGTATGTGCTGTCCCTCGGATGAACGTTAAACTGGGCATCCCCTTCTGCCAGCATTAGTTGGTGGACGTTAAAGCGATGTCCCTCACGAGGAGTCGGTGAGCTATCAACAGCACCCTGAACAAATTACAAATTCCTTCTCCAACCTACTTCGTCTGACGTTAGGCCGGGCTAGCCATTTTGTGAAAGACTTTCCCTGGCCAACCTTACGAGGTGAGAATAATTATGGCCGTTAAAGACTCGAGACTTAAATTTGTGGGGAAAGTCCAAGGAGTAAGAAAACAACAAAATAAGTCTTGATGTATTGACAACAGGGAGAATAATAACTTCTAAAGTTTACTAAATGATAAAAAAAATACCACAACAAATGAAGACCTTTCACACAATTTTCTTCTCATTTCTTTGTTCTGCATGTACCATAAGTACAAGCTCCAAGATGAGCTTTCAGTTACTGAAAAATTAATAATAATAACAACAACAACAAATAAAAATAATAATAAGTTGTGACTTGCACAATTCACTGTAAACACCTTTGGTTGTGTTGTGACAACTGATAACTTACCTGGCATTCTTTTATTCTCAGGTACACTTCATCCCCAGACCTCTCATGGCCTGTGGGAGCTTTTACCAATTCTCTGGCCTGATCCTCCAAGTCCTGTAATTGCTCTGCTAAAACAGCTTGCTGCTGACTGTAAGCATTCCAGAAAGTGAGAAGGCCACGTGCGACCTCCAGCCGGGTTGCCAACTTTTGCTGCATCATGTTCCACCTAAGAATAATGTAATGAAACAATATTACACACCAACACAAAGATGGACGCATGACCAATATTAAATACTGTTGGAACCCACTAATCGGGGGGGATACGCTCCTGAAAAATACCGCGAATGCCATGGTCCGCAGATGTTGGGACATTGTTTTTTTTTTTTTTTTAATTGTTATTTTTATGACATGGTCTAGGTTCATGGAAGAGCGATTACACAGAACAAATCAGGACACAACATAACAAAGGGAACAGCAGGGGAAAGGGAAAAAAACCAACAGCAGGGCGCAGGGAGAGAGTAGTCGGAGACGGAGGGATCAGGGGTAAAGGAGAACGCAAAGGGTGGACAATATGGCTGCATCTGCAAAATTGTGTTTGACCAGGTTGTGATTTTGTCAAGGTCTGAGGAAAGGGAAGAGCCTGCTGCCTTTCTATCAGAACGATTAGAGATATCACAGCAGAGAGTGGAGTCATCAGCAAAAGATAAAGAGGGTTTTCTAGAGAGTCGGTGAGATCATTGATGAAGAACAGGAATAATATGGGGCCTAGAACACTGCCTTGGGGTACTCCGGCCTTGCCAGGAAGAGGAGATGAAAGGGTTCCATTGAGTGACACATGTTGACTATGAGAGTGGAGGAAGTCAGTAATCCAAGAGTGGAGTTGGCCTTGGATTCCATCGGAAGACAGTTTGAAGAGCAAGGCAGGATGCCAGACTTTTTCAAAAGCTAGAGATATGTCCAGAGAAACGGCCCTGATCTCATGTCTGATATTGAGGGCCTCCACCATTGTTGGGAGAGGAGAAGCAACATGTCCAAGGTAGAGTGATCAGGTCTAAACTGGAATTGATAATCTGAATGGAGGTTGTTGGAGAAAAGGAATGATTTTATGTCCACTGTGATGATGGATTCCATGACCTTGCTGATTGGAAGTAAGCTGATTGGGCTGTAGTTAGGGGATCCGTTTTTGCACCGTTTTTGTATAATGCTGTGATGCTGTCTAATTTCCAGTTATGTCAAACCAGGTCACACTTTTGACCCAGGAATACATGGGGTCCGCAAATAGCGGGGTCTGACAGTATTTTAAAATCGATTATGTTTTGGAAGAAAGTAACACATTGCATTGTTCCTTCACTGAACTTCATCTTGAGAATCACCTAAGCCTGAAGGTAAGCAAACAACAATGGTCCACAGGTGCTCTGTTTAGCAAACACAATCCATGTGCCAAATTCCATCAGTTTGTGTAAATATCACAGCAAACAAAACCGAACGGGTAACTACAGATGAAACATGTGAGAACGAATGCAAAATTGTCAATCGGCAATGTCAATTTATGCCTCGTAAAGATAACCACGACGAATGGCAATTGACAATTAAACCTGCCCGTAAAGTTCCCAATTATACTTTTCATCTCTAACTCACGCAGACGTGATCTGTTGCAGTTGTTTCCTGAGAACCTCCTCAACGACTGGGTTGCATTGCTCCAAAATGGCTGCTGTGGCAGAGTTGAGCTCATCAACAATGTCATGATGTTCAGTCTCCTCCTGTAGAGCCTGTGGGGTTGTTAATAACAATTACAAGGTTGGTAATAAAAAAAATGCATGATGTATTGCGAGCCACGGCTTTATAAATGCATTCAAATCGAAAATAAAGTGAAACAATATTAAGTTTGTCAAGGACCTTAAAACTGATGGTAATCTTCTGTTTCATGGTACTTGTCTGCAACTGATCAAATTTCAGAGAGAGTGGTAAATCTTACAAGTGCATTGCTGTGGGTGAAGGGTGCCAGGGCACAAACCTTGGGGTTGGACATCGTAGAGCTAGTTAGGGTGGGAATTTAGGATTTGTTTAGGGTGTGGAAGACAACTCACCAACTCTTTCCAAAAGATACCCTGGGGTATTTAATGTCCATGAGCTAATGTTAGCAGATGGGACACCCAGCTCAATGTCCATCTGAGGGATATGTATTTTTTGATACAATGCCCTGCCTGAAAAGCATCAGTTGGATTATTCATTGTCAGACCACAAATGAAGCCAAGAGACTAGACATGTCAAAAGTGAGTGTATGACCTGGACTGCAGCATCCTCTTGTTTTACAGATGTGTTCAAGTAATTTGAACAATTTTTGTGATGTATTATTTAACTCAGCTAATACTGCTACTTGCAAGCCAAAGGAGGGGGGGGGCTTCATGATGTATAAGTGTTGATAAATGCCACTGGGTTTGTGTTGTTCACTTTGCCTTGGTGGGGCAGAGCTTTGTGTTTATGCACTAGAGGTCATTTATCAATCAAGTAGCAGCACCACATGGAGTCCCATCAGCCTACGTTTACTCATCTACCCTCCACTTCATAGAATTATAACTCCCCCTGATTCAGTGGGGAGTTTCAGTTGGATGGAACTGTTGGAGAATATGGAAGAGTGAAAGAAACCGAGATGTCATTACATGAGTCAAATATCCCCCACATGAGTTGCTGCAAACCTTACACAAGGATACACAAGGAAATTAGATTCAGGTGGAGGCCATTCGGCCCATCATGCCTGCACCACATCAACACCATACCAATTTATCAACAAGAAAAATGCACGTTTTTTATTTGTGTTTGTTTATTTGTTTTTTGTTGGGGTTTTTTTGTAGTTTGTTGTGTTTTTTTTCCAGGAGAGGGGGGCATGGGCAAAGATAGTGTTGGGTAAAAAACACATCAAGCACACCACGCCCCTTGACAAGACCTCCACAAACAACACTCCACACAAATGTACACAATCACGCATCAATGCTCATACTACCTAAAAGTCCTGCCAACATCCCTGTACCCCTCTATCTCCAATACTTCCAGGTACCTATATAATTCCAATTTAAACCTATTTCCTGTTTCTGCTGCCACTACCTTTCCAGAGAGACCATTCCATGCATTAACTACTCTCTGAGTAAAAGTCCCCCTCCTTGCTACCATCTTAACTCTCCTCTTCTTTCCTCTCAGGCTATGACCCCTGGTTCTATCACTATCTACTCTGCTGAATAATTATTCTGCACTCTACCATATCACATCACAACCACCTCGTTTCTAATGTATAAATCCCTTTCACCTTCAGACGCTCTTCGTAGCTGAGTCGAGCTAGGCCTGGAATTAATCTAACAGCCCTGTGCTGAACCCTCTCTGTGGCATCTCTGTCCTTCCTGAGTTGTGGAAACCAAAACTGCACACAATATTCTAGATGTGGCCCTCACTAAATTCCGAAATGATGTTAACACCACCCTCTTTTGATTTATAAATGATCCCCTTCCGAATACAACCGAAAACCCGATTTGCTTTACCTATATCTGCCTGGCATTGTGCTGCCTCCTTACCTCCCTTATCTTTTACCACCCCCAGATCCTTCTCCTGTGTGACACACTCCAAAATCACCCCCTTACATCCTGTAATCTCTATTTTCATTGTTCTTTCCCATCCACAACTTACACTTGCTCAGGTTAAATTCCATCTGCCAATCTTTTGCTCAATCCATGCACGTATCAATACTTTCCTGAATCTGATCACCACCCCCTCTGCTATCCACCTCACCTCCAATCTTTGTGTCATCTGCAAATTTAGAAAGCTTACTCTTCACCACATTATCCAAATCATTGATGTAAATAATGAATAGTAATGGTCCGAGTACTGATCCCTGAGGTACCACACTACTTACATCCTCCCAGCAAGACATCCTCCCACTCACAGCCACTCTTTGCTTCCTGTCACTAAGCCAGTTTGCAATCCAATTAGCCACCTGATCAGCCACTCCACAAGCCCTCACTTTGGCTTACAACCTCTGATGTGGTACCTTATCAAATGCCTTCGTAAAGTCGAGATATACTATATCCACTGCCTTTCCCTCATCCACCCAATCAGACACTGCTTCATAAAACTAAAAGATTTTGTTGGACAGGAACTACCTTTGGTAAACATATGCTGTTAGCTGTTTTACCTTTAGTGAGTTTGTATTTATTTAAATGGTTCCTCATCTAGTCCCTATATTTGTAACTAGAATGGCACTCGGTGGAAGAGTGCATAGCTCTGCCAGGCTGAACAGTTTACATTTTATTTCCCACTGATAGGCCGGATCCGGATCATGAACAAAATCTAAATGGCTTGTTCTTATCACCTACCCAACCTGTCCACCAAGATTCGTCCAAATCCGTCCACAACTTTTTGAGATATCGTGCTACATATCGTTGTTGGCCTTTTCTCTCAATTGTGAAGAATCACTTAAAAAAAAAATCCAGTATCAGGATCTGGATCCAGGTCTTCACCAGAATCTAATCAATTAGTCCTCGTCACACACCCAATCTGTCCACCAAAGTTCATCTGAATCTGTCAACAACGTGTTGAGATATCTTGCTCACAGACAGACAGACGGGTGAAAACATCACCCCATCCACATCAGTGGCGGAGGTAATTAGAGATTTACTTTATATGAAAAAGGAGAATATGATACTGATTGTACCTTCTCATTCTACACTTTTCACACATACAGTATGTACTTGATGAAATGCACATTATGATGCGTAATCTTGATCATGTGATATAATACTGTGTGTTCCTGCAACAAAGTTGATCATTTGAATTGAGAATTTTTCTTTCCCTGCTTTGAGTTTACCAAATGTATAAATCAGTTCTTTCAGGTGAATGTTTTATGCAATTTCACGTTCTCTTGACAAGGTGACTAGCCCAACAGCCTTTATTGCATCATTGAAGAGCAAATGTACGTTTTGATAAACTTTAGCTTGGAAAAGCTTCACTCACCCTGGCCACAGAAATATGGAGGGTGAAGAGGATGTGGTGTGGAATAAATGTGCTGGGAACATTATCTGTGAGTTTATTTTTGCAAACAAAGTTCAAAACATCTTGTGGTCGTGCCCACTTTGGAACTAGTCTTGCAATAGCTCGTAATTCACTGAACAAATCCGAAGCATCAATATCTTTGGAGTCCTCATGTTGTAAATCTTGCTCAAGCTTCAAGTAATTTTTTCATCATTTGCTTTGATGCACTATTCTGTAAAATGTGAACATCATAGAGGAAGCAAACCACAGAACTCATTTGATGCATATGTGTGAATTTTTCTTCAACCGATTGTGTTGCTGTGTCAAGGATTGCAAAATAAAAAGTTCACTTTTAAATTTTCCATGGGGTTCTGAATAGGTTCATTGTCTGTTTCATCTGTGTCTCCTAATATGGACCGAATCCGGTTCAACATGCGTCAGTATCTCCAACTCCTCAGCAAGTCCAGTAATTCAACAATAAAATTATACTACCCTCTCGCATCCATGATATCTCCATCGGCTTAACGAGGTTAGCACAGTTAACGTGGTTAACATCCACACTTAATGTGGTTAACGTGGTTCGTAGCACAGATAGTAGAGACCGGGCAGGGGGTGGGTGGATGACAACACGAAGCAGAGAAAGAACCATTTATACCTGTTCTCCACAAGATGCCTGTGTGAGGTTGGTGTTGGGTTCGTTCAGGGGAACTAAAGATGGTGGAGCTCAGGCGGCATTTGCAGTTCTCACTTCAATACAAAATTGTGGGGTATTCACTGGCATCCTCGGGGTGAGGGGGGTGTTTGCCAGGCTTGCGGTGCTGCTCATTAACAGTTTGTATGAAATGAAAATCACATAGGCAGTCTCCTTGTTTACTTGTGTAATTTCACGAGTAGTATTTTTTCATTCCCTTTTGCCGCTCCCAAAGTTTGCTGCTGTAGGGAACCGCCGAGTTTGCCTCGTGGTTGCACCGGCCCTGTTTGTACGACTCAGCTAGGGATTGAACTGCCGGCCTCCAAAACTCAGACTGGTAACCATGACACCACCAAGTTGTTGCTGTAATTGTTATCATTTCTTATGATTAAAGTTGTTGTCTTTATTGCTGGCATGGAGGCCTGTTAGAAAAAGAGGAAGCTGTTGTAAAAGTGTTGGCATTCCCATTTTCCTGCCTTAGGTTTCAAATTTTATCACATCAACTGCTTTCACCACAACTACAATGGCAAATGGCGTGGAGATAAAGCATGATGGGGATTAACTCCGTGAATGACCAGCTTTAAGGCAATTTGATCACAAAACTCATTGAATGGAGAATGTGCTTTGCACTCTCAGCGAGGTCCAAACCACATTGGTTATTAATTATAGTAATTACCCCCAATTTATTTCCCATGCGTTATCAATTAAAGCGAAACAGTTCTCGCTGGAAAGACGACAAGCAGGGACACACCCAGTCTTGAGGAAGAAAAAAATGTAGAAGGAAAGCACAGAATCCCAGACAAACAATCATGATTAAACGCAATAACGTAACAAGCAAAGAGAAACTAAAACCCCGAAGGCACCACACACACACACACACACACACACACACACACACACACACACACACACACACACACTACAACAACCGACACAAAAACTCGGCAAGATAAAAAATATCAGGCAAGCAGGAAAGTGCCATGTTTCCCAACAAGTAGCAAGAGCTCGTGAAGGCACGATGTACCACCAAGCCTCCTTCAGCAATGAACTCACAAAGACTGCACCCACTCTACTGACCCAGAACAGAGAGCATAAATCCTTATCGACTCCATTTCCTCCGAGGAGTAAACGTCAGCACTCATCAGTCCTTCCCAACGATGAGACATTTCACAACAAGCGACAGTAACATGGCCAAAACAAATGTTGCTGATACTGAACCAATCGGTGCTGTGGCCTGCTGAGCAGAGCAGTCCAATAGCGCTTCACCTGTTTCATCGCCAATCATGGGTGGCAGTGTTGGAAGGCCGGAGCAACTTCATCTTCTCCAATGTGCGAGGGGAGGGGGGAATGGACAGATGTGCCACAGAGTGGATAGTGGAATTCCTGAAGAACGTTTCTCAACCATTTTGACATGGGAGACGTGCGACACTTTCTTAACCCCCGAGTCTTCTAGTAACTAAAAGTTACAACGCCACCTCCCAACAACTCATGAAGAAACAGCCCGACTGGTCCTTATTCATGTGTCCTTAATAAAAGGTTTGAAAAGTCTTCAAACTATGCAAAAACAAATGGGGGTCTATTTCTTAATTCTAGTAACTGATCCTCACCAACTCCACTCCTCCCCATAAACGAGCAATAACTAGGGTTATGCTGAGAAGGGGATGGACATACACAGAGGAAAGGAGGAATAAAACAAATATACCATCAGAGATGGGGAATCCCCCGCCATTGAATGAAAAAGGTCATACATATTCCAGATAATGAGGGAGGTGAATTGGAAACAAGACACCATTTGGTCATCATCTCGAAAAAGTTCCCAGGGGTGAGGAACATAGTAACCAAAATAATTGAAATCAGATAAGCGGTTTTCCATTTATTACAAAAAACATTTTTTCAAGATGGCCGCCCCAGTCGGCCATCTTGGATCCGGCCACGCCCAAAATCAATAGGGTTCTTCCTTTTCAGGTGGTACATGTGTGACTCGAATTTCAAATCGATATGGCGAACAGTTTATGAGTTATCGCACTACAGCTATAAATGTTGACGCCCGGACGGACGGACGGACAGCCGGACGCCCTGGGTGAAAACAATATCCCCCTTCCGCCACGCGGCGGGGATAAAAATGAGCAGCAAAATCCTGGAGAGGAACACAATGGAAAAAAAACGCACAACACGGTATGCTTCGAAGCGAAATGGAGTTTCCTTTTTGGTGGTCCTGGTATATGGCTGTTTTTGCAGACAGTTGCTTTTCCTAAACGTTTAACACTTGCACACAGGTGTCCAACGACTGTTGTAAGTTCCACAGTGCCTTCAGAAAGTATTCACACCCCTCGACCTTTGTCACGTTATAACCCGAATTTAAAATAGATTAAATTTAATTTTTTGTTGTTCCCGATATACACAAAATACCCTATTATGACAAAGTGAAAACATGTTTTTAGAATTTTTTTTATAAATTAATAAAAATGAAAAGCTGAAATGTCTTGCATCAATAAGTATTCAACTCCTGAGTCAACACTTTGAAGAAGTGCCTTTGACAGTGATCACAGCTTCGAGTATTCTTGGGTATGTCTGTATCAGCTTTGCACATCTGGATTTGGGGATTTTCTCCCATTCTTCCTTGAAGATTTGCTGAAGCTCGGTGAAGTTGGATGGGGAGTGTCGGTGAAGAGCAATCTTCAATTCTTTCCACAGATTCTCATTGGGATTCAAGTCTGGGCTTTGACTGGGCTGCTCAAATACTTTCATGTTCTTGTTCTGAAGCCATTCCTGTGATGCTTTGGCTGTAGGCTTGGGGTCGTTGTCCTGTTGGAAAGTAAATCTTCGCCACAGTCTAAGGTCTTTTGCACTCTGAAGCAGGTTCTCCTCAAGAATTTGTCTGTATTTGGCTCCATTCATTGTTCCCTCTATCATTACAAGCCTTCCAGTCTCTGCTGCAGAAAAGCATCCCCATAGCATGATGCTGCCACCACCATATTTCATGGTCGGGATGGTGTTAGATGGGTCATGAGCAGTGCTCAGTTTCCACCAGACGTAACGCATTGCATTCAGGCCAAATAGTTCAATTTTTGGCTTATCAGACCACAGAATATTTTGCCTCATGCTCTCAGAGTCTTTCACATGCCTTTTTGCAAACTCCAGGTGTGCTGTCATGTGCCTTTTTCTCAAGAGTGTCTTCCGTCTGGCCACTCTCCCATAAAGCCTCGATTTGTGAAGTGCTGCAGAGACTTTTGTCCTTCTGGCAGGTTCTCCTGTCCTATCTCAGCCAAGGAACTCTGTAGCTCTGTTGGAGTGATCATTGGGTTCTTGGTCACCTCCCTGACCAAGGCCCTTCTTGCCCGGTTGCTCAGTTTGGTTGGACGGCCAGCTCTAGGAAGAGTCTGGGTAGTTCCATATTTTCCATGTCCTAATGTTGGAGCTCACTGTGCTCTTGGGAACGTTCAACGCTCTATAAATTGTTTTATAACCTTCCCCAGATCTATGCCTCCTCACAATTATATATTGGAGTTCTAAGGACAGTTCCTTGGACTTCTTCGTGGAGCTTCTACTCTGACATGCACTGTCAACTGTGGGACCTTGTATAGAAAGGTGTGTTTTTTTTCTAAATCATGTCCAATCAATTGAATTGGCCACAGGTGCATTCCAATGAAGTTGTAGAAACATCTTAAGGATGATCAAAAGAAATTGGATGCACCTGAGCTCAATTTGGATGTCACAGCAAAGACATTTTTAAGGCAAGACATTTCAGCTTTTCAATTTTAATTAATTTGTAAAAAGTTTCGAAAAATATGTTTTCACTTTTTCATGATGGATTATTTTGTTTTTCCTGTCACAGATCAGTGACAAAAATTTTAAAGTAATGCATTTGAAATTCAGGCTGTAACACAACAGAATGTGACAAAAGTCGAAGGGAGTGAATACTTTCTGAAGACAACTGTATATCTGTTGTGGGAGTTCTTGTGAATGGTGTGTCTTTGAAATGTTTAAGGCTTAAAATCATGCATAACAAATAGTAAGATGTAATGATACATATCTTAAGGTGGATTTGTGGTAATGCACAAGACTATTTTAAAGGAAACTAAAACGGCACTTGGTAAAGCGCATATCTCTGCCAGGCTGAACCGTTTACATTTTGTATCCCACTGTCACTGATAGGCCAGATCTGCATCATGACCATTCGTCCTTGTCACACACCAAAATCTAATTGGCTTGTTCTTGTCAACTACCCAATTCATCCACCTCATTTTGTCATGATCCCTCCACAATTTTTTGAAATCGTTTTTGGTCCTATTTCTCATTGGTGAAGAATCACTTTAATAATTTTTTAAAAATTCTCGTTTCTGGATCTGGATTCAGATCTTCAACAAAATCGAATCAATTCATCCTTGTCAAATACCCAACCTGTCCACCAGGTTTCATCAGGATCTGTCAATAACTTTTTGAGATATCATGCTATACATAGTTTTTGACCCAATCACTCAATGGTGACGAATCACTTAAAAAAATTATCGGATCCGGATCTAGATCTGGATCTTCACCAAAATCTAATCATTTCGTCCTATTCACACACTCAACCTATCTACAAAATTTTGGTGGCATCCGTCAATAACTTTTTGAGATATCCTGCTCACACACAGACAAACATACAGAGACAGACAGGGGTAAAACATAATCTCCGTCCACCTTCAGTAGTGGAGGTAATAATTGTTACAGTTTGTGTTTCCAGCAAACAATTATTAAAAAAACATACCTTAAAGTGGCTTGGTGGTAATACCCCCAAACATGACGAATATCATGTTGATAAAATCAAAACAGCTGGAAAAATCTTAATCATTTCCATATAATCAAACAGTATGGCCTTAATTATAACCACACCCTTTATTATGCAAACTGGAATTTGAGCTAAAATATTTAAAACCATGCAGAAGTATGTTCTGGGATGTGCATATGATGTCATTGTTTCAGCCTTGATTAGTACATGCTGCAGATGCTGTTTGTTAAGAGCTATTGTAAAATATTACAAAATAATAGAAGTATTTCCAATAAAGCTGTTGGGACTAAATATATTATTTGAAACTTGTGTTAATGAGTGCTCATAAAAAATGTCTGAAACCGATAAAATTATGTTAAAATGATGAGGCAATTTCTCTGAGATCATCTATAAAATACATCAATGTGCACACACTGCGCCAAAATTTCGCGAGTGGCGAACCAACAATGTGATATTTACAGATATACCATATCTAGTGATAATTTATGACAAATATATACATTTTAACTGACTTCAAATTCA
>CM068960.1:53142114-53175781 GCA_035128595.1 Eptatretus atami | reverse complement strand
ACTTAATATATATAGTCTTCACAAACTACTCCAAAATGATAAGGATAAAAAAAATGCAGATAAAATGTGAATAAGTTAGATTAACAGCGAAAATTACATGATTCTCAGTTGCAGAAGCATTCAAATGCTTTGTCTAAATAACCCGAAATCACCAGGAGCAAATTATTCATTTGAAAGGTTACAAAATAAGTGTAATAGGTTTCACCTGTATGTAATCAGTGGTTTAACTTAAAAATTGAGCTCCACCACTTATATCTAAGGAGATTTAAGGTACAACTCACTTGTCAACCAACAAGGAAAACATGAAGACCAAGGAGCTTTCCAAAGAAGTCAGACATAAAGTGGTGGAGAAGCACCGTTCAGGAGAAGGTTATAAGAAGATTTCAAAGTCACTCATTATCCCTTTGAGTACGGTGAAATCCATCATTAAGAAGTGGAAGACGTTTCATACCACCCAAACTCTACCCAGATCAGGTCACCCATCCAAACACAGCAGCCATGCAAGCAGGAAACTGGTTCGTGGAGTCACTGTACATCCAACAATGACTTTGAAAGATCTGCAAGGTTCTACATCCAAGATGGGGGTCAGTGTTCGTCAATAACAATATCCCATTCCGTTCACAAAGCTGGCCTCTATGGACAGTTGGCAATAAAGAATCCATTACTGAAAAAGATGCATCTAAAAGCTCATATTGAGTTTGGCAAAAAGTATCTTTATGATACTGCAGACATCTGGAGAAAAGTTTTGTGGTCAGCAGAGATATAAATTGTACTTGTTGGTTGAAATTCAAAGCGCTACGTTTGGCGCAAGCCTACCATTGCACGTTGCCCAGCCAACACCATCCCTACTGCCAAGCATGATGGTAGCATCATGTTATGGGGCTGTATTTAATCAGCAGAAACTGGCAAGCTTGTCAGGATATAAGGGACAATGGACAGTGCAAAGTACAGGAGAATCCTTGATGAAAACCTGTTCAAGTCAGCCATGAATCTGAAACTGGATAGGAGATTCACTTTTCAGCAGGCCAATGATCTGAAACACAAAGCTAAGCCACAATTGAGTGGCTGAATAAGAAGAAAATAAATGTTCTTGAGTGGCCCAAAGCCCTGACTTGAACCATATTCAACATTTATGGTGAGACTTTAAGATTGCAGTTCATTGAAAATCCCCATCAAACTTGTACTGACCGAAGGGTCTGAATACTTTTACAACCAGTGAATTTTGATTTGTGCATGTTTTTTGCAGGTATTGCTGACATGGAACCTCTCCTTTAACTATAACAGTGTTTAGTTTGATATTTTCAGTTATGAATAAAAAAAGTCATTTGGAAAAATTGTTTTTACACAATTCGTAATTCATTTGAGTGTGGCATTATTGGTACGGGGTGAATACTTTTGCAGGCTACTGTATTTAATCTGACATCACAAAACCATTCATATTTATGTTGATATGAAGTATCATGCGATGTAAGACTGTAAAACAATGGCTAGGTCAATCTATACATTTGATTGGAGCATACCTGCAGTCTTTTCACCTGCAACATGACCATGTCTGAGGAGCCTGAGAGAGTGAGATGTTCCTCAAGGGTGTATTCTGCGTTTGTCAGCTGCCCTCTGGTCTTGTGCAGCACATCGTTGTATGTGCTCCACATTTCCACCCGTCTCTGGAGCCCGCCTTTCACATTGTGGAGCTGTGAGAAAAAACATACACCTCTTTTACAAAGCCGAGTATTGAGAAACACACCTTGGTGGGACAGTGATGTTTGGCAAGAAGCCAAATCTGAATTCAACACAAGTGAACACAATTCACCACAATCAGTTTTTATAGTGAGCAAACACAGTTTCCAAGAAGTGAATATAATTGTGGGGAAATTACTTACATCAAATCTCAATGCACATGAATTATTTGTCTGAACTAATGTCAGAACACAAGTACAGACGTGGAATTTATTATGAAGTCCATTCTGTACATTTCACGTCTCCCAAATATTGACCCCAATCTGTATCATACCTTAATATCTTAGCATTGACTTCAAGGCAATATATGTCAACCAAAAGCTGTGAAATGGTCACACTCATTATGTGATATAATCAACAGATATCATATGGTCCCATTCACCACTTGTTTATCAGAGGATGTCACAAGATAACACATGAGATGATCACCTTGGAAAGAGGTTGGGGGTATTAAGAATGCAGAGGTTTCAAGATGGGTGCAAATTGAAAAGAAAGTAGATTGAGAAAAGGAAGGGAAGGGTAGTTGAAAGGTTGAGTGAAAGAAACAAGTGTGGGGGAGAGGCGGGTGGAAGTGGGGTTATGGAACACATGAAGAAAAGAGTAGGGTTGGAAGTAGGCACACTTTAACCTAAAGGTAGGCACATTCGCTTCCGAGCTGTCTAGCCAAAGTTCGAATCTCGGCCCAGGTACTGTATAAACCGTCATACTGGTGTTTCGCATGGAGGATGATTCATCAATGTGTGCGTTGTTACTCGGATGGACGTTGAACTGGGCATTCCATCTGGTAATGTTCACGAAGAGTAGGCTAGGTATCACCGGCACCCTGGCCAAATTCCAAACCCTGTTGTCAACTACAAGGGGCACTGCATCAGTGGCAGAGCCACGGCACCAGCAAATGATGCTACCCATGCAAGTGCATATGCTGCAATAAATTGAAATGCAGGATTACAAAAATAATGTTTCATTTTTCATTAGGTTAGTGTGATGTGAGCGATGCTGCCTTTTCATATGTAACAATTTTGTATCCAAACCATGTTTTCCTGAAACATTAAAAGCTGACCACATCATGTGAACTCGCAGCGCAAGAAGACCAGACAGAAGGCAGAGCGCCCAATTCCTGAAGGTCAATAATAAGCCAATTGTATTTTTGTATTCACAAAAATCAGACATGGTAATTCTCCTGACACAAGCTCAGGCTCCAGATGATTGGAATCCCAATCCTTAACACTGGTGCCTTCATATACAAGTAGATTTGGACCCAAAACTTCTGGGATGCAAGTTCCATGTCCTCATGACAAGGTCATCACGACAGTAACTAAATAAGTAATGATCTTACGAAATAAGTAAGCAGAGTTGTGAGCTTCACCTGATTAATTTCATGAGGATTATCTGTAATAATAAATGTCAGTGTGTGTCAGTCAGTGTTTCTCCTCCATAACTCCAAAATCATGAAACCTGGTGGCCTGAAACTTTGCATGCATCCTAAGGGAACTCCAAGGTAGTGCATGAACGAAAACTGGTTACTTGGGTAAATTTTAACACCCCTTTTGAGGATAATTAACTCATCTCATCATGAAAAAACAAAAACGGGCTTATCCTTAGACAGCCCGAGTTTACCTCTCAGGAGTCTTAATGTTCCATTTTGTTTTGGCCAAATAAAAAAAAAGCCTCGCCTTTGAACAGGTCATCATAGTTTCTGTACAATAGAGCTTCATACATATGAATCGCTATATACAATGCTGATCGCTGATTGCTAATCTTCATTCCTGAGAACCGATGTCTGTAAGCCATGGCGATACAGTCGACAGTGGTATAATTTACTTTTTTGGCGTTTTTGAAAATAAAATTACAAAATGACATTCAAGACAATGTTAAGGTGATAAAGTAAGTAGCACATATACAAGTGTATGTTCCGTTGTCTTCGATAAATCTGACAAAAGTAAAAAATGTTACCCTTGCCTCGGAGAGTTCCAGTTCCAGAGCGGATACACAGGGTGGCAGCTGTAGTCGAATCACATCCCTCAAGGGAAGCCCATGATATAATCTCTTTTAAAATGGTGCATGCAGTTTGAAAGTGACGGGTGGTATTGCTATCCTGATTGAACGTGCTGTTTCAACGTACCCCATTTCATTCAATCCTGTACTAAAGCCAGCAGGTGGGACCATCCCCCCACGTCCCCTTAAGTCCCACTACCAAATGAAAGTCGAGAACACCTGCCCTACTTTCCCCCTCAATTCCCCCAATTAAATAAAAATTTTTTTGACTATCCCAGGCAAAAATGATACAGTTATAACTATAGTATATGAGAGATGTACTCTCCTATACTATAGTTGGAAGCAGGTCCAACTACAGTAGTCTGCAGAGAATTACTACAGGAAAGGAATGCTCGTTTCTGGACATTTTTTTTACAATGAATGATATTTCTGAAACTACAAGGACATTTTTGCCTGGGGCAAGTTTGCATTGTTTCACATTTTTGTGTGATCTGCTTTCATTTAGGATGTTATTTCATTTCATTAGGAGCATGGAGCGATCCTATCTTCTATATAAAAGTGAATAAGACATTTGTTTGTGACACGACTCCTTTGAGCTCCCAAGGTTAATCATGACGAAACTTAATTAGGTGAGGTTAGGTATGGGAGCATGTGCCAGAGCAGCGCGTCACTGCGTCCACTTTCCATTGGTACTCCAGGGGCCTCCATCTGGCCATCCCCCAGGCAAATGCCTGGCCCATCCCCAACTCCTTGAGATGCCGATCAACATGCTGCATCCACAAGGCATGCGGTCATCCCAATGGCCTTCTCCATTCACGAGGCTCCCTCGCTGAGAGAACCTGGTGAGGAGGATCAGCAGTCGGAAATCGAGCCACATGTCAATACAGCCGCAGCTGATGCTCACGGACGATGCAGGTAACAAATCTCATTTGAGTCTCTCTCAACAACCGCTCGTTGGACAGAAAGTCTGACCAGCGATAGCCAAGGATTCAAGGAGACCTGGTACCAAAGGAATTAAGTCTCCGTCTTAGATCCTTGGTCAGAGTCCAAGTCTCACATCCATAGAGCAAGACTGGAAGCACCAAGGACCTGAAGACTCGGACTTTCATCCTCCTGCACAGGTACCGACAGTGCCACACCCCATGATCTCCAATGAATCCATCACTCCCCAGGCCCGACCCAGCCGTCTATTGACGTCTGGCTCATAGCCAGCAGAGACATGAATATCACTGCCAAGGTAAGTGAATCTGTCCATGACCTCAACATCCTCACCACAAACAGATACAGACAGGATAGCAGCATCCCAAGATGTCAATGAAAATCTGGATCTTAGGTTTGCCCCAAGAAACCCATAATCCCAGCGGCTCCGATTCCTCATTCAGCACCTCAAGGGCCCGCAAAAAGATATCCAGAGTCTCCGCAAAGATGACTGCATCATCGGCAAAATCAAGGTCAGCGATTTTGACATTCCCAAAAGGATGCACTGCAACTTGATCGCTCTGACATCTTCCCCATAATCCAGTCAAAACAAGTGCTTAAAAGTGTGGGGGCCAGTACACACCACTGACAAACTCCAGTAACAACTGGAAATAAGTCAGAGATAGTATCACCACATCTCACATCACTCTCAGTACCAGAGTATAGTTCAGTCATCAGTTTGATCAGTTTTGGTGGCATGCCACGAAGACAAAGAATCTTCCAGAGGCCATCCCGATTCACTGAATCAAATGCTTTACAGAGATCAACATGGGCTGAAAGTAGCCACTGCCGAAACTCTTGCCTGCATTCGGTGAGGACTCGAAGAGCAAGGATACGGTCAATCATTGACCTCTTTGGTGTAATGCCTGACTGCTATGGATGCTGGTGCTCAAGAAGATGGTGGTGAACCCTATCAATAATTATCTGAGCAGAGACCTTGCCTGGCACTGAGAGCAGCGTCACCCCTCAGTAGTTGTTGCAGTCTTGGCGATCACCCTTCCCTTTCCAGAGGGTGACAACAAAGCCCCTCTTCCAGTCAGTTGGGAAGATGCCTGTGTTCCAGGCAGAGCATAGAATTGCATACAATGACACGAGTACAGCATTTCCACCAGCTTTGAGAAGTTCAACATGGATGCCACAAATCCCAGGAGCTTTACGCTGTTTCAACCGGTTCATCGCAGCCTGTGTTTCCACAAACGAAGGTGGACCGCATTTGATTGGAGGGTCAGCAATAGGGATAGTAACACAACTGACTTCCAACTCAACAGCTGGTGGATCAGCCTGGTACAGCCGCTCAAAGTAAACGGCCCAGCTGGCTTTACTTCAGACTACTCTGTCAAGAGCACACCACCCTCTGCTCTAACTGCAGTACACCGGGGGACGGGCTTGGAGGAATGCAATGCATGAATTCCCCTGTAAGCAGGACGAGAATCACTTGACCACAGGTGATGCTCTACCCCCTCACAGATTTCTTGCACATAGGCCTCCTTGTTCACCCTTAGTGCACATACAGTTTTAGGCCTCAGCTCCCTGAACAGCTCAGCTCTGCCATTCAGCCTGGCCCTGTGACTCTGGTCAATGGTATCCATTCTCCCTTGAGACAAATATCTTCTTCACCCGATGGTGAGTTCCAAGACTTCCACTGGCAACATCACGGATGGTGATCTTGAAGGCACTCCACAATCCTTCGGGTTCCCCTAAAGCACCCAAGACCCCCACCCGCCCCCCCCAAATCTCCACTCAGCCTGTTCGCAAACTCCTCAGCTACCCTCTCATCCTTGAGCTTGCCAACATCCAGCCTAGGCTGGGATGGTATCATTCTCCTGGATTTAAGCTGCAACTTCAGAGTTGCTACCACATGCCTGTGTTCGGTGTTGAGGGAACTGAGCACTCAAGTCGACCTACAGTTCTGGATCATCCTCCAGTGACCATCAATGATCACATGGTCAATCTCCTTTGCCACACCACTCGTGTTGGAATACCAAGTCCAACTATGAGGCTGTGGGTGCAGAAACCATGAACAGCCACCCTGAGTCCACAACGTTTTGCAAAGTCAAGGAACTTCGTGCTATTCTGGTTCACACATATTTCATAGCCATCCCTATCAGTGCCAGTGGATGCAATGAAATCCCCCAAGACTAGAAGAGGATCTCGTCTGGGGCACTGCTCAACCACGGACTTGATCACGGCATAGAATGCCTCCTTCATTGTGACATCACTCACCTCAGTCAGAGCATAAACAGAGACCAGGGAAATGGTATCCAAGGAGTGATGAATCTCAGTCTCATAATATGTCCGTTGACCGGTGTTACCCAATTATCATGGGAGTCAACTTATTGGACACAGCTACAGCAGAGTAACCAGACCCAGTAGTAGGTGTTACCACCCGCCATGATATCGCCACTCTCCGGTCTCCGAACCTCATTGAGTGCTGCAATACCGATGTTCAAGCGCTGGAGCTCAGATGATAACAGAGACAGGTGATCATCTTCTCTAAGGGATAGGACATTCCAGGCACACACCCAAAGAGACTGCCTCAGGTTAACCTGAGGAAAATGCCATCTGGTGGACGACACCTCAGTTCTACCCCGACACATACTACAGCAATCTAACCTGGGAAGACTACCCCATATTTTTCCTCCCATCATCAAAGAGTGTGGGTCTCGAAGGCTTTGCCCCAATCCCATCATCCGGTGAGCTTCCCTGCGAAGGGCAGTTGCACAGGAGGTACTCCCACGGAGTGGGTTTTCAGTTGTCTTTGTGTTTTTAGTGTGTTTTGTGGAGCGAAGTGTTTTACGGTGGCTGGAGCACAAATCCTGCCACCAACATCCAAGGAAGGGTTACCCACTGCAGGACAACGTCCACAGATGCAGTTGGGCACCAGATATGGATGGTCATTGGCTCACAAGGAGCTCCTCTGCCCTTTGTCAGGTTTTGTTTTTAATCCTGCTGGGTGTCCATATCCATACACCTGGTGGGGGAGAGGGTATCATTGCCAACAACCTGACCATCAAACAGGTTAGTACAGGTTTACATGGTACCTGTAGCAAGTGACAAATCTGATTTGGCCTGACCTGACAATCAAACCATCTCCCATTTTCATAGGTTCCCATTTTTAACCATGCTACACCTTACTCAGGGTTTTAACAGTCATTTTCTCACAATTTATAACATATAAAAAAACATGAGGGTAGGGTGCGAGTCCGGAGGGAGAGTGGTGGGGTGGGAGGATGCAGGGGCTGGGTGGGACAAGGGAGAGGGGTGGGATGAGGGAGGGGGAAGAGGTGGGGTGAGAATCCGGACGGAGGGAGAGGAATGGATAGGTGGGAGTCCGGAGGGAGGGAGGGGAAGGGGTCGGGTGTGAGTCCGGAGGGAGTGAGGTGAGAGTAGGCAGGGGATGGGGTGGAATGAGGAAGGGGAAAGGGTGAGAGGAAGGACTCAGTATTGCCCATCAACACTGGGCACCTTTGCTCGTTCTTAATAATAAAAAAAATTTCTTCTGATTTTCATTGAATGCAATTTTTGGTCCTGAAATTCTGACCAAATGTTGTTGGCAATAAATGTGGTGTTGTTTATACAATGATTAAACATTTGCAGTGATGGTACCTTATGTGTTCACACAAAACTTAGCTTGAACTCATATGTCCATGACTGAACTATTCTGAACCCACCTGTGTCGACAAAATGGTCCAGTTCAGCTGAGAATTCTCCAGGATTGACTTCACAGAGGAGCTGTGATCATCGCCAGACAATAGCTCTTGAACAGTATGGTTAATTTTCTCCAACTCATGCTGTTTGATTTCAAGTTTCCCCTCAATCTCCTATGGCAAAGAAAGAGAAACAAGAAAGTAAGGATTATATATATTGTTACGGTGCCGGGGTTGAGAAGTTACCACGAGGAGGCTTCTTGGACCCTCTCCATGATCTCCGAACCTGAGGCCGCCAGCCACGGACAACTCCGTGGTCCAGCGGGTTGCTAGGCAACTGCAGATGCCGATTGAAACAATTCCCAGGCTGAGTTAATGTGAGGGGCAGTAGATATAGGAAACCAGTCAAGAAGTTTGCTTGCATTCCCTGCCAATCTGCCTAGTGAACTGCTGGACTCGCTGGTGCTCAGGCGGCAATCTGAAAATAGCTACAGAGATGTTGAGTCCCACAAGCATATGATTAGATCAACCAATTGGAGCAGAGGAAAAGGAGGAAACTTGTGAGGAAGTTTGTCATCACCAAGTCCAGAAGGGAGGATTTGCCATTTGGCAAAATCCATGTTGGAAAGTTCACAGATTGAGTCAGTCCCAGGGAGTCCCCAAATATATTACTGAGGTGTCATTGCTGGTGAGAGAGGTACCCACACCCAGCCAATTAGCATGGTGACAATTGAAATCACCACACATGAGGAAGAGAGAGTTCGGATGAGTGATTAAAAGTTGGTCCTTGTTGCCTGAGAGATGTAGATGGGAGTAGACACTGTTTGGAGGATGGTACAACACAGACAAACAAGAGGTGGGAGTGGAGGGGAAGTCACAACCAAAAGTCCTTCAGGAGGTTGATACTTGGGAGGTGCAAGTTCAGCACACAGACAGTGAGAAATTGAGTTGTTGATATAAAATGCAACTCTGCCACCAGGATGGGGCTCATGCCCATCAAATTTGAGGAGGCAATAGCTTGGGAGATCGAAACACTAAGGAGTCAGGTACTTCCTGCAGGAGGAAGCATTCTGTTAAACAGATGTTGCTCAGTTTATCAGCAGTGGCCTGGATTGAGATATCTGTCAGGTTGGTATGGAGGCTTCCACACCAACCTGATGTTTGAGGTCCACACAGTTATAGGAGAGGGAAGGAGGAATTGGGTGGGTGCGTGATGGGAGGTAGGCTTTGTCGGGGCAGGGTGAGAGGGGAACTTTGAGTGGGTGGTGTGAGAGCGAAACTTTGTGGGGGTGGGGTGAGACAGAAGCTTTCACAGGATGGGGTGAGGGGGGATTTAGGTAGAGGGGACATTGAACTTTGAGGGTATGGGGTGACGTGGCGATCCAGGAACAGCGATCATGAAATGGAGGGATGCTGAAGAGGGGACACGTAGAAAGGGTGGGAATGGAAGGACGTGGGTTTGTAGGAGATTTGGGCGAGGCAACCGACATGGTGTGGTTTGACACTGTTAAAGGACGTGGAGGGTATTTGATTGTCGTGAGCAGACAACCTCTGCAAACTGGACTTTTTAAGATTCCCAAACTGGACATACAGAGAAAAATATAATGGGATGGGTGGAAATAATTTTTGTTGAAGGCACTGATAAAGGTGGTGCTGTAGGTATGGGAAGAGGGTTGATGGACCAAGCGCTTCGGTGAGAGAGATTTGGGAAATAATCCATGCGAATAAGAATAGGAATAGATTGTGATGAAGAAGAACACGTGGGGTGCTCATGATGGAGAAATAAGGAAAGTGAAGCATTTTAAAATGTTCTTTTTCATTTCTCACAAATGTACATGCATTTATGACTTTGCTTACTTATGATCAGGCACACCAACTTTATATCTTCCATAATCATGTTCTACTTCTTCTTCTTGAAAACAAATCAAGTCATCCTGCTCCACACCATCTTTCTATGTCAGTGTTTTATACATGTGGACACAAATCATTTCCTATAACTGCCTTAACGCTAAACTTTAACAAATATTCTGATGAAAACAACAACAAAATGCATCATTTTCAACCGTAACCTGTGTGTTCATTTGTTGAGTGTCTTTTGGTAAGTTTCTCTTGACAAGTTATTTGTTGCATCGTTACATAATCTCTAAGCAGTTTCCAAAAATTACGACTATACCATTTCAGCTACGTCGTCACCAACTCCCAATTTGACGAGCATATAAATAAGGCATAAGGACAAACATTACAAAAAGTTGTCCTTCACCTCGAAGAACCTGTGTTTTCCCATAGACAACTGTGCATTGGTTTATTGAGAGCAACCGGATTTCACGACATCAGTTACTTTCGGGATCGCGTGACATTAGGAGTGATGCATTGATCGAAAAAAAAACATGGATTTCCTGTTTTCTTAACATTGTTAAAAAGGTCTGTTTTACCTGACATTCATGCAAAGCTGTGCGTGCTGATGAATTGTCTCCAGCTCCCCCGACTCTCATGCAGGTCTCTAGCCTCTCAGCCTTGGCCTTGAGCCAACCCTTCAGTGATTCAATGCCATTCTCATATCCCATCCAGCGGTCGAGCAAGGTTTCCAGTCTCTGCACCTAGAAAATTCATCAGTGTATCTCATGCAGCTTGCCAACACAATACTTCACATTATCAAAAAGATGAAAAAAGCATTACTTCTCACTCTAGTTTGCCCTGTGACACACTCCTTTCTCAGGTTGAAAAGCATGATAATTTGCAGTCATATTTATTCATTAAGAAACAAGATATATCGATAAATAATTATATATTTTTTTATATATATATATATATATATATTATGTGTGTGTATTATATATATTATATTATATATATATATATATATAATATATTATATATATATAATATATATATATATATAGTTACGAATCTGGAAACCATGCGCACTCAACATACAGATGTCCCAAAAGTCAGTTATCTCGTTCAGTACGTGTGTAGTCAGGACCCCGTCCTTTTGTTTAGCGGAAGGATTAAATGTGTGCGTTGTGACGTCTTTAGTTAGGTTATTATATCCAACGAGCCATCGAATAAATATCCCATCTGCATGATCCATCCCCCATCACGATCCACTACCACCCGCGTCTACAAGCACTCTGACTTGCCAGGGCAGGGTCTTGCAGCCGTTCCTTGCCGCTGCACCAACACTCCTTCCACAAACGTTTTAACTCTTGCACCAACGCAACATGGATACTGTTACTCTTCGAGAGCGGAGCCATGTGAGAATGTGGGGTCTCCGAAAAGGGCCACAGCTCTGCCCCGGCGGATTGTGGTGTGGCCCAATGAGGGACGGACAGCGAGATGATTCTCGCCAAGGCCCTCCCCGTGTGGAGGAGATATATATCTCGGAGACTCGGAGGGTTGTCGTTGTCGTTGGCGTCGGCACTGGTGGTGTCTGAGAGCAGAGCAGTGTGAGAGCAGAGCAGTGCGAGAGCTGTGTGTGTTTCAGAGGGAGGCGGATAAAGATCCCGAGCACGCTCTGAGAAGAAGTACTGGAGTTCTGGAGTGGTCACGTTCATCACATGGGCTGTTACAGGGAGAGGAGTTCTGTGGACCCCGACCATTCACCACCCGAGCTCCGCCACAAACCACAGTCCCCCACGTGCGACTGGGACCAGGCCGACGACATTGGCAGGTGCGCAGCAGTGGAGTACCCCCTTTCTCCGACGGCCAGGTACCATCCGGACTCTGACCCCCAGCTCGACTCTCTCTCATCGGCTGGAGGGTCCAAAAAAGAACTCTGGGTTTCTTTTCTTTTTGTGTGTGTGCCTGCGTGTGGGCCGTCCATAAGTAGAATGTTTTAAGTGTTTTTTCATCATTGTAAATACTGCATTGCATATTCGCGATAAGTCTTGCCCTGTGTCTTTATTTTACTGTAAAGAAATTATTAGAAATGTTCCCAGCTCGTTTCCGTCCTTTCTTTATTTGGCCAGCATGGTCCGGGTCCGAGTTCAGACGGGTTTCATTCCCGATAATCCGTTAATCCCAGCCGGCAGGCTTTGGCAGTTTCCGCTCGGCTACAACCGAGCCGGAGTTGGTAGTCACTAGTTGGAACTCCACCACAGTCGGTAGAGTGACCCGGTTCGAGAAAGACGTGCCGAGGGCATGAATCCCCGGTAGCCAATGGTTATTTAGGTATACTGGGATCTAGACAATTAACTCTACGCCACATGGTCGAGATTTTGGCGTTTCCGTCGATTAATCGACCCGCTGGCTTCGGAGTTATCCGGAGCGACGGCCTATAAATTCCGGGGAGACTGGTGGGAGACGGCGTAAACTTCCCCACCTAACGGTCGTTCTCGCCACCGACCCCCGGCCACAACTATATATATATATATATATATATATATATATATATATGTATATATATATATATATACAACAAAGATAAATAAATATTTATTATGTATATATATATATATATATAACATAGATAAATATATATGTATATAAACATGCATATTGACACTTTGTTTCATTATATATTGAAGACCACAAGGGGAAAACCAGAGATGTCACTTTTTATAAATTTCAGGGTTATTGCACCTGCCAATAGTTGGCAACATAAGGTTTCCTCTCACAATATTACTTTAAACAAATAACCAGGGTGTCACATAATTTATCTACTATATAAATGGCAGTCCTTCTGTCTGTGTCTGTCTGTCTGTCTGTTTTTTGTGACGAATAAGCTCCTAGACCAGTGAACCGATCTTGATGAAACTTTACACATATATAGAACTAACATTCAGCTCCAGGATGCGCTAAGTGGCTCTCCAAAAAATGAAAAAATATATATTAAAAAAATAAATAAATAAAAAAAAAATTTCCATTAGAAAAAAAAATGGCTTTCCAATAGTGCGCCGGCGTATTAATCATAACAAAAGTTCATGGTTAAAAACGCTAGGGTTTTTGAAATACAAAATGTTCGTATTCGTTGACTTTTTTACATACACATTCTCCTCCTGTTATTTGAATTCTCGAACTGCACGCGCACGGCAAACAGCTAACTGCTGATCGATCGCTCATGAAGAGCCAGGCAAGCGGAGTCAGCTGCAGAGAGAGAGAGAGAAGTCTCTACTGCTGATATATCTGCTCATGAACGAGCCAGGCAAGCAGAGTCGGCTGCAGAGAGAGAGCGTCGCCTAACTGCAAATAGAGCGTCACACCGACGGGCGAGAGAAGCACAAAACTCACGTTCCAGCTTTCTAGGTCCGGGTTTTGGCAGGACATCAAGGACAGTTGCCACTGCTGCTAGAAACATTGAGTGGCTCAAGGCACCTTCAACTATGACCTCTCTGAGGATTACGGCAGCATAAAGCCTTCCTTCCATAAATCTGAGGAATAAAAGCAGCCTTCCTAATTTTCTCCATACAACTAATGCCTCAGTCTAACTAGCATGAGGAAAATAGGGCAAATTTCCGGGTATACCGGGTACTTCAGCTAGTATGGTATAAAGTTAGCCGTGCAATGAAAAAACAAGTGTTGTCAAAGCTGAACAAGTAGAAACCCAGAGTTGTCAGTACTTTACTCCTGGTTATTCCTTTCATTCATGTTAACTGTTTCACCATAATATTCAGAGTTGAGAAACTAAAAAATGAAAGGTTGTAAAACTTTCACAGCATAAACTTGAGCACTACAATAGCCTATTTGGTTATATCATGGGCTCCGTAGTTGGTGCATATCGTGGTTCAAGCCTGGTCAAACCTTTATTGTGACTTTTATGGGACCCACGCCGTGGCTTAATGGTTAGCGCGTCTGAGTACCCATCCTCATTCGATGTACCCACCGCCCAATCAACCTGCTTAGGTATATGAGGGAGTCACATGAGGTGACCGGCTATCGCGGGGTGGTTTATCCTTGGTTTCTCCCGGTTTTCCATCATATTAAGTAGTACGGAGTAAGAATGGAGAATCCGTCGTCATATAAGCGAAATACCTTGAGTATGGCGGTGAACACCAATCAAACAAAAAAACAATGACCGTTTAATGTTGAAAAAAATAATCTGTGATCACCAAAGTCATGTAATGTATGCTAATAACCAACAAGCATGAATTTGCTACACATCCTGGGTTAAAATTGCATGGCAATTATTAAACAAGGAATAACCAGTGATGTAGTTTGCAACATTGATTCGTTCTTTGTCTTAAATTAAATAACAGAAGCTTGGCAAATGCCATGCTTAATTTGATCGGCCAATGATCACTCTTCCTTTTACTGGAAAAGAAATCTATATGACAGTTATTAAACAGTCCACCAAAGTCTTGAAACTTTGTTTTCAGTTTCTTCAAAATTGACTTATCCTGACATCTCTGGTTTTCCCCTTGTGGTCTTTATATATATATATATATATATATATATATATATATATATATATATATATTATATATATATATATATATGTTGTTGTTCGTCTTTCGGCTTCTCCGTTAGGGGTCGCCACAGCGGATCATCCGTTATGATCCGCTATGATTTGGCATAGGTTTTACGCCGGATGCCCTTTCGACGCAACCCTGGTCGCCTTTTAGACACAGGGATAAGGATGTGGTTTCGCCCTGATTCTGGGCTGCCCTACACCCTCTCATAGCACGGCCAGCGCAGGAGCTCCTCTCAAGCGATCCTCCACCCAAGCCTCGAGTACGGATTACAGGCGCACTGACTGCGCCGGTATATATATATATACATATATACATATATATACATATATATACACATATATATATACTTATATAATTATACATATATATATAATAATATAATCATATATAATACTTCTCTTCTTTAACATTAATATATATTTTAAATATATATACTATATATGTATATATACATATATATATATAAATTATATATATAATATTATATACACAATAATATATATTATATATATATACATACATAAATAATATTATAATATATATTGTATTATATATTATATTTATATATATATATATATATTATATATATATATTGTTAAGAAGAGAGAGGTGCTTCCAACACAAAGGAAACTAGACTACTCTGCTAATTTAGCAATAAGAGAGCCCAGTCAATATCTAATATACATTGGCTAACAAATATGTGTCACATTTTCATTCCACAATGAAGGACCTTCTAAATAGCTCATTAATGCTAACAGGGCCTTTCGTGTATGCACTTTGTGTGCGTTTTCAGAGACTCACTTCTGCTGGACAGGGCACTTTTAATTTTCTGCTGCTAGGGCGAAATCTGTGTCAAATAGTCTTTTTAACATAACTTTCAACATTTAAACAAAAGTTTCAATTTTAAACGATTAACCATAATTGTTCATGGTTACAAGCACAACACAAGCACAAGCACAAGCACAAGCACAAGCACAAGCACAGCACAAGCACAAGCACAAGCACAAGCACAAGCACAAGCACAAGCACAAAGCACAAGCACAAGCACAAACACAAACACAAACACAACACAAAAACACAAACACACACACACACACACACACACACACACACACACTTTATCTTGTGGCCCCAGAACGAAAGAAACAATATATTTATAAGCCTTCACAACCTCCTCGTCCCCTCTAACATTACAAAGAGTAAACAATAAAATTATTTTAAACTTTATTTTAAATTTATGCTGTGCATTCACAAGCCCCAGATATGACCTTCCCATCGCTGTTAAGAGCACCCACACCAGATAAGGTGTCCCCATCAGGGAACATCTGGCTCTCATGTAACAAAAGCTGGCACAAGCTTTGTGTATTTTCACAACATGAAAATGTCCTTTCTCAAAGAGTTGGTAACCATTACTTTATGTGTTCTGCCTCACAATATCGTCTTTCCAATTCGACCTGTCCATTGAATAAATCCGCAAGCTTGGTGTGTTTCGAGCAGGTACTCCCACAAGCTTCACGGTCCATTCACTGGCAGTGTTGGTTAAGCTTTTGGATAGCACACGCCCATCCACAGTTCTCCAGAGCATGCATCGGTCCACTTTGTCAGTCATTTTCACGACGGGCAGCTGCAGGATCTCAACCCTATCGGTAAACTGGGAAAGTTCTCCAACTCTTTCGTTGTGCACAGGTATACCTCTTTCTCTCGGCTAATTTTTGAAGTTTCTTTGAGTTCATTTTGAAGCTCGGTGAGCCGAAGTAGACAACAAAATCAATGTTAAATCATGGCATTGAGGCAAAAACTCGAAGGCGAAGTCACACAATACGGTAAACACTTAAATATCATGGGTTTGAATATCGTAGGTTTTGACCAATCAGAGGCAACCTCGTATTGTACCGATTTTGTTATCACAGAGTTGAATTTCAACCAATCATGGTTTTTGAGCTGAGTTGTGATGGTTACCTCCCACATGAGTCGTTTGTTGTTTCTATGCTCCATTAATTATATATAATATATATATAATATATATATAGTAATATAACGTAAATTTTGGTGATGGTCTGGATGCATATCCGGCCTATCAGTGGGATACAAAATGTAAACTGTTCAGCCTGGCAGGAGTATGCGCTCTACCGAGTGCCATTCTAGTTCCCTTGATGTTTGTTTCACTGTCAGTTCTCCCCTGCTCTTCCATGAATGAGCTTTGCTCCTGAAAAGAAAAAAATTGCATTGAATTGTTCCATTTGTATTTCATCTTCAAAGGGATCAGAGTTAACAAACAATTGCTGCTCTGGTGCAAAGGCTGCTACATCCTGGAGCATGCCATTCTTTGGATTGGTATGCAAAGCCAGCTGTCCTGTCTGCATTTATTTTATGAACATTAAGGGTCCCAGGGTATCTTTAAAAATGAGGAAGCTGATGTGGGTCAATACCATGGCAGAATTCTCTGTTTGGGTTGAGCTGTATTCACCTTACTTGCAAGCTGTATGTGGGAGTGCTGGGATGTGGGTCTGGCACAAGCATGAAAGGCAAAATATATTTTACTCATGACCTAATTACCTTGTGAAAGTTACTCAAATCGCATGTAATCTCGGAATACAGAGTGGGAGTACCTTGCTTTGTACGTGGCCTTGCAGCAGCTGCCAGCGTTGATTCATGGCACCCAAATGTTCGGCATATTCTGTTTTATCACTTCGTTTGCTGTCCACTTCCTGTCCACTGACTTCTTTTGGCAGATTGTTTACGAATGTCACCACTGTTTGTTTGGCAGCCAGTTTCATCTTATAACCCTGCAGTCAAACCAAGGGTTATAAAGGATTATACAATGCTGTTGAAAGTATCGAATATATATTGTTTCAGAAAATAAAAGAGCTTACAAATAGAGGGTATTACACTGAAAGAGAAGTAAATTATTGAAGCTGGAAGCAAACAGTGGAAGTCGAAACAGTAAAGAGGTTAAAGTGGGGAACTCAATATTTCTAGTTAAGTAAATGCTAGGTAAGTCTGTAAGTTGATGAAACATAGATAAGTAAGTTGTTACGAGGTAAATATGTAAGTAGATGTGAGGCATGTATAGGTGTAAGAAAATGCTATGGAAGTTAAAGAGAAAAGTGGGGTCCTTGTCTCACATTGTCTGCATTCCTCCTTGCCACCTCAACCTCCACACCATGGCACAGAGCCCCCCCCCCCCAACCCTCATTGTAAAGTGTCATCACTTGTACAAAAATTATGTGTTAGTTTGGGCTTCAATGATCTTGGATATCTGTTTGTGGAATGGTTTGGGTGGTGATGACATTGAAAAGATGGCCTGAAAGGTTTTTATCCATGTTAGTTTCCTTCAAGGGATCCCTGCAATTATTAAAGTTGGATAATAAAAATGGAAGAAGGAGTTAGGAGCCATTAGCACACTTTGTTTTGTATATATGTATATATATAAATATATATATACATATATATATATATATATATATATATATATATATATATATATGTAGAAAATATTCAAAAGAACATCACAATATTATATATATATATATATATTATTATATAAATATTATAATATATATATATATATACTATATAATATATATATATATATATATATATATATCGTGATGTTATTTACATGATGACAAATGTTACAGTTCTGGATTTTGGAGGATCATTAGGCTGTTATCTTACTTTATACTTGTGAAAATAAGGCTGAATATTGTGGACTTCAGCGAGAGTGTCAATCTTATCGTCATCTTCATTCAGAACTTTCTCCATCATGTCCATCCATTCCCAGAGCTCATCAATGACTTGTCTTGATGTTTGTCTTTCCAGCAGAGCCTGAGATGGAAAACAAAAGACATGTTTGAGGGAGACTTCGAAAGAGAAAGTGGAGTACTGTATTAGAAAAAAAAATAATTTGGGGTTTGCAAATTTAAACATTATTTTTCCCGATGAAAAAGTCAAATAAGTAAAAGTTTGCATCAACGTATTACACAGTTGTAAAAAGAATGTTAGTTTGGTGTAAATAGGAAATACAATGAAACTGAGATACAGGAGGCCATTTGGCCACATATGTCTGTGCCATTTGTATGTGTCAGCATTCCCACTGACTGCAAGCTGTGCTAATTACATAGCTACCTTCAAGCAAGGAATTAAAATAGGCACCAACACACAATGGTCTACTTTTCTCAAAAGGTATCACGGGATCTTTCATGTTGAAAAGCTAAATGCAGGTGGGACAACCTGTTTTCCATTGCCAGCTGAAGGATGGCTTGCTTCTGCATCAGAACAGAAAATGACTCAAACCCATACACAACAGCTCAGTGAAAAATACCACCAAATGAGTGTTCTACCAAAAATAAATAATCCAACTACAGTACATTATTAAATGTTCAGGAAATCTATACTGATTCTGATGTACCATACACTGTTCCAGAGAGTTGGTGCTGCCAAAGCAGTTTCTTGGCAAGGGTTACACTGGGTTGTTTGCCATTGCCTTCCCAGCAGTAGTTATGGCAGGAATTTGTAATTTGGCCAGGGTGCTGGCGATAGTCCTCCTACTCTTAACGAAGAAAACTGTGGGATCTTTAACGTCCACCAACTATTGCCGGCAGGTGGGATGCCCAGTTTAATGTCCATCCAAAGGATGGCACACATATTGATGAATTGTCCTGCATGTGAAACACCAGGATGACAGTCTATAGCTGGGTCGGGATTCACACCCAGACTAGACAACGTAGATGTGAGAGTGCGCACCTCTGGGCCATTCTGCCAGCCCAGGAAATCTATACTTAAAAACATACGAACTATTTTCTTTCAATGCTACAAACGTGCAGCTCAATCATTATATTTTTCTATCTAGCCTGTCCATTGATCAGGATATTTGGCATCGCATCTGCATTTAACCATCATGATGTTTTGTGGGTTCGTCAATGGGACTATTAGCTTAATCTCTCTAAAGAAATGATAGCATATCCTCTGATGCAAAATTATCTTCTTCTTACGCATGGCAGCTCGGCTGCCGGGTAGCTATCATTTGTTGGGGTATGGCTGTGCCGCTGATGCTGTGTCCCTATAAAGTACGCTGGCACTCATTTTGCTGACCTCAGAAGGATGACAGGCAGAGTCAACCTCACCTGGTATTAATTCAACAGCCAAGGGGGATTTGAACTCAGGATCCTAGGATCCCAAGCCCACCACTCTAGGCATTAAGCCAACACCAGGCATGTGGTGAGGGTGAGGGTTTGTTAACTCACCTCTGCTGAAAATGCAATGTGCCAAGTGGTTTCGCTTGTTTTAAAAATGGTGTTGATACGTGTTAAAAAAAAAATAAAGGAAAGCATTTGGGCAACTGTTCTAAAAATAAAAAATTTCTTTCTCTTATAAAAGGCTGTCCTACTTTTTCCTCATAATTCAAACACTGCCAAATAAGTTACTTTTCCCGTAAAAGCTCCACTTCATCAATACTTGAAGTCACACGTTTTCTCGAGCAATGCATTCACTGCATTTTTCATTGAAAATGCTTTGCGAGGTCATTTGCTCCAAACATTTGATCTGCCTTTATCCCAGATGTTCATGTTGTGAGCAATCCTGAGTTGACGGGAACAGTGGTTAACCTTATTGTAAAAATAGCAAATGAACGACACAAAAAAACAATTCCCTTCCCCCACTTATCTAATGAAGCTGAACTTTATCTGTGTTATATTTTACAATAATGATAATAAAGTTTGAGAAACACTCCATGATCATCAAACAAGATATAAAAAGATATATCTGCAGTGGATTGTGATTGACAGCATATTGAATTGTACCTTTGAACAACAACTTAAAATAAAGCATCACAAGAATGTTTGCCATGCAGTTGCCTGAAAGATAAAATAGAAAATATTCAAAAGGAAATGTGAAAGAAAAAGAAAAACCATTTTGCTTCCATTTTAAAACTCTACAAGTCATGCAATGATTTTGGTTTGTGAAATCCCCCAGTTTTTGTAAAACTTTTAGCTGAAAGGGTCCTTGATATTGTTTCAGATTCGCTTCCGGTAGGAAATGCGAGAGGAGTTCTTGGATCTACTTCCTGGCCAATGATTCTGACACCGATAAACCACCGATAATTCCGCTGTGGAACGGGTTGTTAAACAACCACAGACGTCGTCTGAGATGCTTAGTTATGTAGGGTCCAGCGTCCAATCCCTTTTTATCTTCCTGGCAAATTAATCACACCTGCTAAGGACTGTGCTTCCCAACGTGTTACATTGATCAAATATGTCGAGCGTTACCATAGGTGGACATACCGACCAATGGCTACCCATGTCGGAATGGCGGGAACGAACTCCCTGTTACTGCACACACTATGCTTAACCAATCGCAGCTGACAACCGGACAGTTTTGAAAAAGGTTTGTAATAATTAGCAAAGAGCACTTATGTAGAGGCAGTGTCACAATCGAGAAATCCTTATACAGAACTATGCACAGAAGCTGCTCTTAATCAGTCACTTGTCACAAATAGAAATGGGTGCCACAGTCATTCCGGGAAACAAGAGGAGAAAGAGGACAGAGCGAGGAGAGAAGAAGCCGACGGGCTTATGTGGGTAAGAGAAAAGGGGGGGAGGGGGGAAGGGGAGAAGGTGTGATGCAAAGTGTCCTGAGAGATGCAAAGGTGAATGCATGTGGCCTTAGATTAAATAGCGTGAGTTGGAATAATCAGTAAGCCCTGAAAATGCCAGTTGGCGCCTTGTGTTGATGCTCATGTGTCAGAAGGGGACAAGGTAAAATAAGGATAGTAAGAGTAAATTAGAGTATATGGATGAGGTGCTGCAGAACTCTCCGCTGGTCTGCCTGGCACTGCAACTCCCTCACTTGCTTGTCCACCAGCTCGCTCTCACTTGTCTACCAGTCCTCTGTCTCTTGACACCAGCTTGCTCGACCTCACCATTCCCAGATGTCGCATTCTGGACTCTGGTTCAGGCTTTGATAGCCACAATTTGCTCTCCATTGTGGCCAGATACCATATGATCTGTCTCTTTTCCTATTGGGCCACTTGATGAGCTGGCCTATGCCATTGGATGTAAGGAGCTTGGTGGTGTGGCCGGTGACGAAACGTTGCATCGTGTATCGAGGTCGCCATTGCTTTCTATGCAGTCCCCTTTGGTCTGTGATGTGCTGTGCCGCAGAGCGTTCTTTTCTAGGTCCCGAGAAGCGCTGTTTTGTTGCCCTTTCTTGCCTCGATTCAGCCCTTTCTGTGCTGTCTGAAGCACCATGTTCAATCAATTATTGCATGAAAAGTGGCTTGATGTTTATGTTGCAAAGCATGTTGTTTATGCAAAGTGTGTTGTAAAGCATGTGTGGATGCACAGTAGAGAGAGGTAGAGGTAGAGGTAGAGAGGTAGAGAGGTAGAGAGGTAGAGAGGTAGAGAGGTAGAGAGGTAGAGAGGTAGAGAGGTAGAGAGAGAGAAGCTTTGTATGGGTGGAAACTCAACATCATAATTGTATTTATGATGTTGAGTATTATGATGTTGATGTTGATGTTGTTGAGACATAGACAGAGACAGAGACAGATAGAGATAGACAGAGAAGAAAAGAATCAAAATGGGATTTCATTCTACTACAAACACAACACATTTTCCTTTCCCACTGAACACAGGGAGGGGTGGGGAAAATTAGCAACACAATATACTACAGAGATAACTATACAAGAGTTTCTTTATGTGTCTTAGTATGTGCATTCTATATTGGGGAAGGAACGGTTCAGTAAATTGTGGGTAAAAAACAACTTAAAATAAAGGAGGGAGGATGATAGTGGAGAGAATGGGAGGGTAGGGGACATGGGGTGGGGGTTGGGGGAGATTAAAAAGGGAAAAATGTTTGGATGAGACATGGGAATAAAAAAAAGATAGATATTTCTAAACATAACAACCTCGAAGGGGAGGTATGGAGCTTTCAGAAAGGAAAAGGGGAGTGGGAGGAGTGGGGGCAGGGGTCACTCAAAACAAAATTTGAACCATTTGAACAGCAAAATAAAGGTAATTTTGAGTCACCTGGTATAGCTTTTCCTTAAGCTTTGGAACAATGGCAAGAAGTTTGATCCAACAGCCATCAAGATCCCCAAGCCGTTCCTGCAGCCACACCATGTTTGTCTTCGTCAGCTGAAGTAGCAGGCCACCAGACCTCTGAACAGATGTCTTCAGCGTGCTCTTCTCCTCCATATCCATGGAAAACTCCTGGAAAGAACCAATTTTCAATTTGTTTGAATTTTTACTTTCAACAACCAGCTTTATAAGGCCTGATATAATTCAATTGACTGTACTTGGTAAAAAAAATAATAATTGCAAATTATCTATGCATATAAAACTTCAAATATATTATGAAAAAAATACACGTAAATGATACCTGAAAATAAGTTGGTACGGTACAGCAAGCACTCTTGCACACAATTCCTTCATACATTTCTCAAAATAAGCGATCAAAGTATGCTTGGGGTAACATCCATCGATATAATTAATGAGGCAGCCTCTGGCGGTTGATTACGAGGCAACATCTGGCGGTTGATTACGAGGCAACATCTGGCGGTTGTTAATTAGGCAGCTGGACTCAGACTCAGCGACAATCTCAGCACAATCCTTGGTGCTCTTTATTTAGTTTCAGCACAAGTTGAAATGTGTTAATAACTTTTAAATCACTAAATAAAACTGTAGCAATGAGAATACAAATATATATATATATATATATATATATATATATATATATATATATATATATATATATATATATATATACATATTTGAATCAAATTGATGCTTTTATTTTCTCTTTTTCTCCCTAAAATTCAGCAAGATGGCAAATATATCATAGACAAGGTGTTTCGTACATAAAATGATGCCAAGAAAGCAATGCATGGATTGAGATTGCTGGGTCTGGCTTCGCACCAACACTGAATTCACTCTCTCATGAAAACTGCGCCATCATTATTATTTTGAAGAAGTAATGATGACGGACCTTCTCGTAGAGAAGTTTTCATAATTGTATAAGGTCATTGTATACAAGGGTCCTTTCAAAAGCTTGGCATACAACTATATTGAACATGACAATGCAACCTTTACAAAGATCAATACGGGCAGATGTTAAAGTAGTACCATCCACTATTCTAAATATCCACAATGAGTTTAATACACTTTCGTCAGCAGTGTGGCAAGTGAAAGATAGCTGCAGTATGGTAATCATCATTGCTCAGAGAATGCAGAGGGCACCTGCTTGACTTCACTGATCTCATTCAGTCTTACATCTATATTTTATATCCTTACATCTTCAGATATCAGAAATAATCAAATGGCAACAGTACAGGAGAATAAGAATGGCTGAGGTCTCCCAAAGTCTCCATCATGAAAGTGTGAATCTCTCATCGAGAACATGAAGTATTATAATCACAATACGTCTGTACATGAAAAACTCACTTACATTGTGTTTTGGTCATTGCATAGCTGTAACTAGAAGCAACACCTGTACATTGCTGCCAACAAGTGAGAAAGGTTGGTATTACTACTCACTTGATGACATTTTAAAATGTGCGGGCAGTTTATCATGAGCAAGGTGATCCAAAAAACCTTTGAAATGGTCCATGTAGTTGAGAATTTATACTGTTACAATAGAGTTTTGTTAACTATCCTAAGATGATATGGAGAATTCCCACTTGAGCCCAAACAGCAGAATTAAAATAAAAACAAAAGAGAGCAAATTCTTTCACTAAAAAAAAAAATCACACCAGTTCTGAGGAAAATTGTCATAAATGCAGCTAAAGACTTACCAGCAACTCATTGAGGTATGTCCGGAGGACCTGTGGGTTCAAAGAGACATTCACAATCTCTTCCTGCCAGAACGTTACGTGGGTCTGAGCCTCGTTGAGCCAGTGTTCTAGCTCTGCTGATTCCTGTTGGAAACTGAGCAAGCACAGACATGGAGCAGGATATCACTCCTCAATGGATGTATATTTCTGAGGATTGCTCTCTCTCTTGCACAGTGCAGATTCAAGCATTCGAGCAAAGTTGGCAAAAGTCAAATGAAGAGTAATGATAGATATAAAAATCACTTTTGATGAAGTAACTTATTGGGAGATGGCAATAACTTGCAGGTTAATGTTTTCCATCAGTAGCGCTTGGAAGGAAATATATTAAATGGAGTAGTGATAAAAGGAAGGATGGAGGAGCAGGCCCATAACCGGGGGGGGGGAGTTGCGATGGGTGCACATTGGGTGTGTACACACAACTCCCCCTCCTCCCCCCCCCCCCCCCCCCCCACCCCTCGGAAAACAAGGACAAATGTGTCCAAGAGCCGCATCATAAAGGTTTTGTCTTCACCAGAAGAAGAAGAAAAACAAGAAGAAGAAGAACAACGCGGAGCTCTCTTCGAGCCAGCGTTCGCAACGCGATGCGGCTAAAAAAATCACAAAGGTCCACATTTTTTTTGAAGCATTATTTTTAGTCAGGTGAATTCACAAGAAAACAAGAACAAAGAAAAAAAAAACGAACATAGGCCTTCCTAAACACATCTGACTTGTAACCTGCACAATCTACGTAATCTTGTTATAACTTGGCAGTGTCTCCTTGGTTACTGTGTTTCACTGCATACTTGTGTTAATGCGCCGTTAATGTAAAAGCCAAACCCATTCACGTTTTTATGATGTGGGCATGCATGATATCTGATGATACTAGTTTAAAGTACAAGGTTGTTCATGAGTACATGTATGCAATGAATCACGCATGACGCAGGAGGAAGGAAATGTCGTTGCGCATGGGAAAGAAACTGGCCAAACAGTGAGTCAATTAATTTTTGTTGATTAAATTAATTTTCTTTTAAAATAAAGTATGGTGTTTAGCTTGTGATTTGTACGCATGTTTTTTCTTTTGTTCAGTCGTATTTTGGATTTGCGGGTTTTTCGGTCCTGCTCACCGGTGTATCGGTTCGGCGCTCGATTTGTGGGCTAAACCCGTAAGTTGTGGCTAGTCGAGAGCAAAGCCCTATGTATTAGACATAAGGTGTGAATAATGATCTTGGTGATGACACCATAATACTGATTGAATTGATGGCCAGGCCCAGCGAATCGAGACCTATTAACAGAGCAGGCAGTCCACCTACCTCAGGACAAGCATGCCCAAGATAGGTTGTCTACGTTGGCCCTAACGCACATTCACTACAACTTTGGCATTGATGAGGAAAGGATGGTGGATCCGTTTGCCAGGAAGCATCCTAGACAGCTGGAACTTGGAAAGACTAAGCGAATGGTAAGTACCTGCTTCGATGTATGTTTAAAATTTGATCAGATCCTCTGATCATGCTACATAGGGCCTATGTTTACCTGTGATAACGTAATTTTAAAATCATGCTTTTGAACATCCAATTCGTGCCCAATACATTTTCTCATCTTTTCTTCCCCCCCCCCCCCCCACCCAACCCCCTCACGAGTATTGACTACTTTGAGGATAGACCTTAATGATAAACCTACTTGTAATATTATAAAAAGAAAAGTGCATGTATGCAAATTTGTGTATTCATATTATGTTCCCTTTCCTGACATGGTGTTTCCTGTTACGAGTCACTTGGTGAATTGAACTTAAACTCGAACTTTGATAGATATTCAATGACTTAAGTCAATAAAATAGCATTTTATATGCTGCCATGTTGATTCAATACCGACAAATGGCCTGAATCAACACCCCCAAAATGATAAGCCATTAAGCTCTGAATTTTCGACACTTTCACTTTCTGCAGGAAAGCGATGCAACGTGCATCCCATCCCACAACAGGCATGATGGTGCGGCACTATCACGCTCACACACCCCACCCCCACCAGAAAGAAAACTTTAGAAAGGAGGGAAGAAAAGAGGAGATTGGACGGAAATGGAGGAAGAAGAGACACTGTGATCAAAAATTCTGCCATTTTTGCATCGATAACATGGAGGTGTTATATGTAAGCATTCTTTGAGAAAAAGGGTTAACAATGGTCATGTAGTACAAAACATCTGCCTCATAAGCAACTTACCTGACACCATTATTTTTATTATCAAACAACACAAAAACAATTACTGTAGTTAAAGTTTTGATAAAAGTGTGGAATTAAAATTTTTCAACAAGATCAGTTGGATAAGATATTCTGACAGTATTTGACTGTTTGCACATGCTTCTCCATGAGATACGACAGAGATGAAATACCACACTGCATATGGGGCTGGATCAACATAAGTACAACCTCTTCTCACCTGACCCAGTGATGGAGCATGTTTTGCAGACACTGAAGCTCTGTTGTGACTAAGGCTGAGCAGGCAAGCCAGCGCTCACCCAGATCCACCAGATGAGAATCTGGCAGATGATGTTTAGTCATGTCCTGAAGCTTTCGTCCTGACTCAAGCAAACGCTGCAACCTTGGCTGACTCAGTTCCAGGCTGGACTTCAGATTCTGTGGTTTTAGGATTAAAAAAGGAGGCAATAGAGTGAGGTTTAAGAACTCAAACTGACCACAAGATATACAATACCTCTTGAGATGATCATAGCATCACACTATAACCACATTTTCAGGGTGAATGTAATGCAATAAGACAACACATCAGTGTTATCCTGACATTACACCTGGTAAATGTTGATGTGATCCATAATCTCCTGTTCTGTTTCTTCTTGCACCCTATCACTTGGAACCAAAGCCTCCATGCCTGTCAGCATCTGGCTCAGAGTTTTGTATTCCTCCTCAATGTCTTCCCAGGCCTGTAAGAAATGAGTGCCACATGAAACAGGAAAGCATATATCTGTCAACCTTTGCAAACTTTACTTACTGCAGCACATACAAAATAGTTAATCTTTGGTGCTAATTTCTTCCTCATATATAAACATATCAAAGTTTAGTGAATGTACAATCATAAAGCCAAATTTTCCATTTGTTCCTCATTATAAGCTATATTGTTTTCCATAATACAACTACTGTACCTGCAAAACTTGCTGTTGCTCCCTGCCTTGCTTCTGCGACTGTGCAAGCAAACTGGATGCTTGTCCCATTAGTTCAGCTCGTCGAGGATCCAGGCGCTGTTGGCAGCTTGAAGATGAACGATCAGCAAGCTTATCCACCATTAACATCAAGTGCCCCAATCCATGGAAGAACTCCTGTGAAAGAAGCAAAATCAAATAAGATAGACTTTTACAATTTTTCACCAGCAAATGTCAGATTCAAATTTCATTTGGCACTCTTAGCTTCCAGCAAGATATTAATGTGTCAGTTGAAATATGTAGCAATAGGCCAAGGTCATAATCTTTGTTTACAGATATAATACGAGCCACCGATGGACAAACCATCATCATTGTCAGATTCATTGAAAAACTTTTCCCCCGATTGAGGGGGTTGGTAGATTGATGGCCTTTCTCCACTTGGTTCTTTCAGTTGAATCCTTTCTCAGATCTAATCTTTTCAGGTAATTGTTTACACATTCCTGCCATGTTTTCCTTGGCCTGCCCCTTGGGCTTTTTCCATTTGCCTCAAAACTTTCTCTCTCCTCAATAGATTAATTTTCTATACTTCTAGCTGTATGACCAAGCCATCTCAACCTTCTCTTTCTCAATTGACCTGAACACTGCAAATTTTTAGCATATATCTATTATTTTCACTTTGCCATTTATAATGTAATGCCATACATCCATCAAAACTTCTTCATCTCTGCTCTTTCTAGTCTTCTTTCATCATCGATCATCAAGGCCCAAGTTTCACTACCATACAATAGGGCTGGCCTTACACAGGCTAAATACACTCATGCCCTTACTGCCCTTGACACATACTTGTTTGTTAGAATACCTACAAACTCTTTCCATTTATTACAAGCTACTTTTATCCTACTCCTCATAGCCATTTCTGTGCCCCTCCTTCTCCCCCCCCCAAACCCTCCAACAATGACATCCAACCTGTCTCATAAAATAACTAGAACGGCACTTGGTCGAGCACAAATCTCAGCCAAGCTAAACTTGTCACTACCTCTACCAGGTGATGAAGTTTCGTGAAGATTGGAGTAAAAATGTGACCTGCTGGAGATTGACTAAGACAGACAAACAGACAGACAGAATGAATGAAGAATCACTCACAGAGTGACACTTGGCGAAACGGAACAGCACTAGGTAGAGTCGGTACCCCCGCCAAGCTGAACAGTTTACATTTTGTATCCCACTGATAGGCCGGATCTGCATCCGAACCTCACCCAAATCTAATCGGCTTATTCTTGTCACATACCCACTCATCCACCAAGTTTTGTCATAATCCATCCACAACTTTTTAAGATATCATCCTATACATAGTTTTTGGTTCCATCTTTCAATGGTGAACAATCACTTAAAAAGTTCTCGTATCCGGATCCGCACACAATCTAATCAATTCGTATTTGGTATACACCCGACCTGTCTACAAATTTCATCCGAATCTGTCCATAACTTTTTGAAATATCATGAGATATTTCATTTTTGGCAGTGTCTATGGTGAATAACATAATCACTTTAAAAATTCCCTGCATCCAGATTTAGATCGTCACCAAAATTGAATCAATTCGTCCTTGTCGCATGTCCAACCTGTCCACCAAGTTTCGTCGGAATCCATCCCTAACCTTTTGAGATATTGTGCTGTATATCGTTTTTGGCCCATCTCTCAATGGTGAAGAATCACTGAAAAAATTCTCAGATCCGGATACGGATTTGGAACTTCAACAAAATCGAATCAACGAAGCCTTGTCACACACCCGGATTTGGATCTTCAACAAAATCGAAACAACAAAGCCTTGTCACACACCAAACATGTTTACCAAGTTTCATCCGAATCCGTCCACAACTTTTTGAGATATCATGCAATATCTTTTTTAGCCGCATTTCTCAATAGTGAAGAATCAGTTAAAAAAATTAAATAAATATCGTATCTGAATCCGGATTCGGATCTTCACCAAAATTGAATCGATTCATCTTTGTCACACACGAAACCTGTCCACCAAGTTTCGTCAGAATCCATCCATAACCTTTTGAGATATTGTGCTATATATCGTTTTTGGCCCCATCTCTCAATGGTGAAGAATCACTTAAAAAAATTATTGTATCTGGATATGGATTCGGATCTTCACCAAAATTTAGCGTTGCTGTCCTTGGCCGGGCATCTACACAAAAAGAAAAATTTCAGAACGCTTGAAAACTGTGGCCAAAAATTGTGTGACAAATAGTGTGACAAAAAATAAAACTGTGACAAATAGACAAACAGACAGACAGACAAACGCTAAAGACCAATATACTTGGAATTTTTCATGACCATTTTCCATTTTCCTTCTTTTCGTTTTCTTCTTTCTTTCTTTCGTTTTCTAACCATGAACTTGGTCTTACCCACATTTGCATTAAATTTTTCATTCACCATTGCCTCCTTCCATCTGTGAAACATCGTCTTCGTTTATTGTTACTCTCCCAACAATGGAAGGAAGCCCTCAATCTCAGACATGGAATCAGGACAGTCTCTGTGGACATATCTCGAGCATTTGATACAGCTTGGCACCCGGCTTGATCTCCAAACTCTCTGCTTATAATGGCATCCGAAACCATCTCCTCTCATGGATCACTGACTTCCTACACTCTCTGTCAAGGCTGGAATGCCACAAGTCAGTGTCTTGGGCCCAGTCTTGTTCCTCATCTTCATCAATGATCTTTCTGATTCCCTGGAAAATCCTATCTATCACTTTGCTGATGTTTCCATCCTCTGCCATATCATTTCTTATCCTTCAGACAGGCAGGCAACAGCCTCTCCCCTCTCTGAATCAGGAGCTGGTCCAACACATGGAATATGCCTTTCAACCCTGACAAATCCTACACAATCATCCTCTCTCTAAAAGGACCATCTTGCAAACCCTCTGATCTACTTCCTAAATAAACCACTTGAAGAGGTGAAGTCATTCAAAATTTTGGGCTTCACCATTAGTCATGGTCTTTCTTAGGCAGACCATATTTCCAAGATAGTTTAAAAAGCCAGCCACCGACTGGCCATCCTTCATTGTGCAAGGTCTTTACTTGCCCAATCTGAACTTTTGACAATGTACAGGGTGGCCTGAAAGTCACTTTACCCCTCCCCAGGAAAGCATGCATTCTTAAACACCTTTAATTTACAGGTTGTATTATGCAATACTTTCAATAATTAATCAGTCATTGTATCTGTATTTGCTCCAGCATTCTCCTTGTACCACTGAATTTGTGGAGGGTGGAGGGGAAAGGAGGGAGAGAGGTGCGTAAAATTTAGCAGAGGTAATGTGACCTTCAGGCCATGCTGTTTTGGCAGGGGTAAAGGGGTACGTTTAGCATGGGTAAAGCAATGAAGCCTTCACTCACAGCTTCGTGGAGTACTGCTCTCACCTTTGGGCTAGTGCCCCTGCCTCACACCTTGCCTTTCTTGATGCCATTGAAAGCAAGGCCCTCAAAATCATTGGGATCTCCCATGACAAAGCTGAGAGTCTCAGCCTGTTACTTTTGCATCGCAGACAGGTTTGTGGCCTCTCTTTATCCTACCACCTCCTATTTGGTCTTGCACCCTCTGTCCCCCCTTGGCTGTGTCCCTCCCAGGTTTCAGCAGGGCACACACCATCTGCCTGTAACCCTCTTCTTGTTAAACTCCCAAAATCCACTCTCACTGCTCACCTCCACTCGTTTATGTACTCTTTTCCATGTCTGTTCCGAATTCCAAAATTCCATGTCTGTTCAGTCTGTGGAACCAAATTCCATGTCTGTTCAGTCCCATTCTTCCCTCCAGGACTTCAAGACAGCTATTTACCACTACTTCATTACCCCCATCCATACTCATGATCTCCTCTACACTAAATGACCCCGTTTCCAAGCACTCCCTTTTTACAGGTGATTGTGATTTTTCCCTCCTCAACCTCACCTGTTTTTGTTTGTTAGTTGTCGGTTGGTTTGTTCCTTTTCTGTTTCATCCCTGCTTTCCTCTTCCTCTTCTTGCTGTGTTTCATTCAGCTTTTGTGCAGATTGTTCACCCCCATGTGTCCTCCCCTCCCCTTGATCTCACTCTCACTTTTACTCTGCTGTTGGTGTTTCCCCATTTTGTTCTCTTTCATTCTGCTCTAAGTCTTCCACGAGCCTCGATTATGTATGCAAAAAGAAAAAGAAAGAATATTTTTTGTTCAAATATGTCAAAGTTATAGCAAACAAACGATTTATTTATTTTACACAAAATTCACAGCTGGCTGCTGGTATCTTGTTGCGGAAATGAAGTTAATGAAACCAAGTACATCGCCTTGACTGAAACCACATCAGAGCAAGGATCACTACTGAACAAAAATCTAGAAGGAGGAAGGTAAATCACTTAATATGCACCTTGTGCTGTTTCAGCCATACTGCCAATCCTTGGGGCTTGTCAACGCTGCATGTGGAAGCCATCTTGTCTTCTCCAGCACAAAGCAGCTCCGTCATATCACTCAGCGCCTGTTCATAACGAGACTCTGCAACATGATGCTTGCTCAGCGTAGTCCGGTGTTCAGACACAAGACCCTGCAGTTCCTCCAAAAGGGCCTGCCACAAAAATTTTTTGGAAAATTGCACTCCAATACTTCTTAGTTTTCCTTTTGCTGTTTATCAAAGCATCACCATAGTGACTACAAGATGAGAGATGTACCAGGAAAAAGCAAACACACGTGCAAGGTATCAATATTGTAGAACTGATTCTTAAGGAACATCAATAATTATCACATTGCATGATGGTTTTACTTATTTTTGATGAAATCATACAATATAATTGTGGGTGAATGCAGCATAGTTTCCAAACTTTGCACGTGGTTAATACCACTTGTTCAGCAGATAACTCTCATGCAGAAATGCATCTAGTCGTGCACACATGTACCAAAAGAAAGGTAGAGGTTGTAAGCATCTGATAATGGAAAAATTGCAGTTTTGGACGAAGGATGACATTACATTTCTTCAAAATAACCACAGACCTGCAGCACATGATGATGCCCAATGGTGCTTCTTGATGAAATTAAAAAACAAATTTGATACGAATGCCTCAACTGATATGCCTCCAACATGTTAGATATCAACCCACAGTTACCTTTGATCTCAATTTAAGGTCAGAGGAAAAAAAAAAAAGGTCAGTTGAGAGAGAGCACGAGGCCGAAAAGAGAGAAAAGTAGAAGAGAGACAACGTCAGATGCATATATCTCAGGTCATGGTCTGCAAAATGATTGTCAATTAAAGGGTGCATAACATTTGAACTTTCACACCCAAAATCTAATCAATTCATCTTTTCTTCTATAGTCCATACTTGTACCAAGTTTGGTCGAAAGATGATTTAAATCAGGTCATTGTAGTGTGTAATAATAAGCATTTTGGTGAGTGTCAGGCCCTTAAACATCATCCAGGATGAATGCAAATGTGATGGAAGACCTTGGAATATAAACGAAAGACCTTGCTGAAGAACTTTGCATGTGTATGGGTGGCAGAAAAATAATATTCCACCAGAATCTGTGTTGAAATAAAGTAAACCTTTATCAAGCCTGTCAAGTCTCATGCTTTGAGCAGCAGTCTCCCGTTTTTAGAGATGCTCATCTTCTAACCAAGACCTGTAACCAAATAAATCTCGTCATTCTCATTATTATCATCGCATCTCCCTTTGTTTTAGTAGCATGTACTGTATTACGAGTCACATATAAGTTGGTGAAGTTGGTGATTATCCATGTAGTGGCCTTGCAGGATGGTCTGGAGGTATGCACACATGCCTCTGAGCCATCTAACTTGATTTTGAATCTCGGCCCAGCTACAAACTGTCATCTTGGTGTCTCGCAGGTAGGGTGATTCATCAATGTGTGTGCAGTCCATTTGATGGACGTTAAACTGGGAGTCCCATCTGCCAGCATTAGTTGGTGGACG
>CM068960.1:53130923-53142103 GCA_035128595.1 Eptatretus atami | reverse complement strand
AAGATCCCATGGTGTCCTTCATGAAGAGTAGGCGAGCTATCGCCAGAATCCTGACCAAATTACAAATTTCTGCCCCAACTTACAGAGGGTGGTGCATCAGCGGCATAGCCATTCCCTAAGCCAATGATGCTATTTGCAGCATTGTGCTGCATACCAAGGAAGAAAAAGAATACTCACAGTGTATGGTAACCAAAGGTATTTTTCTGGTTAATTTGTTACACCTTGATTATCATAAACGGCTTGTAAGCAAGAATTAGGTTACTCTTATAAATCGAAAAACAACAAAACAACTTTCAAAAATAATAAACTTTCTGTATTTAGTCTTAAACATCTTCTTGGATTGAACTGTGAGTGTGCTCAGATGCAAAACAAATCTCCTGAGAAACTTTTCTGGGAGCTTGATAGAAATTATTTATTATACTGTACTCATAGTGAAAGTTACATCGGTATTTTTTTTTTTCATGAGAACCTCTTTCAAAATAAAAATGAGTTGTGCCTTTAGCCATGATATATTTAGCAAAATAATTTAAAATCAGCACTTAAGTTATCTCATCATGCAATTTCACCAATGGCAAAGTATGATTCTTTGTTGATATCAAAAGTCAAAATGTGATTTGAATTTAATATTTTTTTCTTGGGGTTTGCCCAAAAACAAAACAAAACTAGAAAGCATCTCAAAATGCAAAGCTCATCCGCGTTTGCTTTTTACTCAAACTAAACATGACGAAAACAACAGATTTGTACATTTTATTAATATGCATTCTCCATATTCTCATAATAAAGGTTTGTTGAAGATTTGATGACAAAACCTCAAATAGCAAAAATGTTATGGCCTGCATAGACATACTGAAGCTCAATGGTAAATAAATAAAGAAATGTGGAAACGATTTTAAAAAACTGGCCATCTTGCTCTATCGTTATGTACCATTACCGTTTTCACTCTGTGCTTACCGAAGAAGCCCTGAACACTTTTGATCATTTTCCCTGCTGATAAATGAACAGTTTACAGGGATGGGCCTCCATGTAATCAGCTTTTCCCCCGAGCAACCACATTCCCGTAACTGGTCTCCAAGGCGAAAAAAGAAAACCCCGCGGTGTCAATAGCTGCGGCCGAAATAATAAGAGCTGCTATTTATAGGTACTTTGACTTTGCCCTTTAAAAATTTGACCCAATTATTAAATATTTTTTCCCTATTCTCATAATAAAGGTTTGTTGAAAATTTGATGCCAAAAGCTCTTATGGTAAAAAGTTATGGCTTGGATGGACAGACGCATGCACACACACAATTGCAAAACCCCATCTCCCACTGTGCGGGGGGACAGGCTAATAAAAGAAAACATGCTTAGAAGCATATTGGCAACTGGGATAATAATAATCAATGGACGACTGAATGCACACAATTGAACCTTCATGTTCAGCCGAGAACCTCAAAGTATTTGTTGTACTCAATGGATTCGACAAAATCTTGTGTTTCAACTCACCTGCAAGTTGTGCATATCTTGCACATTTGCTGGCTCCTCGTACAGCTTTTGCTGATGCACTCTGATCATAGAGATTTGCATTTCAAACCAGCGGAGCTTCGATGCCAAATTTTCCAAGTCCTGCAGCCAAGCAATCCAAGCGTTGATTCAATAAGTTAAGCAATCATCTAACCATTGTAACACTGGCAAATATCTGTCATAACGTCATGACAAAGTTGAAATATGTGTGTACTTTAAAGAAAGGTCATCAAAAAAAACTGGATGCATGAAGAATTGTAGAAAGGGAGACATATCATCGATGCCACTTATAGGTTTATACTCACTTGAAGCTGTTCCCAAGCTTTCTTATTTGGTTCATCTGATAGTGTATCCAGGACAAGCTGTTTGTGATTTGCAAGAGAATTGTGCAAAATGCTGAGCTGAGTCTGAATGAAAAAGAAAAACAAAAAACGGCAAATGCAATACAAGGAGCTTTGTATGTTTGAGAGAGGAAAATGTCAAATATAATCTTTAAAGAAGAATTAAATATTTCACATGACGCAAGATGAAGGACAAAAAAAAGGGTGATATTAGGATGTATAAGAAAGGAAAGATTTATGAAATGTCATCATACTTGGTATTCCGTGACTTCAGACACTCTGTTTCGAAGCCTGTTCATTTGATGTCTCACTGCTTTGTCCACGGTCTGCAGTCTCTGCCATAGCCTGTCAAGTGTGTCTATGATGAGCTGCCCATTCCCTGTATCCTTCGGATATGCTTCACAAAAAAGATTCTTCTTCTCATTTACCTCATGAGACATCTTGGCAATATCCTTGAGTAAAATCTGCAGGAAATGATTCAACAAGAGTATGAAGAGCATTCTTAGTCTGTGTGTTACTTTTAACTGTATGAGCATTATTTTCATTTCCATTTGTGTTTGCTCCTCACTTCCTGCATGATCAGTTGGGCATCAATTTGTTTTGGAGATACAGCTGCACTTCCCATTGTTTTTGCTTCCATAATGTCCATCCAGAATGTCTTCTGCTTGATGTGTTTGTGCATCTTTTGTTCAAGGTCCAAACTCTGCTCTGGTGTAAGGTTCTGCTGAAACATTTCAGGGAAAAGAGTGTACTGGTACATTGTTACAAAATATCAGAGTTATTTGACTCAAATCAAGATATCAGTTCAGAGCACATTTCTTTAAGTTCTCAAGAAACAAGAGAGTGTTGGGTGGAGACATAATACGACTCATGGACTCAAACCTTGATAGCATATAATGAAACCTGTTGTTTCTCATTTGATATTGATTACACATGTGCTCAGCAAATTGATCAATCAATCACATGTATTCATAGCCATGTCTAGCACACACAAATCAGTTATACAATACAATAAAAACATTCAATGCTTCCTTGGTTGCCCAAATGAGTGTCAAACTGAGAGAAGTGTCAAACACCACGGTGCAGATGTACCACTGCCAAGCTAAAATTAATCAAACCAGACATGGATCCACTGTTGGGACTTTCGAGGAGAGTGGGTGATAACACCCTCCATATTTCTGCATAAAAAATTAACATTATCCTTGTAACATTACACTGGTTAAAATAAAAAACAGCCACAACCACATAGTTTTATTAGAGCAGTTTTGTTTCTCAATTTGAATTCATCATTAATATGTAGCTTAAGATTCCAAATCCAAAAAACGAGATGAGTGGAATCGGAATTTTTTTTTATTTTAACAAAGAACTAAACACAGCAAATAAAGAAGAAAGGTGACAAATTGCACCAAGATATCTGAACATGTTATGAAACTTTTTCTTCTCATCGGCCATCAGTCTCAAAAGTAGTGACGACGTGGATTAAAGATAAAATGCATCTATGGATTTTCAAAACCAACACAAAATGAACTAGAACGACACTCGGTAGAGAGCATACCTCCACCACGCTGAACAGTTTACGTTTTGTATCACACAGACTGGCCGGATCTGTATTCGGACCTGAACCAAAATCTAATTGACTTGTTCTTGTTACATACCCAATTAATCCACAAAGTTTTGTGATAGCCCATCCATTACTTTTTGAGATATCGTGCTATACTGTATATCATTTTTGGACACATCTCCCAATGGTGAAAAATCACTGAAGAAATTAAAAAATTCTCATATCAAGATCCGGATCAGGATCTTCACCAAAACTGAATCAATTTGTCCTTGACGTACACCCAACATATCACCAAGTTTCATCCGAATCCATCCACAACGTTTTGAAGTATACTTCTCATAGACAGACAGACAGACAGACACAGGGCTGACAACATAACCTCCGTCCACCTTCGGTGGTGGAGGCAATAATAATTAATAGGTGCTTGAAAATCCTACCCTTAAGACTCATAACTTAACAATATTTTTACAACACATGCATCGAGGCTAATTGAAGAGCAATAACTAATCAATCTTAATGCATCTTGTGCATGACTTAGGACTTGACATCAAAGCTATCCAATGTGAGTAGGAGAACATTTGTACATGTGATGGGTTCACCTCCTTGGTTTAGATTTTAGAAAATGTAAACATTTGAACACTACAGAAAAATTAAACACAACTGATAAGAAATTATACTATATGGGTTCAACTAGTACATAATATTCTCAAAGTGTATGCTTGTACAGGGAGGACTGCGATTCTCTATGTGAATGTGTATTGTATTGCGCTGTCTGGTGTGAGTAGTCTCCTGAACCGATGGTCGAAATGAGTTGAAAACCGATGGTTGTACTTAGGATGTGCATGGGATGGTTTTTGTCCATTAAAAAAAAAATTCTTACTCCCAAACGCCAAGCATGTTTTATTACCAACATTATAAGAGACCACAACAAAGCAGAGATGCTGGGTATGATGTACGTACTCAAGATTGACTTGCCAAAAAAAAATTTCATATGTGTGTAAGTAGTGGGAGCTGGTATTACAAGTTATTACGAAATACACCATAGACATCATAGAAATGGGGGAATTAACACGTCCATAAAGACGCGTTCTGTGCTGGTAATCTTTACATTGAATTTGGAGATAGAAGAACAGTGTTTGTTATGGCCCTGGAGCAATTTCTTAAAGACAATGAAACAGCCTCAGAAAAGACAAAAGAATCGTAATTCACACCTGTAGGTTGGAAATGGAAATATCGTAGATGTTCTCCAAGCCAGTGAAGGATAGTATGATGTCACGAGAGGGTTCTGTGATGTCTGTCTCATCCACATCTTGTGTGGGCCTCACATAGGTCTGGAGTAAAGGACAAAATATGTGGTATTTTGACTCTCTAAACTTCTGTCTATTATCTATTTGCTCCAATGTTACAAAACCTCCTAAAATCTTTCCTTAAATTTAAACAAGTACTATTTTCTTTATTGTCAGCCTCGAGAAAACTTCACATGTACAGTAGTATTGAAAGGAGCCATCATACAGAATATTTATGAGATGGATGGGGAGGGGAGAGGAGAGACAGAAAATATAGTAATAAGGGGAGTGAAGGAAAAGAGTGAATAGGACAGCTGAAAAGGAAGCAGAAGAAGAAGAAAAAAAAGAATTTATGGGAGAGCTTAGTAGTAAGGGAAGGGAAGTGAACAAGGATGAATGAAGCTTACAACAAATAAAGGGTATGGGGGAATTGGGGGATGCAGCAATACTGCTGCTTTACATTATGTATAATGTAGATGACCATAATTAAAGTGCACAAGTATTACCATCAATGAAGAGTTCTCCTTCAGAGCTTCCTGCAGAATCCTCTGCTTGTTGACCAACTCGTGTTTGAGAATCTCCCACTTCCTCTTCATTTGCCTGAACCCCTCCTCTGGCTCCTTTGAGATATCATCAGTGAGTGAGTCCCTGCGATACAACATTTTCCCACTGATCTCACTGAAAACAGCGCAAAGATGGAAAGAATAGAAAAAACGAATCAAAGCACTTTACAATTTTGTGGAGGAAATTAAAATATGCATGGCAACATCAAGAACACTGCAGAAACAGAAGCTGGGAAAGTATCTTACAAACTGCTAGAAAACAATATCAAGACTACTTTCTCAACAATCCTCTTGAAGAAGTCCTTTCATTCAAGCTTCTGTGTCTCACTATCTGCCATGATCTTTCCTGGGAGAGCCACATTTCTAAGCTGGCCATGCGCTCTCCTCTCTGCACATGCACAATTTGGACGGATTCAGAGGCATTTGTAGACAGACAGACAAAGTGAACCAATTGCTTAACCCCACTTTTTGCTTTGCAAGCATGGGGTAAAAATGTAATACGAGTCCCTGAGCAAAAGGAAAGTTTTCATCAGAAACTTTTCAATCCTGAACAGGCTGTGAAATAAAGTTGAAATACATGGTCATTGTATATCTTTAACCAAACAAGATAAATTCCTTCCAGGACACTCCTTCTTAAATAAAAAAAACATTTAATATCACGATTGAATGGAATTAAAAAAACATGCAATCGGAACACTCTGACCGATGGCTGGGAGGGACGAGCGAGTGCTTTCGCACTCGTCGGGCCGTAATAGGTGGGATTCTGGGTCCGCATTGTGGTCCCGAAAGACCTCGGGTTTTAGGCGCTCTCTCATGTATTCTCACTGTTTTTTAGTACTGTTTTACAACATGGTTTCAATCAGTAATTGCTCCGAAAATTGACCATTTACAGTTATAAATTAAAATCATGTTGTTAGGCTTTGCCCTGGGAAATGTGACCGATCTTCTGGAAGATGGTGTAAAATGGTGTGGATCCACCCTCAGTTCTCATACCCTGTCCTGACCTTCCCATACACACTGACACATTCAACTCTGTTTGTTGTCATTGTGTTGTTTATTGATGCCATTGTCACTCATCGAATGTTGTTTTATTTCTCTCCACATGACTGAAATTAGTGTAAACAACCTGAAAGCAGCCGGAACAGAGTGAGCAATTGCAAATTAATAGTAGGATTAAAACTACGTATGTGGTTGTATATGCTCTGTGCATGCGCGTGATATAATGGAAAACGAATGTTTGCAACAATCACCTTCTCATGTCACCTTGGTCGACACCATTTTCTGAGTTTTGTGAGAGCAGACGTTCACCACGACTTGCGACACATTTCAACAAGTTCTTCTGCTCAGCGAGCTCCTGCTCCAACTCCTGCCAGAATTATAATGTGCTCAATCACGAAGAAACTTCACCCAATCCGATAAAAGGTACAACTTCAGATTTTAAAAAGGCACCTGTCATTTTGCATATCGCATTATGACACCCAAATGGTGTTTCCCATTCCTGGCCAGGTAATAAGGTCAGCCAAGCAGAATGCATATGTTGTTTTTAGAAGTTTTAATTTGGTAAATTCTTATATACCTAAGCACTGTCTGGCTGGTTTCATCAGCTGAGCCATTATCAAAGTTTTAATCTACTCAGCTCAGTTTCCATCTAATGTTGCATCTGCAACAGCCTGCACAACTATTGCAGGCATTAGATGTAGTTGAATGAAATGGTATCGATGAAACATTTTGGGAAACAATTTCCAGCTTTTTATTTGAGTGAAAATATTAGTGGAGGTCAGAAACTGGAAAGATTTTATGAGGGAAGGCCTTAGTGGTGTTAAGATTCCCAGTGAAGAGCTTAAAAAACACCTTTTGCTGCTGGTGATTGTTGTCCCGATGAGTTTTGGCTGTGGCCACCCATTCCTTAATGTCTGGACTTGGAGTAATATGCAAGTCATTGATGTCTTCCTTGGAGGCTTCCTGGAATGGGTACACAAGAAAATATACCACAAATCGTAAGAAACGAGAGAGTACAGAATTACAACTGGATTTAGCAGGAAAGCTTTGAGGGATGAGCACTTGCCTTTGAGCTACTTAGAATGGGCTTCTCTACCCAGCTGTAAAACTTCATGCTGGTGCTTCACATACAGTGAAAAGCATCAGTGTGTGCACCATCCATCAGAAGGATGTGAAAACAGAGGAACTGTCCTCCAGCACTGATTGTTGGTGGACATTAAAGATCCCACTGTTTATTTTGCAAATTCTTGCCACATTCAGCCAAACTTCTGGCCTGGCCAGCCAGATCGTGAGAGATAGCAGCACATACAATTTTGTAATGTCTTTGTATTGGAATGACATGGCCAAGATAATAATGGAATCGCTGACTGACCAGACTCAGAGTGAATGCTGTAACCACAATGTTACCCAGTCTGGTATGTTACCATACTAATATTACCCACTTGGGTGAGAAACATTCCCCGGCTAACCCCACAATAAGATGTGTATAATTGGGGCTGTTAAAGAAGTACAGGGTGTTCCAAAAAGACCCAGACAACTTTGGTTGTTAATATATTTAGAACCACAAATTATACAACGATACCCTTTGGCTTATATGATACAGAAAGTCATAACGTTTTGTGCACATCATCAATACACTTCAATGTACGCCCAGTTTGTCGTGCATAGGACATTGAGGTGGTACACGAGTTCTTGCCATGTTCAGCTCAGCATGTTTGCGTCCACCAGTGCGTACACAGCTGTGATCCAAGAATGAAGATTCTGCAGGTTTGCCACCTTGGTGTTGCAGACAACATATTTGATAAACCCTAACAGAAAAAAATTCAGGGGGGGGGGGGTGTTACGTCTGGTGATCATGGGGTCCAGGCGGTTGGTCCATCTCGGCCAATCCAGCGACCTGGAAATTTTTCATTCAGGATGGCTCGACCAACGAAGGCCCAATGAGGGGGAGCACCATCCTGTTGGAAAATGATATCGGGTTGCAGGTCTTCAATCTGTGGGAAGGCGAATCCTTCCAACATGTTCATGTAAATTGTTGAGGTCACTCTATCCTCCGCAAAGAAAAACAGACACACCAAGTGGTCATGGAGAAGGCCACACCACACATTGACCATTGGACTGTTGTGTATGTGTTCATTGACCACGTGGGGGTTTTCAGAGCCCCAGATCCTGACATTGTGCTGGTTAACCTTCCCTGATACATGAAAGCAAGCTTAATCTGGGAACATGATCATTTTCAGGTCATCTTCATCATCCTCTTTGCAACTGAGCATTTCCAAGGCAAATGCCTTGTGTTCAGGTCTGTCATTTGGTTTGAGTTCCTTCAGAATCCACACTTTATAGGCATAAAGCATCAGTCTTTTATGCAAAATCAGATGTAAAGTGGTGGTTGGTAGTCCCAGTTATCTGGATGTGGTTGGAATCGATTTTCTGGGACGTTGTTGAAATGATTCATGCACTCGTTCAACGTCTGCTGTGTTTGTGCTTGGTCAAATGGTACTTTTCTGTTTCTGACAACTTCCAGTTTCCTTCAACCACTTGTACCATTCTCTGATACTAGTCAACGATGGCAGATTCCTTTCATTCCTTTCCAGTAATTGAACTCAACTTGCATGTTGGACCTTGTCTCGATGAACCATTCGACAGACTGAGCTTTCTGCTGTGTCTTCTGTGTCTAAAAAAATATATATCTAAGCCTCATCTCAGAGTTAGTGAATAAATCACATCAGACAAGGACATGAGGAGACATTAACATCCTTATTTTTGTCTGATATGGATTTTTTTGTACACACACTTGAGGCTCGTAGCGTAGTAGATAGTAGAAAAATCGTGCAAATTATGATACAAGCATCAAATTTGGCATTTCTGTTCTGCAGGGCTTTCTGATCAAATCTGCCCGATTGGCCATTTGAAAATCCAAATTTTGAAAAATTTGAAAAAAATAAAAAAACCAAAAATTTTTGAAGTCACAGCTGGCTGAAATTCTTGAAGCGCAAGTGAACATCCCAGACAGAGAACCAAGGGGAGATGCAGTCATCATTGATGGCTCAGCACTTATCAATGCCCTACCTCCACGCACTTCAAAGATATTTGATGACTATGCTAAAGAAGACATCATCCCAAAGGTGGAATCCTATGGTGCCAGGTACAAGAGGGTGGACATAATGTTTGATTGGAACAATAAGTCAAGTATGAAGTCCGAGGCAAGGTCGAAAAGGGGGCAAGGAATCAGAAGAAGAGTACAGGTAACCAGTAAACCCCAGTAACTGGAGAAGCTTTCTCCGAGATGACAGCAACAAGACTGAGCTGTTTCACTTCCTTGCGGAAAGATGTGTGAAGCACAGACGACAAGCACAGTCATTGTCACAAAAGGAGAAGATGCCATTAGCAACACAAGGAAGTCACTGGATGCTGTGTCTCCATGTTGTCATGAAGAAGCTCCACTCGAATATTTGTACACGCCAGGATGCAACGACGGATGGTAGCAAGTCCATTATCATTAAGGCTAATGACACGGATGTACTAGTCATAGCAATATCTGTACTGTCATCCTTACAGGAACTAGGTCTTGAGAACATGTGGATTGCCTTTGGCCAAGGAGCCAAGGTGCAATGGATTGCAGTCCATGAGGTAGTTTCTGCAATAGGGCCTGAGAAAGCTAGAAGATCCCATACTTCCATGCGTTCACTGGATGTGACGTCGTGTCTGCCTTCCGCGGTAAAGGGAAGAAAACTGCATGGCAGATTTCTGAAACATTCACCAATCTGAGCCAGCATCCAACATTGATTCGTGATCTTGACTTTTTTGAAGTTTTTTATCTTGCCAAAACGAAGTTTTTGCAAGATATATTAGTCAGCTTGTATGTTTTTTTTTGTTTTTTTTTTGTGTCTGTAATCACATATAAATAATTCTGCAGAGCACAGTTATCATGGGAAATTTTTGTAACTTCGCATATCAGAGGCCTATAGAGGTCCCTTTCAGCGCAACAAATTTTGAAGGTCAAGGTCAAAGGTCAAGGTCACTTTGTCGCAAATCATGGGAGTCGACGAACCCTTATTTTTTGAGTAATTTTGATCGGATCGTCTTCTAACTTCATGGGAATATAGTTCATGGTCTGGCACTCAGCTGATTAATTTTTGGTGGGGATTGGCCTTAACCTTCATATGTTTTTTGGTTTGTTTGTTTTTTTTTTGTCTGTAATCATGTATAAATCACTCTACAGAGCACAGTTATCATTGGAAATTTTGTTAACTTCGCATATCAGAGGCCTATAGAGGTCCCTTTCAGCGCATAAAATTTTGAAGGTCAAGGTCAAAGGTCAAGGTCACTTTGTCGCAAATCAGGGGAGTCGACGAAACCCTTATTTTTGAGTAATTTTGATCGGATCGTCTTCAAACTTCAGGGGAATATAGTTCATGGTCTGGCGCTCAGCTGATTAATTTTTGGTGGCGATTGGCCTTGACTTCATGGTTAGCGCCTAAGGTCAAACATATTTGACCCCAAGGTCAAATTTTCAAGTTTTAGGAACCATATCGTGTAGTACCTCAAATTGAACACCTCGATGAGTGCTTTCTAGATATGTCAAGCTTGAGACATTATGACGTCATTTGGTGACGTTATGAGGCAAACGCATATTTTTCATGGTTACTCTGTAGAACGATTCTCATCGGAATCTCTCGTAGGCAGATATTCCTCAAGGAGTCGCTCCTGGTGGATAGCAGCTCTGTTCACCTCAGTGTACCTTAAAGAAGTCACACGTGGTCACCTTTTGGCAAGATACGGGTCACCCTGCGGGTGACATTGGTTTATTTTTATTTTACTTTTTCAAAATTTGGATTTTCAAATGGCCAATCAGGCAGATTTGATTTGAATCCCCTGGAGAAAAAATGTGCCAAATTTGATGCTTGTATCATCATTTGCACGATTCCTC
>CM068960.1:53113455-53130663 GCA_035128595.1 Eptatretus atami | reverse complement strand
TTTTCTCCTTGTCTTCAAGGTTGCGACATGTGAATCTTCTTTAAAGCAAAACACCAAACAATTTAGCATTGATCAAAAGCACTGTGAGGTTTTTTGGAAATTTGGACAGTTTTAAATATTTTTACTTAACAGATAGCATATGGAAGTGCTGTTATAAAATCACACACATACATATGTAGACAGACATATTAGACAATAATGGACTCAAACTATTTAAACATCAAACACAGCCACAGATGTTGGAGGAAATGATGTAACTTATTGGGTCACTCTGGATACAAGTGATGCCATATTGTGATGCCACTTTTCTTTCCACATTCGGCGTGGCAATTACGGATAAATCTCCCTCACCTCCCCCACCCCAGATGGATGCCAACCCACAAGGTTTATCCATGCTCTATCTTCTAAATGCTGAGCATCGAGTTAAGATAGCAGCATGTACCATTTTGTCATCCTTTATGCCACAGTGGAATGACATGGCCAAGATAAGAATGGAATCGCTGACTGACAAGACTCAGAGTGAATGCTGTAACCACAATGTCACAGAGTCTGGTATGTTACCAGACTAATATTACCCATGCACATCCTCACCTGATACAATGTTTTCTGTGATTCCAAGACTGCAGAGTCTGGTTGTGAAACCTCATATGTCTGGACAGTGAACTTTGCCAATTCTGGTTGGGCATACAGCAAGGCAGACCTCTCTTCTCCACTCCATTTCTGAACTGCTGGATCTTCCCTGAAGCTTGTTATTACCTGCATATTCCAGATAAAGTTAAAGTTGTTGGTGAGGCACACATTCCAGGTAATGACATGCCATTTCAATTGTTTTTACAGTGATCTAAGGCTAAAGGAGGAGCTGATTACATACATTACATGCAGGAAGGCCAAGGACATTGGAAGATGTGTGTATTTTTTATACGAATTACAAGGAGGTTAGAAGACAATGGACAAACCAACACAGTATGTATGATTTGAACCTCTGACCCCAGCTAGCAACATCATCACGCAAATGCTCAGGTGGAAACAGGTTGAAGAAGTTTGTATGAAAGGTGAAAGAGTATGATGCTAGATTTAAAAGAGAAAACATAAATATGATGAAAAATGGTTACAATTTATCACTCTTCTGGACCCCAAAATTGAAAGAAAAGTTCGGTAGGTTTATTGTAGGTATTAAAGTCATTCAAACACCTGGGTCTCACTATCAGCCATGATCTTTCTTGGGCAAACCACATTTCAAAGTTGGCCTCTAAAGCCAGCTGCTGACTGGGCATACTCCGTCGTACAAAGTCCTTCCTTGGCACACCTGAACTCCCATCCATCTACAAAGCTTTCATCCACAGTTCGATGGAGTACTGCTCCCCCCTCTGGGCTGACTCCTTTGCCTCAAATATTGCTCAGATTGATGCCATGGAAACCAAGGCCTTCAAGATTATTGGAATCTCCCGCAATGAAGCTCAGTCTATGGGCCCATTACTTTGCCATCACAGACAGCTCGGTGCTCTCTCTGTCTTCTACCACCTCTTTTCTGGTCTTGCACCCTCTGCTCTTTCCATCCTTTGTCCCCAACCCCCCCTCCAGATTTCTACAGGGCACACATGGTCCACCATCAACTCCCTTCTGATGAAACTACCTAAATCCAGGATCACTGCTCAACTACACTCAGTTGATCCTCTTTTTTCCCACCTGGAGAAGCAACTTCCACATTCTCTTCAATCATACATAATCTTTCCTCCAGGTCTTCAACACAACTGTTCACGACCATCTCAGATCGTCCCCAATCTTGAAAACCATGATATTTTCTACCCTCGTTAACTCCTCCCCCACCCCACCCCCTCACCCCACCTAAAGCTCTCCCTCCCAAATTTCCAGTTTCCTTCTGTATCCATAATGTTCACCTCATGCATCCTCTCCTTCTCCCCATGCCTCCCCACCCCATTGTTGTCCAAGCTACCTTTATTTTGCCTTCAACTCTGCTGTTGCTCCATCTCTCCTCTCTCTCTCTCTCTCTCTCTCTCTCTCTCTCTCTCTCTCTACTGTTCCTTTTGTCCTGTTACATCTTTATCCATTCAATGTACTAACACTAGCTCTTCCACGAGCCTCGACTACATATACCAAAAAAATAAAAATAAAAACAGACAGGCTACAGGTATCATTTCATTACAATTGATTTAAGGTAAAGATATGCATGAGATGTTCCTTTGAAAACGAAAATGAGAGTCAGTCTTGTGGCTGACTTGAAACAGATTTTTTTTTTTTAAATAAAAAAGCAAAAGGAAACCTGAGAAACTTTAAATTGACCAATGAAGGGGAAGAATTTTAGAAATGCCCATTTATGAATTTTCTTAAAGATAAATGTTGAATTATGCAGTACTTATAATGAAGGAAAGCTGTTGTCATTGAGGGTTTTAATTGTGCTTTGAAGGAATGGATTTACAATAAATTTACGACTTTGTGATGTAAGAAATGGCTTTATATTGTATAAGGTCCCACCGCCCTAACCTCGACCCACATGCATGCCTGCTGTTCCAAACCATGCTCCTCACCACATAAAGCATGCACCCACAACCACCACGTGCCCAACCTCAATCACCACCCACTCATCTCCTCCCACTCTCCCTCACAGTATGGTCCACCCATATTTGAGGTCACCGTTCCAAATCTTCCTGATATCCCCATTCAATTTACCACTGCAGCTCCAAACACACATTGTATGTTTAACATAAACATTTATTTCATAGGATGTTCCCGATTCCTCTGCCTCTTCCTGGTATTCTATGTCCTGCTTTGCCAGGCCCATCCCCCGCTCCAGAGGTGGTGTCGTCATTTATATAAATAACTCTATTGCCCATTGTCAATTGCCCACACTCACCCTTCCAGGCCCTTTGAAATACCTCTGGCTGTGTATACCTCTCCATAACCAGCTAAAGTTTGTCTGCTGTCCACCCAATGAAGATGACTTCAGATTTCCTCTAATATGGTTCACTTTGTAACCATCCATCCCAACTCTCTGTTTCTCATCTGTGGCGATTTCACCCGTCACAATGGCAGCTGGCTGGGTTTTAGCATTGCAACAACAGGATCTCGGCTGTGCATTTAAAGTCCACCATTATTTCTGGATTTATGACTTCCTCAACTCATGCAGTCAACATGTTGCAATCAATTGAATCCTCCCATCCCAAGACTGGATTTTCCCCAAGGCAGTATTTTGGGCCTAGTTTTGTTCCACATATACATTCATGACCTCTCCAATGTTCTGGAAAAGCCTCTCTATTTGTGCAAATGACTCCACATGGTGCCATACAGTACCCCCATCCCACTGCTACGAAGATTGCATCTGCATCACTCTACGCTGATGTGCAATTGATTAGAGGCTGGTCTGATAAATGGAACATGTTCTTCAATCATGGAAAATCTCTATGTCTCACCCTGTCACTCTGGAAAGATCATCAAACTAACCCACTTGTCTATTTCCATGGTCAGTCACTGGAAGAGGTTCAGTCTCTTGAACTTCTAGGCCTCACCATCAGCCATGATCTCTCCTGGGCTAACCATGCAGCAAAGATGGCCTTCAACACCAGCCGCTGACTTGGCATTCTCTGTTGATCCAAGACTTTACTTGGAAAATCAGAATGACTCATAGTTTATAGAAAGCCTTTGTGCATTGCTCAGTGGAGTGTAAGTACTGCTCTCCACTCTGGCTGGTGCCCCATCATCACATCTGTCTCTCCTGAATTCTCTGGAATTTAAAGTTATGAACATTTTTAGAATCGCCACGATGAGGACGAAGCATAAGGTCTGTTGCATTCACATCACAGGCAGGTTGATTATCTCCTGGTTTTTATTTTTACCACCTCTTCTTCAATATTGCTCCCTTTGCTCTCTTAGTCATCTGACCCTCCCCAGCAACTCCAGAATGTGTTCTTCCAGTAACACCCTCCTGGATAAACTTACAAAATCCAGGCTGAGTGTACATGTCTACTCATATATTTCCAGCTTCTCCTGTCTTCGGAACCGCCTTCCAAAAGCCAATCTTTCCTACTCTTCCCTATAGGGCTTCAAGCAGGTATTGCACCACTATCTCTTGTCATCCCCCAAACTGACCCATGATCTTTATCACCCCCATTAACCATTGCTAACCCAACCCCCATATCTGCTGGTTTCAGTGTTTCCTATACTTCTCTCTATATTTTCCTTTCCTATGCATTATTCCCTCTGCTGGTTGTGTCAAATTGTTGCCCCACTACACCACAAGCAATTAACTTTGCTCTTTTAGGAGCCTCACTCTTGTAGATGCCTGGTGTTGGCTTAATGGTTAGGGTGACAGGCTTTGGATCCTAGGCTCCTGAGTTCAAATCCCACTCGGCTGTTGAATTAATACCAGGTGGGGTTAACTCGGCCTGTCATCCTTCTGAGGTCAGCAAAATGAGTGCCAGCATGCTGGTATACTATGTCGGAGTGGCAACCTGTCCAGGGTTGTGCCCAATAGCCAAGGAGACTGCTTAAGCAACACCAACGCTCTGCACAGATTATGGTCCCAATCTCCTCTTCCTTCTCTTGTTGAGGAAAAGAAAAGGTATTTTAGATAAATATAACAACACCACCATCAATTCTTCAACAAAATAGAAACCTTCAGAAGAACTTGCAAAATTTGAATAAGAAAAACAATTCGAAGAAACCTCAATTTAAGATTAGAGGTGAAAGCACTTACAGATGGAAACTCTCATTTTGAACTCGAAGGACACACTTCAACATCGCGACGTCGACTGATATGCCTCTGCTCACTTTATTACATCATTATACATACTTGTACCAATTTTGATTCAAATCCCTTTGGTTGTTCTCAAGTATCAAATTTTTTCCTGACAAGACCCCTGACTTTTGTCTTCTTAATGCCAAAATCTAATCAGTTCATCTTTGCATCATAATATCTTCAAGTTGGTAAAGATTGCTTTGTAAATGCACTAAATATACATGACTCTTGGTGTGTGCCCCGGTTTAGAATAGGTCCACCGTATCCCTGCATGTCGTAAGAGGCGCTAAAAGGGTTGGCGTCAGGAAGGGCATCCGGCCATAAAACATTGCCTCAAAAAGGGAACCATGATGGAGAAGATTGTCATGAGGTCCACAAGGCTAAGCCCTGCTCCAGCAGGGAAAATGGCCTTAAAGATGCCTGTTGTTGTTGTTGTTTGCATTATAATATATACTTCGACCAAATTTGGTCAAAATCCCATAAATGGTTCACAAGTTAACATGGTAACAGAATTTTTACCTGCCGGGACCTTTGACCTCTTGACCCCATAATCTAATACGTTTATCTTTACATCATCATACATACTTGTCCCGAGTTTGACCTAGATCCCTTTAGCCATTCCTAAGTTATCATGGCAACGAAAACCTATCACAGAAGCGCAGATGGACGGACAGATGGACAGCCAGACGGACAACCTGGAAACTTAATGCCTCTGGCGACTTCGTCAGAGGAGGCATAAAAACACGAGAGAAGATAGACAAGTGAGTGATTTGCATTTGGTGATATTTTTTACTCTGTTCCTTACATTTATAAATCGTATCATTTGAATTGGGAGATTTTAAGTGTAATTTTGTAATCAATATGAGCTGCAAAAAAAACCAAATTAATTTGAGTTATAAATGCCCATAATGTAAATAATATTTCAATCATTTCATCAATAGACGTAGCTTTGAATGAAACTCAACACTGTACCAATCTCAGTTAAAGCTTCTTATCACTATCATACTTACATATTCTTGAGTAATGTTAAACAAACTATATTAATCTTCCTTAGTCTCAAATTTTTACAAAAGGTTTTGCTTCAATTAAATTTATGGAAAACATACGTACTTTGGTTAATCAATAAATGATGCCATCGACTTCTTTGTTGGCATATCCATTTCATCAACAACATTTATGATTGATAATGTCATTCTTACTCAGTTGTGGATTTACAGAAGATAGTGTATATATACAGTGTGTATATATATAGTGTGTGTATATATATATATATATATATATATATATATATATATATATATATATATATATATATGAAGTATAAATTGTTTCCTTGCAAAGAGAAATTCCATTCACCTGCCCACTTGCATCAGAGTACCTTGGCACCCCGTCGCCAGGGTACCTTGGTATATATTAGGCTTTGGTGAAAGAATCAATTACCCGGCTGGAATCGATTCTCTCCATCAGAAATGCAAATGAAACCCTAAATTCTACAGAGCCAATTACCCACCTGTAATGGTTCCAAGTCTCTGAGGTCAATTCCCACGATACCTTATATCACTTCATCCATGGATAATCCATTCAGTGGTGCAGAAAATTCTATCAAAAGCTTCTCCTGTCATTCTTCGCAAAACAGACAAAGACAAGTCCGTTTTTCTGGACCTAGTTTGTTCAAGTTGTGAAGAAAATGAGCAGACACGTACTCACGAACCGTGTGCATGTGTGCCAGACTTCTCCTTCTGGGAGATCTGACAGACAGCATTATCCCATTGTATCTGTATAGAGTACAGTATTGTGAAATTCCAAAATCATCATATTTCTGAACAGCAAAGATATCACGGCATATTTATTTTCAGCAAATGAAAAAACGTTCGGTGCAATTGAGGAGCGGTCTGTTGCCTTTTTCACCGCCCGGGAAACCAGTTTCAATTTTTTTTTTAATGTAGTTGAAAATTTACAATTTTCCACGAGGTTTGGATTAATTGTGAAGCAAACTTTACTTCATTGGCATGATTTATATAATATAATATAATAAATCATGCCACTGATTTTATTTACTCATGAACAAAAAATTTTACGCTCAAGTTATTTCTCTTTATTCCTCTGCCACTAAAGATGGATGGAGGTTATTTTCACCCCTGCTTGTCTGTCTACAGAATATCTGAAAAAGTTATAGACGAAACTAGCTTGAGCAGGTTGGGTGTGTGACGAGGATGAATTGATAAATTTTGGTGAAGAATCGGAATTGTGACAGCAGTTCAAAATCGGAATCGATTCTCAATTTTTAAGAATCGCCCAAGCCTAGTATATATTCAGGAATACCCCGATTTGCATGAAGGACAGGCTACTGAGAGATTCACACAATAGCAATTTTGCACAGAATGGGGTGCAAATCGCATTGTGTTAATGAGAAGATACATGGATCGGACACACTACCTCCAGGGACATAATAATGATATATATTAACTGTAATAACCTGAAATCATTATGAACACTATTAAACGAATAAATATTAGTAATTAGCAATACAAAAAAAACAGAAAATTTTGTACATTTATGTAATTCGAGCTAGTTTTGCCCACCAACTGCCTTCGCTCCGCAGACTCATAGGTACAAGAGAAGGGGTTTTAACTTCAAGTCTCATGTAGCATTGCCACCAAAGAGGAGTGTCAGGCGGTCTTTTGCTACCTTGAAGCCAGAGGCATGCTGCTCTTCCTTTAAATGAACATACGGGGCGGCATTCTCTTCCAATAAAGCCTGGTTTCATCCACATTAAAACTAGATGGGGAGGGTAAACTTCCGCAAGGTCTTTGAACGTAGATGGGAATTTAGCTGCTGCCTGCTCATTAACACCAGCAGCTTCGCCAGTTATGCAAATGTTATCCAAATTATTGTGTTGCTTAAATGTATTGAACCACCCACGACTGGCTGTAAACGTCTCCATGCTCGATCCCTCACCTTCCTGCTCTTTTACTTCATCATGTAAACTCAGCGCTTTAGCCACAATTACTGCCTTGCTTCAAGGCAGATTCCAGGAGGATAAAAGTTTTTCCATGTTCTCCCTTAAACTGCTCGGAGATGTCGTTATTTTGTAGCAACTTTGGGAATCATGGAATGACTAGGTGCTTTAAATTTTTTTCCTTTGTTCTTTACAATTGTTCTTACAGATGACTCACATAAACCAAATTCACACCCAACAGTGGTGGCACCAACACACGACTCCATATGCCTTAAAACTTTAAATTTCAGCTCCACACCAATGCTTTTTCTTGACACTTTCGGCATACCAAGGCTTTCATTCAGCACAATTACCAATATGGCGGTGCACAGAACAGGAAGCCGGCAACGAGTGTGCTGATTGGTTGAGAGAAGATGTGCTCAGAGATGTGCTCTGATTGGTTGCCAGTGATGTCAACACTTGTGGTTGCGTTTTCGGTCAAGACGGTGTGTTTAAACTTGTAACTTTTGATTCACTTGATGGATTAAATTTTTTACTTTTTAAATAATTAAAAACTGAATATTTAGTTCACACTAAAGCGAGATCACACAAAGAGGGGCCGCGCATTGCAGGGTATCACCCGATATATATATATATATATATACATATATATGTATATATATATATATATATATATATATATATATATATATATATATATATATATATATATATATATATATATATATCAAGCCTCTACCACGTTTCTCACCTGTAATTGGAGGTAATAACTAATCAGCTCTCACCAAATCAAAAATCAATTCCCCCAGGTGGCTTGGATCATCAAGGAAATTAACTCCCATGTTTTTCTAGGCAAAGAAAGCTGCATAAAGCAACCAAGAAAACCTGCCCAAAGTAAGCCCTTTGCTGTTTCTTCAATATGCATATCTTCAATAACACTGACGATATGTATCCATGTACAAATTGTACATATATCAACACACCTGATATTTCTGCTTTATTCGTCATGAAACCAATGGGAAAAATGTTATCAGTTCTCAATTCTAATGTTATGCATTGATTTTTAACCATCTGTTGCAAGCTAAACACTGTGCTGTGGAATTTTCATAGGCCTTCAAAAACATGTTGATCTGAAGTTTTCAAACACATCTGCTTATACAAGAACACCAGTCTTGAGCTAAAGGTTATCATATTCACTCAGATTTAGTATATCAAACTCCCTCCATACTTATTGTGCATGTTGATAATCCTCAACTGAAATAGTGCTCTCATTAAGAATACTATAGAATTGATTGCTTTAAAGATAACTGTTTCAACATTTTTTTTCTAACTACCCATAAAATCACAAGGATGAGTGTTTCTATCATGCCTTTGTCAAAATATCTTTCAAGATTTTCAAATGTTATGAGATAATTTTCCCAATGAGCTTGCCATTAATATAAAGTTGTTTAAAAACCTAATTGGTGTTTGCATCGGGACTAACACAGACTTTCTTTCAGAATATGTACTTTTCTTCATCATTTAGATTTGCATTTGTTTCCCCTGATGATGGTCCTAAGACTTTCCTACAAAAAAAAGCTACATTATAACCAGACAGCTAGATTATAGATAAAGATGGGAATAAATTTAGCTTGTATAAGACTTACATAAGAGCTCGTGTACATTTCCCTCTTTAAGATTACAATGATTTCTAACTTTTGAGTCCACAAACTTAGCACTCTTAACTTTCAAAGTTTTTTTTTTTTTAATCTTCATCTCCCATGATAAGTTAGAATGTCCTTTGTTGAAGTGTGTTAGAAAAATCGTCTTTTTCATCTATCTGTATCGATACCCCAAAAAAGATTTGCTACATTTGGGTCTATATTAAGCTCCATCTTGTTTAAAGCTTTTTCATTATCTATGCACTTTCTGATTTAACAAACTCTGCATATCACAGGTTAGTTGTTCAATCGAATTCCCCAGGATAGAGAAGAAGGCAGCTGGATGCCAAGGTACTCTGATGCAGGTTGGCAGGTGAACGGAATTTGTCTTTGCAAGGAAACAAGATGGCTGGTTGCTATATGCATGAGAACTGGCATATTTATATACTAGGGCTGAATTATGAAAATTAAAATTGAAAGGAAAAGTCGGAGAGTGTGGGAGGGGGGGAAAAAAGTGGAAAAAGGTGAGGAAAGGATAAAGGCAAAGGGGTGGGAAAGATGTTTGTTTGTATGAATGAATAGCCCCTTAACATAATAATAATAATAACAATAATGTTGATTCCTTATCCATGCTGGCACCTGGCTCATGTGAAGACCTGGTAACTGGGATACAGAACGTCTAACTTCACTCGATACTTCCTGCTTCTTCATTTCCAAGGCTATCATCGTCTTCTTGTGTGACTGGATCTTTTCAGCAGCTCCCTGGAAAGAGTGAAATAATTAGCTAACAATACAAATAAAGATAATGTTTGGGCAGATAAAATCCAAACAAAAAACGAAAACAGAAATAAACATAGCTGCAACAGGCCAGCATAAATGAGCAGCAACAACCATCAGCAAAACATTGCAGTGTTGTGTTGAAGGTGTACTGGAGCTTGCACCTCTCTCTGTGCTTCTTCCAATAACTCCTGAAGCTTCTGCAACTCCACATCATATTGTGCACTGCGTGCTTCTGCTTCCTGAAATGTGATAATGGTGAAAAAAAAAAATTCCACATTTGTACTTTTTCCACATTTTATCACACCTCATAAGAATCAAAATGTTATCCACACTCAGTCTACGATGTTGCTTGGTTGCATTGACAAATCAGATTGAAGTGCAATTGCACATTTCAACAACATCTATTTTCGGAAACTATTTAGCGATATGTCATATGTGAAGTGAATACAAAAAAAAAGAAAAATCGGGAACATCTATCGGTAACAACCACATTGATGTGTGTAAGTAATATCTGAACTAACTTTTGTTCAAGTCAAGTCCTGGTTTGTCCCTATACACATGAAGTGCCTCACTGTAGTATTACTGGTGAAGATTTGGATGTATTACTAACAGGAGAGCCTAGACTCGAGGTTGGCACACCAGCCTCTGAACTGTCTGAGTTGGAATCTCGACACAGCTATAAACTGTCACCTCAAAACACCTCAAAACAAAACTAAATTAAAGATTGATGAACAAATTTGGTGGTCAATTTTCTTGCAACATGAAGAAAAAAATGCTGTTGGGATCCACTGCTATTAGTGTACCACGGATGAGTCCTCAATCCCTCGGTTCAATCATGAGACAAAGATAAAATGAACATGTCGTGGAAATACAATGCTTCGCTGCCATCAAATAAATTTTGAGAAGTTGCTTGCAATGGCAAAGTGCAGCAAGCAAATTTCGTGACAATTTGAGTTTTCATGTTTGTCTCACCCTGTTCCAGAAGGCCCAACCAATAACTGGCCAATATAACAGCAATTGCTTAAGAAAAGTCAAATTTCACCAACATCTCATCAAAATCAATTTCATCCTTCAGCAGAACAATGCACCAACCACCACACGGCCTACACCTGCATTGTGAGCATATTTTGGTTGATAAGGGCATTGAAATATCAGCATAATACTCCCGAATTTGGCTTGAAATTAGTTTTTTAAAATTCAAAAGTAAACAGACGAGAAGACATGGGAAAGGACACACAGCGGCAATATTACGGAAGTGTGGGTAGCATTAACGAAGCAGATGCAAATCTGGAATAATTTCCTTGATTTTGGAAGTTGTTATCTCTGAACAGAAAAATAAATAATGTCCATGTATGGAGGAAGCCAGGACCAGAAGGCTTCAAGTAACTTTTGAATGCTCCATGAACTGAAAGATATGCTTTGTGGAACATATTAGGTGCCATTGTGAGATTTATTAATAGTGTAAGCACACAGCAAAAACGACTATATTCTGTGCCACAATGACTGCAGAAAATATAGATTATGCACATAAAAAGAATGAGATGAAGTGGAAATGAAATTTGCCTTTTTGGAATTTGTTTTTTACTACTTCAGGAGTTGTTTGTGCATGGTCTGGGCTTTTGGTCTGCACCTTGTATATCTGTGCATTTCATTGAAAATGTGATGAGGTCTCAATAAATTATGAGAAAAAAGTTGATAAGCTGCAATAATGCTTTATGGTGATCCACAAGGAGGTTTCTGTAGGATCTCGATGATGCACCAGAATATATTATGCTCACATTATCAATAAAATCAAACATCATTCCTCATAAATTATCACTTTATAAAATTCACTCTTAAACAAGCCACAAAGAGTTTGTGTTTGAGAGGAGAAGTGCAACACCAGCCTGCAGCAAGCTGATTTGCCGAATGACGGTGTGCTGCAGGCAGCTGGCCTGGTCCCTCAGGATTTGCGCCTTGCTGCAGATGGGTTGGCTTGCTGAAGTTGCAGCAGGCAATTTTATGTTCCCCTGCAATTGCTGCACTTCCTCGACTCTGTTCTTCACATGCTCCGTCTCAGCGAGAAGTTGCTGTGGCAGCATTTGCAAACAATCCACACATGCTAAACATATGATTTGAGCACTCAACCAAAGCAAGCAATTTCCATTATGTAAAATGACCGAAACATCTGCAAGCGAAAAAAAAAGGGGAAAAAAACTGGACTGAATATGAAACTAATATTGATTCTGTTGAAAGAGTATGATTGAAAGATTTTGATTTAACTGTTGTTGCTGCAACAACAAACTGTGGCGTGCAGCAATACTGATTATGCCGAAGAAAAATAAACGTTAAGATTTGTGTCTGATGTTTAAAATTTGTAGTCATTGAAGCAATCGTCACCACTCAACATGTCCCCCATTCCCCCTCTAATCCCCACCCCATACCTGGCATCTCCACCAAATACACCATTTCCCAGCTACCACAAACAATGCTCGAAACAAGATGAATTGGTTTTAGAAAACATTAAGAACAAATGTGAATGTGATTTAAGAATACCGTACCCCTTCTCAAAGGACAGATTGAATTGAATGACACGGAAATTAAAATACGATTGTAAATTAAATAATGCACATTATGTTTTAACCAATAAATTTACAATGTTAAACCCCAAAAAAATTGCACCTATATGGCGAGGGTAATTTAACTCAATAAACATCCTATGCTAAGATTCAGCATATCACTTTGGTGAAAGATGACAGTCTCCCAAGGAACGGGAACATTTTTGAAGGCTGACACCTGCAAACTGAAGTAAAGGATATTCCTACCCGGCATTGCATCAGTTGCTCTTTCAGACTGAGTTGAGCCACCTCAGGGGTTGTGAACACAGCCTGGGCTTGCTGAACGGCTGCCTGCAAGGCCTTCACTGCAGCTGAAAACACTTCCATGGCCTGCGGCAGTAAAGGTGGATCTACGTCAGCATTAATAGCCAACATGTGTCAATATGTTTTATAACAACTTCAAACAAACTCTTTCATTGATGTCATTCCAAGGCATTAAACCTTATTAATACACGATAAGCACAATTTATATAAATATTCATTGCAAATACGACTAGAATGCACTCGACGAAGGGGTGTTGACTCGTGTCAGAATGTTTCTCTTCTGAGGATCTTGATGATATTGATGAGTCATGGTTGATTTGTTATTCGATGTACGATTACAACATGTTTTAGAGGTGAACTAAATCTCTGCATGCAGGTTCCCAGGATGTAGCGAAAGCAAATTTCTTCAGTTATGTTCATTCACTTGTTAGGACTTGCAGTTTTAGGTTATATTGCGGTGTTATAGCTTGTTGTTTTGAGTGTTAATGTTGAATGGCCTCTGCCGTCAAGATTGAAACCTGGTTGGCGATTATCTCTCACCAAGTTTTGTTTTTTTTAATCTCTCGCCAAGTCCCTCAACTTTTGCTAAATGTTCGGGGTATCCATGGGCACATCATGGGCACTAAATAAATTTTGTTCTCTCCCAACTCTTCTGACCACCCCCCTCCCCCCCCCCCCACATCACCTTCAAAAGAGAGGAAGACAATGCCTAAGATTTTCGGTTATATTAATATTTATAGCTTTGTTACAACAAAAAAAAACTCACTTTTTGTTCTACAATCATCTCATTTACTCTGGCTCTGACTTTGACTTTCTATCCCTGCTTAGTGTCAGCTGTTTCTGCTCCTTGGTCATGGCTGTTGTAAATCTGAATACAGATCTCCTCACCTGTGAAAGTCACTCTCCCTCTCAACTCCAGTCTGTTGAGTTCTTTGTGCCTGCTTACTCAACTACAATCGTGAAATTTCCCACAGTGTTTCATATTGTACACACAGACACGATTACCAATAGTCACATGACAGCCTATAGTAGGCATGCGTAAAAATGACTGGAAAATTAATTAATATCTATTTAATTTTCTTGCATTTGTATCATTGGAATTATGTGATCCTATAATCTAATCTCTAATAGCCGAGGTAAAAAGATATTTTTCTCTTTTCTAGTGGTGGTTTCTGGAAAACATTGAAATTATTACACAGTCGAAGTAGGCCAAGAGCAAGAGCATTGTGATTATACCATCTGTGTGTGTTGTTTGTCTGATTGTCGGCAGATTATCTGGACAATGAGGGCATCTAGAATTGCCAAATTTGACACAGAGCTTCATATTGTGAATGTTTCACACGACTTCAGCTTTGTGCTCACAATGAAGAAATATAAAATGAAATTTGGTGCACAACTGTATTCGCTCATGCTGCAGTCATGAGCCAGTGCGTGGATATTAAATCATCGTGCCTGTGTGTACAACATGAAGCTCCGTAGCAAACATGCCAATTCTAGCAGCTCATAATGTCAAGTTATTCTGCTGACAAACAGACAAACACACGAAGGTGTCGATCGCAATACACATGTGCCGAGCAGAGACAGGAAACACATCGAAAAAGTAAGCAGGCACAGGAGTTCAAGAGACACTAATTGAGAGGGAGAGGTGACTTTTACAGGTGAGGTGATTTATATTCAGATCAACAGCAGCAGTGACCAAGGAGCAGAAACAGCTGACACAAACCAGGGGTAGAAAGTCAAAGCCAGAATTAAGCGAAATGAGACGACTGTAAAGCAAGAAGTCATCCTTTTAAAAAACACACAAAAACGGTAAAACAAAAGTACAGAAATATTATTATATACCTTAACTTAGGCATTGTCTTCCCATCCTAAGGGGTCAGAGGGAGTGGGGAATGTTTTTTGCACACATGACCTGCGCATGCACAGAGAAAACTTTGATGAAAATTAGACAAGCAGTTTTCGATCTTGACGTCAGAGGCCATTCATACGTAATAAAATAAAAAAAACTTAACACCCAAAATAACAAATTATAATGCTGCACCGCATTCGAAACTAAAACTGCAAGTCATAATGAGAGAATGAACAGAATGGAAGAAATTAGCTATCTCAACATCCTGGGAACCTACATGCAGAGAGTAATAAGTTCCCTTCGACAAATCTTGTTATTGTACATCAAATCACAAAACAACCATGACATTATCGAGAGAATCATTATGACGTGAGTCAGCACCTCCCTCGAGTGCATTCTAGTTATACCTATCAATGATGACCTTCATTTGTTGAAAATAGGTCAGAATGGTCAATTAATTTATTTTTAACTTGAGTAAACCTTTCTCGTTTAATTTTTTTTTTCCAAAATCAACTTTTGTCTCACTTGTTTCAAATTACTGGCAAAGCGAACACGCAACTCGTGCAGCATAATTTACGAACCGGTCTTTCACTGATGCTAATTGAAGGTAGATAAAATGACGTAAATTTGTATTCTAATCCACAAATTATTGCAATTTTTGTGGAAATAGCTACCATTATTGCCCGGAAATCCCTAGCTTGTGTAAAATATTTAAAATAGTTACTTTGCAAAACAATGCATTCCTGTGCAAGTTCCAAGGAAATTGCATATTATTTGGTAATGACAATAATGATGTTATCGCATAATAATTGGTGAGGAAAATGAAGTGATAATAAACAATATATTTTGAACATATTTGTTGTGTATCCAAAAATAACTGACTCAGCACTTGAATGCCATATTTAAAGAACGCTATATTTAATCAATCTCTAGTGCAATTGTGAATTAATTATTGAGAAGCTAACAAGGACAACATCCACTGATCTCCTTTCTCCTTCTCTAGTCTGCCCCAGTCACCCTCCCAATACCACATATTTCAACACAAAATCAGGCATGAGAAGTTTATTCCATTAAATAATCTCAGAAATTCAACAGAAGCTGCAAGTACCAAGTCACTTGTAAGTTTTTCATAAGCATTTAGATGTCCTCCAGTCTGTGTAGAATTTTCATTATGCAATGTAACAGACCTCTGATGCCTGCTCTAGTGTGTGCAAGCGACTTTGAATGTTCAGCTGCAAGACTTCTGCACATTTCTTTATCTGTGCCTGATCTGCAGCCATTCGCTCAACTCCGCACACTTCCTCAACTGCCAGCACACATCTCCACATGTTGTCCAGCTCTTCGGATACCCGTGCACTGTCCTGATGTAGCAACTGCAGCAAAAATGGGACACAATAAGGTTAAGCAGCACAACACTTTGTGGTGTTTGTGTGTATGTACATTTCTGTTATGTACATTATAACTTACACTAACACTAAAACACATATACACCACACTTTCCCCTTACTAATGGAGGTAGATACTTTGAGACCTGGTAGGTCTCCATTCCACCTCTTGAAACCCACCCACATGTGACAACAGCAACTTAAACACACACACACACACACGGATACTTTGTGTCTCCGTTCCACCTTCTGAAACCCGCATATGGAGATAACAACCGATGCACACACACACACACACACACACACACACACACACACACACACACACACACACACACACACACACACACACACACGGATACTTTGTGTCCCTGTTCCACCTTATGAAACCCGCATATGGAGATAACAACCGATGACACACACACACACACACAATTGTTTTTAACTCCTGACCACCTTGTAAGCAGCGAGATGTTCATCAATTTGTGATGCTGAATTCCATGTAATTTCTCTCATGACTAATCCCTCCGCTTCCTTCACCCACTTTTCAACACTTCTCTTCAGTTCTTCATATTTCTCCATCTGCCCACAAGCCTGCAGCAGCACAAAAAAAGATACCTTGAATGCTAATACCATCTCAGAACAAAAAGATAGTATGGCAAGAGCAGGAAAGCTGTTGAAAAAGTTTAAATCTATTGTTTTTTTAAACACTACATTGAGAACAAATGTCATGATTTACTATTTGGACTGAATGTGACAATGTATTTCCCAAATAGAATCAAATTAACACAATGGAAAATTTTCAGTGGCATTAAATACATTTATAACTTTACTTTAGTAATAGTATGACAAATTATATCTACATGCTGCATTATAAATTACAATGATGATCAATCAGCCAGTTAAAATATTCATAACAAATTAGGTGAGATGATGTTAGAGTAGAGTAAGCTTGATTTGGAAAAGGAAGTGACATTAAAA
>CM068960.1:53089853-53111685 GCA_035128595.1 Eptatretus atami | reverse complement strand
CCAAGAGTTTGAGTGACTGAACCTCTTTGAGTGAGAGTTTGTGGTGCGGTCCTTTAAGAGAGAGAGGAGTATGTGGGATTGCTCAGGATTGAAAGACATTCCAAGTGTTTGACCAGTTTGTGATTTTGTCGAGGTCTGAGGACAGGGAAGAGGCTGCTGCCTGTATGTCAGAAGGGTGATGTCACGGCAGAGGGTGGAATCATCAGCAAAGAGATAAAGAGGATTTTCCAGAGAGTCAGTGAGATCATTGATGAACATTAGAAATAGGATGGGGCCAAGAACACTGCCTTATCAACTCCAGCCTTGATAGAGAGAGTCAAAGAAAGAGTTCCATTGAGAGCCAAATGTTGTCCATGAGAGTGGATGAAGTCATTGATCCAAGAGTGGAGTTGGCCTTGGATTCCATAGGAAGACAGTTTGGATAGCAAGGCAGGATAGCAAGCAAGGCAGGACTGTTTCGAAAGTTTGAGATATGTCCAGAGAGATGGCCCTGATCTCATGACTGATATTGAAGGCCTCCATCCATTTCTGCTTCTGCAACATGCCTGAGGTAGAGTGACCAGGTCTGAATCCAAATTGATGATCTGAGATGAGGCTGTTGGAGAAAAATAATTATTTAATGTCCACTGCGATGATGGATTCCATGACCTTGCTGATGATTGGAAGCAACTTAATTGGTCTGTAGATAAGTGGATCCATTTTTGCATCTTTTTCATGTAATGCTGTGATGTTGGCTGACTTTCAAGCAGGTGGAAGATGACCTTGGACAAATGACAGGGTGAAAATGTGAGGGAGAGGAAGTGCAAGAGCAGTACAGCAGATTTTTAGGACATGTGAGCTGATGCCACCTCATCCAGTGCAGAGTCAGAGTCAAGGGTTGTCAGAAACTTTTCCACCTTCTCAGGTGCAAAAGACAGAATTCAGGAGCAGATGGATGTGAATGGGAAGGATGGATGCAGAGAAGCAGAGGGGTTAGGGACACAATATTTTGAAGCAAACACAGAATTGAGGCATTCGGCCTTCACACGAGCAGAGTCACCCGTGGGGCCATTTGAAGTGAGGGAAGGGATGGAAGGGGAGCATTCACCAGAGACAGACATGACAAGGTGCCACCAGGTTTAAGAGGGGGGAGACAAGTTTGAAAGATCATTCTTGAGATTGGACAGATGTTGTTTTCTGGCTCTCCTGAGGAGACACACTTGTAGAATGATCTTCGGTTTCCTTTGTCGGATTTGCCTTCTAGGAGGAGAATGCAAGTTGTTTTAAAATAACTGCCTCACCACAGGATTGAGAGTATCAAGAGTGGGAGGATGGTTAAGATAACTGAAGATGAGATGGGATGAATCCATGCAGAAGAGAGAGCAGGTTTCTGTGGAAGAATTCCCAGGCTGAATTAATATCAGGGGTGGTAGATATAGGAGACCAGTCCTGAAGTGTGATGGATGCTTGTTATCCCTCCCAGTTTGCCTGAGTGAACTGCCAAACTTGAAGGCACTGAGGCTTTTACCTGAGAATCACTAGAGAGATGTTGACCTTCACAAGCACATGATCAGACGAGCCATTTGGGGCAGACGACGAGCAAGATACATTTGTGGGGAAGCTGGTCATCACCAAATCCAGAAGGGAAGATCTTCAATTGGAAGAAATCTGGGTGGGAAAATTTCACGGATTGAGTCAGTCCCATAGTCACAGAAGTCCTTTGCAAAAAGAAGTGCCATGGCTGGTGAGAGAGGTACCAACACCCAGCCAATTAGCATGATAATCATTCAAATCACCACATATGAGGAAGAGAGAGTTGGGATATGGAATTAAAAGTTGGTCCATGTCATCTGAGAGAGAGATGTAGATGGAGTCGACACTGTGGGGAGGATGGTACAACACACAGCCAAACATGAGGTGGGAATGGAAGGGAAATCGCAGCCAGAGGTTAAATATTGTTAGCAATTTCAAAATCACATGCATGTTTGGTGCAGTATTTGTCATTTGGTCATCTGATAATTTTTAGGATTTATCAGAGATTCAAGGAAGAAATCCTGAGTAATGATTGAAACATAAAAAAATCTAATATTATATAGAACCTGCATCAAAAATCCTTCACTCAAAGTTTAATTACAAATGCAAGCTGCAGTTTTGTCATTTAACATTTAAGGCATGATTATTAAAAGCAGAGCCATCAGGATTATTTTCTTGAAAAAGATGTCTAGTTTAAAAATGATAAAATATTATGATAAAGTATTTTTAAAATAAGATAAAGTAAATAAGATATTTTTGTTAAAATTCATTTGTTAAAATTCACCACAATGTAGGAGTCTTCAAGTTGGTGATTTATTAGCATCTGCTCACAAAAATACAATTTGGTTGCAAATTTTGTTGAATTTATTTCAATACATTTTGTTGAATTTGTTTCCACTGTTTATCACCAGAAGCCCATTAAGTGGATGCAGACTGGCACTGCTAATCATGTATCCCGAACAGTTGAACCAATTTTGCGTAATTGAGAGGAAACAGGAATTCCCAGATTTCTATTGTTCCCTAAGATTCCAATAAAGCTGGCTCTAAGATTCTTTTTATTGTTGTCATTCCATGATTTCTTTCACCTTATCCTCTTTATCTTTAAAAATGTTCTTACAGCCAAGACTAAAGGTTATGGTAGTTAGAATTATTATTAACCTCAGGAGCAAGATAACAAATGTAAAGTATGTTTTCATAAAATATATATATATATATATATATATATATATATATATATATATATATATATATATATATATATATATAAATATATATTAATGCATCTCGTCTTTTTGGGCAAAGTTAAAAGCATATTAAACAGATCATGAGGACATATAAAAATCAACATCAGTGGCAGGATAGTACACAATGAAGATCATCATTTTCAAAATGTTGGCCAGTCTTCTTGACATTTTTGAGGAAGAAATATTTTATTCATTCTTTGAAAAAGCATGCAAAATAATTGATTGTATCAACAAAAGATCCAGATTTGAATATAACTCATAAAGATAGGATTGTTTTGATGATTGAATTTATCATGCATGATCATACTTTCATGTGCTCTATGCACATCCAATATTGTTTTCTTGATATCCATTTCAAGTTGTTTTTACAAATGTGAATTTTGACTGGTTAAAATCATTGTAGACAAAAAAACTATGGTGAAAAACAACAGATATCTCTACAATTAGGTCATGGTTAAATATAAACTATGAGGATCGTAAATTTGTTTGGCTTGTTATTTGCTTCAATACTTCATTTTCATTTGCAAAACAGATCAATGTGTTTTGCAATCAAACAATGCAAAACAGCAAGGTCAATGCTTAAAGAAAAATGAAGGGAAGATGAATGATGGGAACATGGTTCATGGAAAACAAGAGAAACAATGTGCTTGATTCCCTAAGTAAGTGCTATGTCAGTAATTGTCAAAGAAGGCTGTCTTAATTTTTTTGAAGACGCAGTAGTAGACTTCCATGCAAATTAGAATGAATCTTTTACACAAATTTTGACCAAAAACTGCAAGGGATTTATATTAATATAAAAAAAATTATTAATTTATTTTTATTCTAATGTACCGTATGTTTTGAATTGTTGATGAAAGTGAAGAGAAATTCCTCTGAAAGTCTATTCAATTTAAAGGGAATCACGTTTTTGTTTTATTTTTGACAAAGGTAGCATAAAGTTGAGCTGTTTTCCTTTTACAGATTTTATAATTTGATTATGAAGGAGATGCAACACTTTTATGATTCTGTAACATCAACGTTGAGAAAAAAATGTGATAAGGTCAAAAGAACCACATTTAACATTTATTAGTGCTGAGAGTGGAACAAAAATGCAGCAAGGACAAAATAACATTAATTACATATTCTTAAAGGTTGGTTCAATAGTAAGAGACTGCATCTTCATAAAAGGGATGGTGAATTATAGTCAGACTTGACAGTAGGGGATTATTGAAAAAAGAATTGGAGATAATTAAATAATTACACATGTAATGTGGCTGACAGGATAGCCCAGAGGTATGCACACTCTCCTCTGAGCCCTCTAGCTTGGGTGTTAATCTCAGCCCAGCTATAGTCTGTCATTCTGGTGTTTCACAGGCAAGATGAGGCCTCAATGTGTGTCGTCCCTTGGATGGATGTTAAACTGGGCTGCCCGCATTAGTTTGATGACATTAAAAATCCCACAGTGCCCTTCAAAAGTGAGCTATCACTGGTACCATTGACAAATTCCTGCTCTAGCATGCATTAGCGGCACTGGCACACCCCTGCAAGAAGTGATGCTCACCCGCAGCTACGTGCTGCATACAAGTGGCAACTCATGTAATGCATGTAAAAACAAAAAATTCGTAAAAACAATATTCTTCAAAAAGTTTTGTGTTTTTTTTAACTTTGAAAAATCAGTCATTCAAATGACACCACTTACAAACAGCCCTGACCCCATTGAAATGGCATCAGCAGAAGAAAGGTGAAAAAAAAACATGATAACACAAAAATAAAGAACCACCCACTATTCAAGTATATGCTGTATTGATAAATTTTTATGCAAAAAGTGTAAATCTCATAATTGACAGAAGTCTGGGACGTGTGTCCAATAGAGGAAGGGAATGAGGCATGTGATTATCAACCACACGGATGAGTCACCTGTGTGACAATAGCAGTCATACTGTGATGGCAAGCCGAAAGGTGAAAAAGACAGACAGATATTTGAGGTCCTTATAATGAAATGGAATGGAGTATAATATAAAATTTAGCTATTTCATGTACAATACATCGATTATGGAATTGTACTTGTACTGCTTTATAAAAAAAAGGTAATAACTCTCCAAAAGTACTTTTTGAAGTGCATTTCAAATTTAACACAAAGTAAGTCTTGTTAATACATTTCTTCATGAGGTGGTTTTAAAGTGCTTGTCTCTTCATTTTAGTGAGATCCAAATTTTTTTTTGATGTAATGTAGACTTTTTAATACTAAGTCGCAAGTTGGGCTTCATGGAATTGGTCTGCATTCAGAGTTTGTGCTTCTTTATTTAGAACATAATTGCGTAAATTGTCCTTACTATAATTCACGGACTGGTGTTTGTGTGTTTGTCATGCTACTCCTCCTACAGTTCTGGGCCAATTACATCCAGACTTGCTATAGAGGATCAGCATAACCCCAATTAATATATAGGTGTGTCTTTTATCTTTGGAAGGGGGTGGAAAGGGGGGTACGACGCAAATTCGCTATGTAAATGTGCATCATGTAGCACCACTCCAAGTGGGGGAGGGTATTACAAGTCCCACCATTTACAGTGCAGTATTCCTGTCCCCACATTTTCCAGTGTGGTGAGGTGTTTTGAATTATAAGCAGTAGGTATGTTTTTGCCTCATGCACGTAACCTGGGTTATTTGTTTTTATTTTCGGGAGCGATTGAGGCAGCTGTCCGTTGCATATACACTGCCCAAATAAAGGTATCCATCAGAAGAACGTGTTGCATGCTTGGAAGAAGATCATCCGTAGGGAGGGTACTCTACTAGTTGACAATAATACAGCGATGATGTATGAGATGTGTACTGGTCCACACTGATCACAAAGCCATTCACTCATGTTCTTCAGCAAAAAAACAAAAACATTTTGTTATCTAGATTGTGCAGTGAAAGTTTTACATGTTTCCAGCTTGGCACAACCAAAAAAAAATAGGCATGTTTTTTAATGAGTCAGCAGCATTTAGTGTGGTGGCCTTTAAGATGACATACAACGATACGTATATTAAGTTTACTGTATTAACAATGCTTTCTCTTGTTTTCAAAAGGAATATAAGTGATTGTCAGTTTACTGCATCTTCCAGACAAAGAGGTAGAAATAGAGGCAAAACTCCATTAGGTGGTTTGGAATGCAGGATTGAACTACAGGAAAGAAAGGATGGTACAGACACAGCAATGGGGAGGCGTATTTTTGGGGATAGCCAGCACCTTGGCCAGGAGGCCATCACGGTGCTCTGCCAGGCACCGGGCCTGCTGGTAGCGCTGCGAAAGCATGTCGGCCTGCTTGTTATGGCGCTCGCTATGTGGAGAAGCCTGTCCAAAAAGCTCTTGCACTGCAGCATCCAGCTCTGTGAGGCGCTCAAGCCAGTTGTTCAGCTCATCCCATAGGCTCTGCCACAATAAAACATCAAGATGTTTACAAGTAAAATAAATAGGTACAGCAGTCATGATGCTTTGCCAAGTCCTGCATCACAATCATAAAACAACATCATAACACAACAAACAGCTTACTTCCAATCATCAGCATGGTCATGGAATCCATCATTGCAGTTGACGTTAAATCATTCCTTTTCTTGTCACTGGTCACTTTACCTTAGACATGCTGCTTATGGATAGAGGCCCTCAATAACAGACATGAGATCAGGGGTGTCTCTGGACATATCTTGAGCTTTCCATATAGTCTGGCATCCTGCCTTGCTCTCCAAACTGCCTGCCTATGGACTCCAAGGCCAACTCCACTCTTGGATTACTGACTTCCTCGACTCTCAAAGCCAACATGTGGCTCTCAACAGAACCCTTTCTTCTCCTCTTCCTGTCATGGCTGGAGTACCCCCAAGGCAGTGGTCTAGGCCCCATCTTATTACTAATCTTCATCAATGACCTCACTGACTTTCTGGAAAATCTTCTTTATCTCTTTGCTGATGACTCCACACTGTGTCATGCCTAATCTCATCCTACTGACAGATAGACAGCATCCTCTTCCTTCTCCTGAGACCTTGACAAAATTAAAATCTGGTCAAAAACTTGGAATATGTCTTTCAATCCTGAGAAATACCACACACTCACTCTCTCTCTCCGAAAGTACCATACCGTAAATCCTCCCATCTACTTTCTCAACAACCCTCTTGAAGAGGTTCAGTCACTAAAAGTCTTTGGTCTCACTCTCAGCCATGATCTATCTTGGGTAAATCACATTTCAAAGTTGGCCTCCTAAGCCAGATGCCGAATGAGCATCCTTCGTCATGCAAAGTCCTTCCTTGGCAGACCTGAACTCCTATCCACCGACAAGGCTTTCATCCGCAGATTGATGGAGTACTGCTCTCCCCTCTGGGCTGATTCCCCTGCCTCATATTTTGCTCATCATGGAAATCACACCATGGAAATCAAGGCTTTCAAGATCATTGGAATCTCTCGCAATGAAGCTGAATCTATGGGCCTATCACTTCACCATCACCGACAGATTGTTGGTCTCTCTGTCTTCTTCCACCTCATTTCTGGTATTGCACACTCTGCCCTCTCAGTGCTTTGTGCCCCCCTAGGTATCTGCATTAAACACGTGGTCCACCAGCAACCCCCTTCTTGTGAAACTACCTATATCTGGAAACACTGCTCACCTCCACTCATTTATTCCTCTTTTTCCTGCCTGTGGAACCATCTTCCACACTCTCTTCAATCTTATTCTTCCTTCTAAGTCTTCAAGACAGCTCTTCACCACCATGTCAAGTTACCCCCCATGCAAAACCATGATCTTTTCTAGACCTATTAAACCACCCCCACCCTCCCAAAATTTGGCTTATGTATCTATCTTGTTCACCCCTTGCCTTCTCCCTTAACCCTCATCATTACTTGCATCCCTTGTTTATCCATCTCTGACTACTTTCTCCCTCCAATCTGCTGTTGGCATTTCCCCTTTCTCCTGCTGTCCCCTATGCTATGTTGCGCTCTGATCTGTTCTGTGTCATAGGTCTTTCACGAGCCTAGACCATGTATAAAAAAATAAGAATAATAAAATTTAAAAACGCAAACATGTCCATTTTTTTCCCTCTTTCCTCAAGACCATAAAGTGTGTTTACAATTTCTGATTTACTGCAAATTATTAGGATAATCAGAATTTACTTTTCCCGCAATGCACCTACAGTACGTTATCACATTTAAAAGTGGAATGCTGTGTACAAGTGTGATACACAGATCATACTTTATGACCTGGGGAATGTAAATGAGTCAAAATGTACTCTCCTGGGATATTTATTGTTTCTGTTCAGAAGCCTTGAACTTAGAAAAGCAAACTCATGAAAACGATGTGCAAAAAAATATACTTGTATGCCTGGCCTATGAGCTACCCCAATATTTATTGGGGTTACCCTAAAGCTCTTCGAGCTTGGTTGTAAATACAATGAATGGGTTGCTCTCTTTGGGGCCTCAGCTTTTCAGAGCTGTCGGTATCCTGGTTTCACTGTGTCAGTGAATTGTTAGGTCAAAGTTCATGTGACATTACGCAGTTGCATGGCCAATCATGGACTCATAAGCACATGCGTGCCCACCTCATGTGTGTGTAAAGTGACAAAAAATACATAATGTATCTCATATATCAATTCTTAGTTTTGAAATTTGGTTTTATATTTTCACTTTAACATATACTGCACATGCATAGCATATTACTATTAAAGTGCAAATATTGCCCAAAAAATTCTTACATTTATATTATTTTAAACATGCATTTCAATTTTATGGACATTATCAAAGCTTTTCGACTTGCACTCCTCAGGATAAAACCACAAGCAGATAAAGAAGAAGCACAAACCTCTCGTTTATAAAGTTACAATGTAATGTCCTCAACGTTGATTGGTTGAGAGAAAGAAATGACGGGATTACCTGATTGGTGGAACCACAGAGCATCATGAATAATGATTGGGCAGAGATGAATCACCAAAGTACCGGTGGAAACATAATGCTAATTAGCTGAGGGCTAGTTGGGGGGAGGGGGTGGTGGTGGTTTTCATGATGACTCAACGTTGCCTGTGGTAGAGTTGTCACATAGTCAAGCCATCATAGTCAGAATAGATATAAAGTTCTGACAAATTATTTCTGTCAACAAAGAAAAGGATTAGTTGACCTGATGAATGTGGCCTCCATTCACGAAGGTGAGCCAAACAGCGTCCTCTACTCAGGATTTTAAACCGGCTGATACGATATTGCTCTGCACACTGAGGATTATTCAGTAAGTGGTAACCAAATGCAGAGGAACAGGGAATAATTGTTGTACTATGTACATTCTTACAAGCCCGAGTTGGTTGTCTCTGTTCGGGTGACTGACCCCGTCTGATCCCCAAAGGGACGTGTTGTTCAATGTGATCCTTCAATCTCAAAGATGTGCGGCCCACATACCTCGCATCGTACTGGCACTGAAATTCGTAAATAATGTTACTTATATGAGAGGCAGGCAGAACATCTTTTTGGACTGACGGAAGCAATCGGCGGGTAGTGAAAATCACTCGTGGTTGAACAGCATAGTAAGAATGGGACACTGTCTGTTTGATCTGGTTTTCAAACCATTGAGACACTTTGCCTTTTCAACGTAGACGCAGGTATACCGGATATTTACCAGGTCCGAATATAGGATTCTTTGGTGGGTTCAGGTATTTGTATATGTGCAGTATCTTTTGATAATCTGTTCAGGATACCCATTATCAAGAAGAATAGTCTTGATGGTCTCAATTTCAGCATGGAGTTTATGTGTGGAGCAGATCTTTCTTGCTCTCTTGACCAAGATACCAATCAATCCAATCTTGTATCTAGAGGAACCGTAAGAGTCCCACCTAGTATACTGTCACAAAGTATGTACGTACTTTGGGACATAAGAGTCCCAAAGTAGACTTATGGTAGACTGTGGTTTGATAAGCATCGGCTGATTTCTCAACTAAGACGTCCAAGAAGGGAAGTACACCGGAGCATTCCATCTCTAAGGTGAACTCTAGGAATGGATGGAGAGAGTTCAGGTATACCAAGAAGACTTTACATGCTGAGGTTGACTCAAATACAGCAAAGATGTCATCCACGTATCGATGATAGATGGAAGGAGGTTGAACTGCTAGTATGAGGGCCACACATCTTTGAGATTGAGGATCGTATTGAACAACACGTCCCGTTAGAGATCAGACGGGGTCAGTCAACCGAACAGAGACAACCAACTCAGCAAGTGGTGCAATGGTCCATGAGAAAGTTACGTGTGGAGGATTGGTTAGTTAGGGTAGTCATGACAATGTATGATGGCCCAAAAACCTCTGTGAGGGTAAATGGAGGGCAGAGTGAGGATTTTGAAGTGAAAGTGGGTGTTCATCAGGGTTCAGTCTTGAGCCCAATCCTATTCATCATGGTTCTTGAGGCTATATCACAGGAATTTAGAGGAGGATGACCTTGAGAACTCCTGTATGCTGATTAGATGACCTAGTGCTGATAGCCAACAGTGTGGAAAAGGTAATGGGTAAATATGCAGTATGGAAGGAGGGTATGGAGGCCAGAGGACTGAAAGCGAGTACAGGGAAAACGAAAGTACTGATTAGTGGTGTGAGAGAAGGAAGTGTGGAAAAAAAGGGAAGTGGCCCTGTGCTGTCTGCAGAAATGGTGTAGGTAGCAATTCAATATTGTGTAAATCCTGCAACTGCTGGGTGCACAAGAGGTGTATAGTGGCATCAAGGGTAGACTACAGGTGGCACCTGACTTCAAATGTGCTGTTTGCGCAGGTAAACAAGTGCCTCCAGTTAAAGCAAAAAGGTTAGTTTATGGGGATATATCCCTGGAATGTGTAGATAAATTATATTACCTTGGTGATATGATTAGTGCAGGTGGAGGTATGGAGGCAGCAGTGAATGCAAGAAATAGAAGTAGCTGGAGGAAGTTCAGGGAGTTGTTACCCTATTGACATCGAAAATGACCTCTCTCTGATTAAAGGGAAAACTTTATGTAGCTTGCGTTAGAAGCGTGATTTGTTTGTACGGAGCGAAACATGGGTGATCAAAAAGGAGGATGAACGGAGGTGTGAATGAAATGAAATGAGAATGGTGAGGTGGATGTGTGATGTGACACTGGAGGATAGGAAATCAAATGTGGAATTAAGAGATAGGTTAGGTATAGAAAGCATGAGTGAGTTATGCGTAGGGGTAGGTTGAGATGGTTCAGACATGTTGAAAGGATGGTGGGTGGGTAGTTGCATGAGGTTGTGTATAAATATGAATGTAAATGGAAGGAGAGCTAGAGGCCGTCAGAGGAAAACATGGGATGTGTTGCTGAGAGATGATCTTTGAGTTAAAGGCCTAACAAGAGGGATAGCAAGGGATTGTGCAGCCTGGAGAGCAACCATTAGGTGAACCACGGCTTATACATGCATGGAAATGCCATAAAACGATGAAGATGAAGATGAAGATGAAGATGATGATGATGATGATGATGATGATGATGATGATGATAAACTCAGACTTGTAAGAATGTACACAGGCCGACAACTATTCCCTGTGCCTCTGCAATTGGTCACCATTTATTGAATAATTAATTCTCAGTGCAGAGCAATATCGTAATGGCTGGTTTAAAATCCTGAGTGGAGGATGCAGTTTAGCTCACCTTCGTGCAATGGAGGCCACATTCATCAGGTCAACCAATCCCATTCTTTGCAGACAGAAATAATTAGTCCAAACTTCATATTTTTGTCCAAACAATTTTGACTATGATGGCTTGACTGTGTGACAACTGAACCACAGTCAACATTGAGTCATCATGAAAACCACCCCCCCCCTAGCCCTCAGCTAATTAGCATTATGTTTCTGCCAGTACTTTGGTGATTCATCTCACCCTATTCATTATTCATGATGGTTCATTTCCATCTACTCATTATTCATGATGCCTTATGGTTCCACCAATCAGTTAATAGCGTCCTTTTTCTCTCAACCAATCAAGGCTGAGGACATTACATTGTAACTACATAAATGAGAGTTTGGTATTTCTTCTTCATCTGCTTGTGGTTTTATCCTGAGGAGTGCAAGTTGAAAAGCTTTGAAAATGTCTCTTTTATTGAAATGCATATTTAAATTTTGTTGCACTAATCGAATGTTTGTTTAATATTATTTTGCAATTTAATTTTCTCAAGATTACCAACCCCAATGGATTTTGCCCCATTCATAGAAAACATATGACAACAAATATAAAATAACGAGAAAGCATCTGAAATGCAACGCTGTCTGCGTCCCCTTTGTACTCGAACTATACTTGACGAAAACAACGTTAGAAAAAATTGTACTTTTATAAATGTGTGTTCTCCATAATCTCATAATAAAGCTTTGTGAAGATTTGATGACAAAAGCTCCAATGGTAAAAATGTTAAGGCCCAGACGCACGCACGCACGGCACGCACGCACGCACGCACGCACACACACACACACACAACACACACACACAACACACAACACCACACACACACACACACACACACACACACACACACACACACAACACCACCACACGTGATTGCAAAACCCCATTTTCTGCTGTGTGGGGACAGGATAATAAGACAGTTTAGGTTATCTGCTGTGAAAAACTTGCAGAAGTGCTGACGTTTCCAGACTTGCACTTCCTCGGAGGAAGAATAAGTATTGTCTGGCATTATAAAAATGAAAAATAAATTAATGGAAAATATGTCCAGTTATCTTATGAGTAGAAAATATTTTTATGCCTCCGGTGACAAAGTCGCCGGTGGCATTATGTTTTTGGGTTGTCCGTACGTACGTCCATGCAAATTTTCTGTTTTCTCTGCAATCGCTTATCCGATTGACAAAAAGTTTTCACCTTCGATGTGACTACTCATGCAGAATATTTTAATTATAATTATGATGTTATAGGTCACATGTGGTGGCAGCCATGTTGGAAAAACGGAAAAACGTTGGACATCTGTATCTCCAAAACCGCACTATGGAAAAAATTGAAACTTGGCACCTAGCAACTACTCTGCATTGTGAGTAAGGGTTGATATGACTATGACATCATCAGTGAAGTGGTATCCCAGTCAAAATTCGACACATAGAATGCTGCATTCAATCAGTATGAAAACTTGTGAGTTTAATCTCGGTATAGATTGGTTGACAGAAATTTTTTTATGACATCATCAGTCATGTGGTTTGGCAGCCACATTGTTTTTGTTTTTTTTTAAGGAAAAAATCTTCTTCTCCAGAATCGCTTTAAAGATCTAAGTGAAACTGCACAAAAATGATCAACTCGCCATGCAGAATAAAGTTTGATAACTATGATGTCATAGGTCACATGGTCTGGCAGCCATTGTGGATTTACCCTAAAACCCATCAAAAATCTTCTTCTCCAGAACAGCGGGACAGATTGAGGTGAAACTTCACACATCTATTCAGCATGCCTTGTTGATACTATGGTGATAAAAAAAAAGTGATGTCACATGGTTCCGTGGCCATATTTGATGGAAGAAAAATATTAAAAAATATTTCCTCTGGAACCGCTTATCCAATCGAAGCGAAATTTAAGAAATATCATCGAACATTATTGCTGTATACAGTGTGGAAATGATGATGTAATAGGTCATGTGGTATGGTAGCCATATTGGATAGAAAAACGAACCTTATCCGATCAAAATGAAACTTCACATACATGATCAACTACCAAATCATGGGCAGAGTCCAAATTTTTACTGCCATAGGTCACATGGTTTGGTCGCCATGTTAGTTTGAAAACTGAAAATTAAAAAACCTTTTTCTCCAAAACTGCTTAACAGATCAATGTGAAACATTTTGTTTTACATGAAGCAAGGGCAGTGGATCATAAATGCAAAGTTTCTATTGATCGCTACAGCAGTTTCCAAAATATAATTGTTTAATTATTTCCTTAAAACCAACGTGGCTGCCACATCATGTGACTGATGAGGTCATTGTTAAATAAAATATTTGCAGCAACAGTATTGCATCATCACTGCAAAGTCTCACATCAAAAGGCGAAGCGGTTTCAGATAAATATATATTTTTAATATGATCGACTCGGCATGGGGAATATTGGTTGAAAATTTCAACATCATCAGTTACATGGTCTCGCAGCCATGTTGGACAAAAAACCTTATCAGATCAACGCAAAACTCCAAAGACGTGATTGACACCCATTCTGAATTTCATTTGATAAAGAGGACATCATGGGTCAGGTGCCCGATCGAAGCGGGTTTGTATCAAAGCGGGACGGGCAATACGCTTTGTTTTTTCACCATAGAAATTTCACGAATTTTCACCATGCAATGCGACTACTCATGTAGAATGTTTTTGTGATAACTATGATGTCATAGGCACGTGGTGTGGCAGCCATGTTAGAAACAAGGACAAATGTGTCCAAGAGCCGCGTCCTAAAGGCAATAACAACAACTTCCGATATTTCGTCACGTGCCTTGATGGAGCCAATAGCGAGACCCGTCATGGAGGCTCCTGTTCATGACGAGAAAATCGTGTATTTACGAAATTACAAACATTAAATGGAATAATCTTTAAATAGTAACGTGAACTTTTCGAAACTTTAAACAAATGTCCGAATATATTTAAAAGTTGATGATAGATGCTCTCAAAAGGACCCTCAATGCGAGGATGTGTACAGGTGTTTAGTATTTAAGGAGATCCGGATCCTGTATATAAAGCGAGTCCTAAAGGTTTTGTCTTTACAGAAGAAGAAGAAGAAGAAAAAGAACAACAAGAAGAACAAGAAGAAGAAGAAGAAGGTAACAACGGCGGAGCTCTCTTAGAGCCAGCGTTCGCTACGCGAGACGCGGCTAAAAAGGAAAAACTTTGGACTTCTGTATCTCTGAAACTGCTCCATGGAAAAAATTGAAACTGGCGCATGTGAAGTATTCCCCATGGGAAATAAGTGTGATTTTTTTGATGATGTCATATGTGGCTTCATTATGACGTCATAATTTCAGATGTCAAACGTTATATCCGATCAGTATGAAATTTTTTGAGGGTCATCTGGGGCTAAATTGTAATTGGCAAAAAAATTGATGATGTCATCAGTCACGTGGTTCGGCAGCCATATTGTTTTTAACATAAAACCTTCAAAAATCTTCTTCTCTGTAACGGCTGAACAGATCGAGGCGAAACTTTACAGGTATGATCGCCTTTCTATGAGGAACATAAGGTTATCACCTATGATGTCAGAGGTCACATGGTTTGGCAACTATGATTTTTTTTGAAAAATGAACATTTTAAAATCTTATTCTACAGAATGGCTTGACAGATTGAGGGGAAACTTCACTTACATGTTCACCAAGCCTTGGGGATACCAGGGTGTTCACAAATAATTAAAAAGTCACATGGTCTGGCAGCCATATTGTTTTGAACAAAATTCTTTTTAAAAATCTTCCTCTTGAACTGCTTAATCAATCAAGGTGAAACGTCACAATTATGATCGAGTAGACATGTGGAATAAATGTTTTAAATTTCAACCTGATTGGATGCACGGTTTGAAAGCCAGATTTATTTAATATTTTAAATCTGGGTTCAGGGATTCTAATCAAACTTGGTGCAAGTATGTATAATGATGTAATAATGTGGGCAGAGGCATACTGGCGATGTCGTGACATCGAAGGTTGTCGTTCTAGTTGTTAATGCTTTACATTGACAGGCTGGTTCAAAATTTATGTCAACATGATATACTTTCTAGCTTAAATTATGTATACAATAATTGTCTTTCATAATAATACACTTCCTCTCCTCAAAAAGGAAATCCGCTGCAGCCACTTCCACAACAAACACAATGCTCTTTTCACAAAGAAACCACAAGGAAGTGTTCGCACACTCCACCTGGTGGTTGAGAATTATAGTACAGTATATCGTCAGATGAACAAATAAATCAAAGAGCAACTGTTACACCCTTTAGTCAGACAATCATGGAACAAGCCACGACCTGATGATCTCTTTCATTCTTAGTTTTGAGCAGCCCTGAATACTGAAAATAATGTTTAAGATTCAAGTATTAGAATAGGAAATGTGTGACTGATCCTTCCTATCTTTGTTGTAGTTTGCCTTGTTGGTTAGTCTTGTACAATGTTAACAGATTGGTTTATACCTGGTGACAGGTGACTGCCTGCTGCAAGCCGACTGCTTTTTCTTTAAGACGATACTCAATCGATTCCAGCTCTTCTGAAATTTCTGAAATTCTGTTTTCAAATTCCTCTTCAAAGCTCAAAGCTTGTTCTGCTTCTTTTTCTTTTTCATGAACCTACAAGACAAATTAAAAGAATGTCATCTTTTAAAGCCAAGCCATTACATTCATTTCAGAGAGGAAAACAATATGGCCACTATGGTACACCAATATGATATACTTGGCCTTGTTGTCAAAAGCAAACTCACATGATGTGGAAACAAACTAAAAACTCATGAAGTATGCTGCTGACGTTTAGAATGACTTCGAACACACTTTTGTATACAAATATATAAGCTTGTGGCAGAATAATATTATATATAAGCTTGTGGCAAATATAACTGATGTTGGGAAAACAAGCGTACACGAACAAGCAGATTGGTGTATTGATGGGAAAGGGGTAGAGGGAGAGAGAGGGTAAGAGATCTTCAGAATACCTTCAGCTTATGATGCAATGATGGAACACAAAACACACTGAGGCACACTCAAAATAATACCTAGATCCTCTGAAGAAGAAGAAGAAGAAGAAGTTTATTATACCAAAATAAATACAACTCCTTAATGAAAATCACACCTCCAAATTAGAAAAATAATACTTGTAGGTAAATGATGTCATCAGCGGATGAAATGGAAATTTAACATGCACAATAATTTGAGAATCTAACAAGCTTTCAAACTGATATTTACATTTTTACTTTTCAACCTGTGTTATCACAGAGACAATGATGATGTCACATCTTAACACAGTGTATTTCCATTTTTTAGGTATTGGTGATAACAGACACAAAATCAAATTGTTGTACTCAGAAATGTCAAATATATTCTGCACTGCTCAACACATCACGACAATAAGCCTCTACAGAGATCCTTTAATTAAATTCTGCACCAGACTGGGAAATCAAATGGAGATAAAAACAGATGTTTGTGAATCATGCTATCTTACATGATGATTAATAAATTTTGGACGTCTGGACGTCACAACATGGCCTATCACCAGATCCCTGATTGAGGGGGCTCCTCCCAAACTTCATCCGAAAGCCCTTGCGGACTTTCGCCTAACATTACGGAGCTTGAAAGGATTATTGACAGTTATGTGCAAGAGTACCATGTCGATGGGCGGCTAAATGACATACCGAATGACGCCGACCCCAAGGGGCTCCCTTCCCCCGTATTGAAGGAAAAGTGGCCGTCAGACAGTTTTGTCAGGGTTGCTAATGCCGTGAGAAAGGTCTGTGACACCCCTGGGATACAGTAATACCAAACTTTAATTAATATGGCTGCGTGAACTCCGCTCCCTCCAATGGTCATGCGGCATTGGATTGAGCAGAGTGAAATGGCCGCACGAACTTCGTGTTCCATGGTGGGTGAATGGGATGACTATGGGCAGAGCAATATGGCTGTGCAAACCCTGCTCCCTACGGTGGATGAACGAGACGACCCTGGTCATAGCAACATGGCCGTGCATACTCAGCTCCCTTCGACGGAAGAGTGGGATTGCCATGGAAAGACCAACGTGGCTGTGCGAACCCCCCTCCCCTCGATGGATGAGTGGGTCAGCCTTCAACAAAGCTGAAAAAACATTTGATGATAGACAGCCAAATCCTCTAAGCTCGCAGAAGGTGTATTGGAACAAGGTGGCTCCTTGGATGTGCCTTTGTCCAATTATTACATGAAAGTGTACAGTAGCAGCAGGATTATGTGACGCAGAGCCCAATACAAAACTTAGCCATGTCCGGTTTTCAGCAGCCATTGTACGTGGTGTCGGCGTAGGCGATGACAACGATGGGCAGCCGGCAGCCACTGGCAGTGCCACTGAAGCCAGTGTTGATATCGACGGGGACTCAGTGGCCACAGATGGTGCCGCTTTTTCCAGCGATGACAGTGACGTGTTTGGTGGCCACCGAGATGGCCATCTCAGCTATTACTCCTCTATGCTCCAAATGTAAGCTCAGCAACACGAGGAAACGTTCCATTCAGTGCCGGTTATGTAATATTTATGACAATAATTCGTGTGTTAAATTGTCTGAGCGTCAGGCAGTGGTGCTTATGTCCAATTGGTCATGCCCTGCCTGCCTTGGGATTGCACCAAAGCCTATCCCGGCCCAACCAATGGACTTTTCCACCTACTTATTGAGATGTCGTAATAATTTTAGGGCATGCCGTAAAGTACCCAAGGGTGCTCATATCCCTGTCACCGATGCTCTTGGCAAACTACTCCGTGACGATGTCCTTGAGAACCAGGCCCCATTTACCTGGTATCGCCTCCTTGTATTTTGACACTTTGGCCTTAGGGTGCCCGACAAAGAAGCTCCAGACTCCCCTGATGTCTCATTGACTTCTAAAGTCAAGCGTCAGGTGGCTGATTTTTTGGGCAATGGACGTCTTGCCACTGCTTCCAGTCATCCTTTCTGGCAACTCCACAATTAAGCCTCATAAAACCGACAACTCTCAATGCATAAACAGAAGGGTGAAAGCCAAATTTGCCGATATGGATATCAAGGGGGCCATCAGAGAGTTGGCATCTTGTGAGGGGCACGTCCCACAATCAGCCGAAACAACCGAAGCCCTCAAAGCCAAACACCCGGCTTCCCCGTCTGACCTCAACCTACCAGCCGCACCCGACGGGTGAATTAGCCAATGCAGTGGTTCTCTCTGAGCATTCCATCCAAATCGTGGTGAACCTTTTTCCATCTGCATCGGCTGCGGGCCTTGATGGGCTCAGACGAGGACATCTTCAGGCTCTTTTGGGCAAGGAATCTGCTGATGCGGAGGACTGCATTCTCTCTTCTCTTGCCCTGTTTATTAACATTGTTCTGCGGGGAGAGGTTTCCGAAGCCATGGTGTTTCGCTCTGCCCAAGCTCCTGTACAAGCACCTCCCTCCCATCTGAATGGTGCACAGCTAGGAGCTTTTGACCACACCATTTGCGAAACTGTTAGTAAAATCTCTATTGTTGCTTTTAACGATTCTGCTTGGATGCAAGCTACACTCCCAGGTAAGCAGGGACGTCTGGGTTTCAGGAGGGCTATTGATATCGCTCTCCCTGGCTTTATCTCCTCATTGCTAGCAGTCCACCCCATAATCAATGCTGTTCTGTCCCGCGTAAGCAATTTGGCACAAACAGGGGAGTTGACAGCGGTGGTGTCATGGAGTTCAGCCCATATCAGTGTTTGCGAACCCGAAGGCCTGTCCCGGCTTAGCCAAAAAGCATGGGTCGTTGAGGCAGCAAGAGTGTCTTTTGTCAGCCTGTTGAACAGTGTAGATAAGGTCATCAGAGCCCATCTTTTGGCCGCAGCCACTAAAGAAAGTGGGATGTGGCTTCACGCAGTCCCTGTTCCCTCTTTGGGACCACAGCTTGACCGTGAGTCTTTACGGGTTGCGGTTGCAATTCGAGTTGGAGCATCAGTCTGTGAGTGGCATAAATGTCGATGTGGCAGTATGATGGATACACTTGGACACCATGGTCTGCCATGCCATTCCAGTGCCGGTCGATCTTTCAGACATGTGACCTGAAACGACTTAGTCAAGCGTGCCCTTTATGGGGGCAGGGATACTATCTGTCCTGGAACCCCTTGGTGTAGACCTTGGCGAAAATACCCACCCAGATGGCTTGATCTTTGTCCCATACAAGAATGGGAAAAGCCTAACCTGGGATTGCACTTGTGTTGACACTTTCACCAAATCACACGTTTACAATACAGCCTCAATGGCTGGAGTAGCAGCCACCGATGCAGAAGTTCTGAAACGTAATAAATACGCCGGCCTCAGCCAAACTTATTTATTCAAACCAATTGCCGTCAAAACAATGGGAGTGTATGGCCGATCTACGACCAACATTATAAGTGATATCGGTAGAAGGCTCGTTGGATCCACTGGCGATATAAGGCAACTGGTCTGGTTCAAGCAGCGACTGAGCTTGGCCATCCAGCAGGGAAACGCCATTAGCATTCTGGCTTCGGCATGGGAAGAACAAAATCCCACATTAACACCATTTTAAAGTTTGTATTTTTATGGGGGTGTGGGGGTTTTACTCATCTATTTTGTTGTTTTTTTAATCTTTTTTAAATCTTCCATATTTACTTGGTTGAGTTTAATAAAAATTAAAAAAATATTATTTATCCATATTTAAACTCTTTAAACCTTAAAAAAAAATAACTAGTACATGCCTGTACGTGCGTGCCTGTACGTGCGTGGCCGTACGTGCAAAAAAAAAACAACTTTCAACCGCATGCCAGAAACAACAACCACACAGGTCGTTCCTTCGCTCTCGCGTGCCCGCACGTGCGTGGCCGTACGTGCAAACCAAAAAAAAAATAAAAAACTTTCAAACAACCACACAGGTCGTTCCTTCGCTCTCGCGTGCCCGTACGTGCGTGCCGTACGTGCAAACCAAAAAAATAAGATAAAACAAAAAACTTTCAAACAACCACACAGGCCGTTCTTCGCTCTGGTAAACGACGACTGGATTGGGGCATTGTGTTTATCTATAAATGCGCATAAGAAATCGAGAAATTATTAGAATATAGTAAGTCATCACTATCCGGAAGTGGTGCGTGCCCGTACGGAATGTTCACATGCATTCCACGAATTATCGCTTTCATTGAAGTAACAACTAAGCCTGGTGTTGGCTTCGTGGTTAGGGTGGTGGCTTGGGATCCTAGGTCCTGAGTTCAAGCCCGTTGGCCGCTGAATTTACACCAGGAGGTTGACTCAGCCTGTCATCCTTCCGAGGTCGGCGAAATGAGTACCAGTGTCCTGGTCCCGGTGTATGCCCCGGTTAGAATAGGCTGTGACATATCCCTGTGTGTCATAAGAGGCGACCAGGGTTGGTGTCAGGAAGGGCATCCGGCCATAAAACATTTCCTCAAGAAAAGCTAACCCTGCTCAGCAGGGAAAAATGGCTGTAAAAACGGCTGTATTGAAGTAACAACTGCTGTGATACTTACACACACAGAGTTAATTAAAATCCAAATTCAAATCAAGTTTACCTCCTGTCTTTGCTTGCCATGACATTCGCTGCCATTGACCATTGCCACTCCTACGCCATGGTAACTATGGTGCCCTTTCCCATCGGCCATGCCTACGCAGCAACGTGTCTTGTCATTGGTTTGGTAAATAAATGGCCATAACTTGGGAACCTCTTGTCTGATTAATATCAAACCTTGAAAAGGCACATACTCAGGTCCCCAGCAATATACCTGGCAAGTTTCAATTAGATCGGACCAGTGGTTGTCGAGAAACAGCAGTCACAGACACACCACACACACAGATTGCTGGAATTATAGATAGATAATAATAATAATGAATTCTTCTGCAAAATTTATCGTTAAAAAATTAAGTTATTTTGGGTGCCGAATTAAAGTGTAGATTGCCAATATTTATTCCAGTAATTAATCAAATACATGTTCTTTGTTAAAACAATAACCTCTCCTCAGACATGAAGCATGTGCACATGCAACACAAGCATCGTACTGGATGGATAATGCATGTGCGCAAGGAGCCAACTTGCCTGATGTCCAAAAGCCTGCAGAGCGTAGCTGACATCAGCCAATGCCTGAACTGTCTCCTCTGGTACGGCAATGCCCAGCCTCTGATACTTGGCTTGCTGTTTCTTAGCCAGTTCAGATGTGATGTGGTGGCGCTGGGTCATTCCTCCTCCAATCTCCTGCACCACAACAAACATATATAACATCAAGGTTTGGGATTGCTGATGTCAACTTCCAGCAATTACATGAGGAATGTCTGGAAATTCCCCACAAATACCTTTCTGAAAAAATAAAATAAATAGGAAGTTTGAGGATTGCAAAGAAAGTGTTACAGGTCTGCAGATGAGAAATGCTTTGCATAAAAGACCTGTTACAGGCAGTAGCTTAGCGGGTGCAAGCCCAAGAGTTGTAG
>CM068960.1:53038340-53089840 GCA_035128595.1 Eptatretus atami | reverse complement strand
TTGTAGCACGTCCTACGTAATGTCTGGTGACATGTAGGTGAGTCAATGAAGTGTAAATAAATGAATATTGGTGAAGATCTGTAAAATGTTGGAAGACAGTTGCTATGAGAAGAAAATACAGCATTCTAATAATCGAAAGGGGGTATATAAATAATCAATGCCTACCAGATGAATGAACCACACCAATTTAAATGTGGAAACCATTTTGTGCCTAAAGTAAAGCATGATGCCTTTGTTTGTTATTTTTGAATACAACCCAACCCCCTCGCAAAAACAAACAAATGAATGGTCTTGTTTGTAACGATGATTTGTTGAAGTTTTCTGTAAAACCTTTCTATTAAAAACAGAAAGTGCTTCATTGAAAACATGCTTCGAGACTGACAGCGCCTACCCGGATTCGGCTCAATTGATCACTGTAGGTACTATTGTCCAGCCCATGCAAAAGGGATGCACTCTCTTGCAGCCATGATTTCACATTGCCAAGTTCACGCTCCACTTCTTCTCGGACCAGGAGCTCTTCTTCCAAGAGTAGTCGCTGGTTTTCCAGGCTTCGACGCAGCCTGCATGCTCAAACATTATATTACAGTTGCTCAGTTAACATCACATACTTTGATATAATCATAAATCAAAAGGAACTTCAACGCAAGATGAGGCCATGAGTCCCATCAAGACTGTGCAATCCTACCAACACTCGCATACCGCTCTACCCCCATTGCTTCTAAGTACCTCTCCAATTCCAATTTAAATCCATCCACTATCTCTGCTGTCACAGCATTTCCAAGGAGAACACTCCAGATTCCATGCATAAACCACTCTCTTAGTGAAACACCCCTGCCTTAATGTCATCCTAACTCTTCTTTTCTTCACTGTCAAGTTGTAGCTCCTGGTCCTATCACTGTCAATTATGCAGAAAAACTCCTCAACTCTTATTTTGTTTACACCCTTCATTATCTTAAATATCTCAATCAGATCCCCTTGTACTCATCTCCTTTCTAATGTAAAAAGTCCTGGCTCTTTTAAACATTCCTTGTACATGTAGCTAAGTCACGCTAGGTCCAGAATCAAGCTCATCACTCTACACTGAACCCTTTCTATGGCAGCTATATCCTTTCTCAGACGTGGCGAACAAAACTGAACACAATATTCCAGAAGAGGCCTCACTAAGTTCCGAAACAACATAAACACCACCTCTTTTGATTTGTAATTTATCCAATGAAGAATACAAGCTAAAACCTGATTAGCTTTTCCTATAGTTGCCTGGCACTGAGCTCTCTGCTTGCCCCCCTCCCATATCTATTACCACTCTACTTCCCCCCACCCCCCCCCCCAACTCCCATATCAATTACCACCCCCAGATGGTTCTCCCATGTCACACACTCCAAGACTGCCCCTTGCATAATGTTATCTCTATTTTCATTATTCCTACCCATCCCCAGCACCTTACATTTCCTTATGATAAATTGCATCTGCCAATCTTCAGCCAATGAAAGTATCGACACTTTCCTGAATCAAATCTCTATCGTACAGAAACCCACCAGTCACGAACCCATATCCATTTACAAATGTCTCTCTCATTCCATAATTCATGTATTTGATACAAAGACAGGTGTTTGAAGTGAGAATGCATATTTATTGGAATCTTTTGACCATCTGTCGTCATGTGTCTGCAAATTATATTACACAGAGCATTCCAGATAAAAATTAATGACTTGTATTTTAAATTATTTTCACAAAAATGTTCATACATTTAAGCGATAAAACATCAGAATTTTGTTCTACGTGTGATTTTTGTTCTACTTATGTTCCTCATTTTTGTTCGTTTTTCTCTTTCCACATGATGGTGAGGAAATTGTAACAACTTACCATCAAATCAGCATTTTAAAAATGCAGCGTGATTTGAAGAGACACTCAATAGTGGCCGTCTCCGGCAGGAATACGGCAGAAATACCAGTAAGTCAGCAACAACCAATTTTTCTAAAACATATAATTCATCGTGATGCAATTGAATATGGATTGCCATTTCCACCGAGTATGCCTCGGGCCGAAAACATTGCATGCTGAGGAGGTAATTGCAGTTCTTGTAGCTTTTCCAACATCTCCAGAAGGCATCTGAAAGAACTGGCTTATTAAAGAACTAGATAAGGAACTCAGCCAAGACCTCACATAAAAAAAAACTCAAGGATTACATTGTTAAATAATGTTCAGGCCATTTCTGATGAAAAGTGTAACAAAATGGGCTGACTTTCCATGCCACTTGAGAAGAGTTTACAACCTTTAGAATCATGTGACAGCATACAAAGATATGTTCCTTAGTAATGATACAAACCTGCAGCCCTGTTCTTCATTATTGCCCGTTTTCATTTAAATACTTTTACATTTGTACGAATTATTAAATAAATGTTTCTTTTTTTATCTGGAACCCCCTGTCTATTTCGACCTCGGTTTTAAATGCGTACAGTAGGCTCAAATAAAATTTTGCATGATCCTCTACCCCAACATACGTCTCATAGTTGGCTTGCATAACCTGGAGGTTTTGAGCCACGGGATGTTCCTCTGTTGCTTCGCCCAAAATAGGGCCTCGGCCTTGCAGCAACATAACTTGCTGCAGCAGTACGGCTATACCGGCCTGCTCCTGCTCCATTTCCTGCCCAATGGTCTGAGCTTGCGCACGCAATGCCTTCAACTCCATCTGAGAGGCTGCCTCTGCTGGCCGTTCTGGTATTCGCATCTGGAGGTCTTTCAGCCCTTCTGATACCTGCTGTACCTGAAGAAATGAAAACATGTAGATTGCACATGTTATTAGACAAAGGAACAATGAAACCTGAAAAGTATCCCCAACTGAATCTAAAGGATTTGGTGAAATTTCCTTCTCATTACTTGTCATAAGCTTGTGTCCCTGACAGAGGTAGCACACTTTCTGTTGAGCTATGTACTTTGGGTTTGATTCTCGGCTCGACTATAAACTGTCAGATTTGTGTTACACATGCAGAGCATTGCATCATTGAGTGGTGGATGTTAGGCTAAGGACACATATGTTAGCATTAGTTGGTGAATGTTATAGACGGTGTCTTTCAATGACACGATGGTGACTTATCACCATGCATCCTGGACAAAGTACAGAAATTTCTGCAATGACTAAAGAGGGAACCATCAGCTGCATGGCGGAGCTCCTTAGTAATGATACAAACCTGCAGCCATGTGCTACATATGAGAGAAAACAGAAAGGATTGTGAGTAATTCCAGCTTATATAGCCATACCAATGGCAGGCTTTGCCTGTGCAAGCTACAAATCGAATTGGCTGGGGTTGGTAGCATTTGGTTTTATCCTCTGCATTTGGGTTATGGGTAAAAGTCAATGGCAATGAAAGTCGAAAAAGCAGGTGGTACTCAGATAAACTACACCCTTGGAAAATCAACTTTAGGCAAAATAATTTCTGGGAATGAGGATGATTTCCACTTAACACCAGCATGCACATTTTCACAGATTAATTTAATTTGAGCACTGAAAGACAGACTCGGTGGTGTTATGGTTAGAGCATCCGCTCTTGAGTCTGGGAGGTCGGTGGTTCAAACCCGGGTCGAGATCATAACAAAGACTTTTAAAATGGTATGTGCTGCTTCCTTGTTTGATGCTCAGCATTTAAAAGGATAGAGTACAGACAAACAAACATAAGTTGGTAATAATAGTGCAGGCTTTGAGGTCAGGTCAAGCCAGGCCAGATCAGATCTGTGACTTAGTACAGGTACCATGTAAACCTGTACTAACCTGTTTCATGGTCAGGTTGTCAGTGATGAAACAGTCTCCCCCACCAGGTTTCCTGGTGAGAAGGGTGTATGATATGGACATCCAGCAGGATTACAAACAAAACCTGTCAAAGGGCGGAGGAGCTCCTTGTGAGCCAACGGCCATCCATACCTGGTGCCCAACTGGGTGTGCAGACATCCTCTTGCAGTTGGGTTACCTTTTTCTAGGAGGTTTCTAGGGCATTATTTACTTCAGTCTGCCTGATGTACATCCATGGAACAACCTCAGTTTAACAATTAAACAAGTAAACCAAACAGAACCTTGCTATCCAGTGTGGTCTCAATGGCCTAATTTGGTCATTGTGGACAGTAAATAGCAGTACAAACACACATATAAAGTGAACATCATGGTACAGTATTGTTATACCTTATCAGTAAGCTGTTTCCATTTTTCCACAGCACTCTGCAGACTGCCCTCCTGCTCCCGTGCTGAGCTGTGTAGACGAGACCAACGCTGCCACACAGCCATCATTGCTTTGCTCATGGAAGCCTTGCTTGTGGGACTGGCACAGCCCTCAGCCTTGTGTGCCACCTCCTCCAGACTGGCTAGCTCTGCCCGGAGTGCTGTCACCGTCACCAAAAGGGCCTATCAGAAAAAAGCAGATTTATCTGTCACCAAACAAAACGTACTTCAGTTTGACATTTTAACAAATGCTGGCTTTGTTGCCAATGTTAATATTTTGGCGTAGAACCATTCGTTTTTGCATCTCAAAAAGTGTTGCGATCACTACGGTTGATTTTCCAAGTGATGAACATTCATCATGAAAGGCAGAATGGATGTCCGTAACCCTTAAAGGCATTCAAAAATGCCTTTAAGCTTGTGAGGAATTTTTACCTCCACCACTGAAGGCGGATTGAAGTTATGTATTCACCCCTGTTTGTTTGTTTGTGAGCACGATATTTCAAAAAGTTGTGGACGGATTCGGATGACACTTGGGGGACAAGTTGGGTATGCGACAAGGACGAACTGATTAGATTTTAGTGAAGATCAGGCCTATCATTGGGATACAAAACGTAAACTGGTCAGCTTGGTGGAGCCATCCTAGTCTTTGGTTAATGTTTCAGTTTAAAACAAGTACTTCTTCTTATTATTCTTCTTGTGTTGGTTCACTTTTCATCGCCACTGCAAAACACAGGCCCTGGCACAGGAGTTGAGACCTTCAGATTGTCTGGTCTGCATTGGTCCAGTAAGAGAGGGTAATCTAGGAGGTGTTCCATTGTTTTGAGGAGTCTCTCACAATCAAAATCAATAAAAACAAGTACTCCTGATTGATAAAAGTGCAATAGTGGTTCGATTGAAAGTAATAATGTAAAAGTAATTCGGAAGTGCCTCTCGGTGCACCAATTATTGCTAGAAGCAAGAGAGCAGTCGTTGGGGGGGGGGGGGCAAGAAAATAGGCAGCTTTGATTAAGTGAGTGAAACTTTTTTTTTTTTCGAAATTCCTCACAAACTTGCGGGACAGGATTCTGATTGTATCTATCATGAAAAACGGCGTACACTGAGCAAATTTAAGAGGGTTTTGGCAGTATAGCTGTAAACACAATCATGATACCAGGGCATGCAACATCACAGCCATTAATGGATTGAACACGTATGTCATGAAGGAGCAGCAGAAAGAAATTCTTGTTGAAGAACCATCCATTCGTTTTGGGAGCATGAAAGCAACACTACACCAGCATCCAGGTTTCTGTAAAGTCTGTAAAAGTACGTTTCCTCAAACTACCATCGTATTTGATTTAAAAAAAAGAAATAGCCCTGTGGGGGACTGGCGGATATTTTCCCAACAGGTGGGGTGAAAATGAGTGTTTAGGTTGAGGGGCCTTCCCCCCCCCCTTCATGAAGTTGTAAGGTAAGGGGGAGCACAACTTAAGTTAACAGCATGGTCCTTATGTTTCATGAAGAGTTTGGTCTACATCTGGCTGTTAATTTCTGAGAATTTTAAATAAATTCTCTGAATTTGAGGCAAAACCCTGCTAGGGTTCGTGAAAGCCCAAGGTCTGAAATGGGCATTTACACAAAATCCTTGTAATTGATGATCTTGATGTGTGCCCCTCCATGGTTCAGACAATCATTGATCCTGACTCCAAAGTTCTGTCCAACTTTCCCATAGCTCTCATGTGGCACTGCCTGGAGGTAGTCTGATACCTCCTGCTTCAGATCATCCAGTGTGGCAGGGCAGTTGGTGTAGACAGAGCACTTGGCAGCACCCCAGAACCAGTAGTCCAGAGGGTTCAAATCTGGGCTATGGGGTGCTCAGTCATGAGCAGTACCCAGGGCAATGAGGCGGTTTCTGAAGATCTGCCACAGGAAAGTGATGGAGTCACCAGCTGTATGCGGGGGTGCACCATCCTGCATAAACCAGGTCGTGCTAAGCTTGTTTGGGTTGACCTTTTTGGCGAGATCATTATGGAACTTCTGGAGCATGGCCCGGTAGCGCTCACCGTTTATCGTCACCATCCTGGTGTTGTCATTCTCAAACCTGGCCCTAGCTTTCCCCATCTTGCATTGAAGGTGTAGAAGCATGTGACCTTAGGCCCTTTCAGGTACCTCTCAGTGATCTCAGGTGGTTCTGCTCCAGAAAATGTTGTTTGGTTGTGATGGCACCTTCAAGTGGAAATGGGCTTCATCACTGAACCAGATCAGGTTGATCCAGTTTGGGTACTGCTCCATCCTGTCACTGAGCCAATTGCACATATCAAGGCTCCTTCTCATGTCATCTTGATCAGATGCTGAAAGGGAAAAGCTTCAGTTCCTAAGTGAGGATACACCAGACTGATGTTGGTTTGATGCTGAGCTCCTGGGAGCATCGGTGGTGGGACTTCTTGGGACTGTCCACTGCAGAATCCCACACGGCTTCGATGTTGGCCTGGCTCTTGGTTACTATGCTGGCCTGCCACTGTTGCCCTTGCTCTGGTTGGTGCTGTACCCTTGTGCTCAAATGTTTCCATAGTTGAATGGCACAACTTGTGGGTCCATCACGTGTTCTGAGGTCGTATTCCCAGCAGAACCTCGGCGGGTGTACATAGATTTAGTCTCATACCACAGAGCCACCACTTTTGTCTTCTGTTCACTGTCAATGGCGAGTTGAGCTCTGGAGCTAGAAATCCCAGGGAACAAATACCACAAACACCACCAAACCCCGAAAAGGAAAATGGTATAGGTCAAAAACAAAGAAATGGCAGGAAGTCAAAGTTGTATCAATCTTTTTGAAACACTCTGTAGTTGGAGTGAAAAATATGTTTCAGTGAATATGTCGAATTATGGGAGGGAGGCCGTGGCCTCCTTTCCAGGAGAGATACGGCCATGGGGAGCACAACTTTCGGTTAGGGCATGGTCACGATGCCACCTGACCAGAACACAACCCCATGAGATCTTGCTGTCCTGATGCATCGTAGGAAATTTGGTCCATATGGGTTGGGTAGTTTGTGAGGAAAAGATGTTTTCGTCAAATGTTAACAGACGTACATACGTACATATGGACGGATATACGGCCAGACACCGGGACCCAATCCATGAGGATATTTCAGAGAAATAACCAAATAAAACAATTGAGAAGGTGTGCGCAGTGCTGCCTTTTCACAAGTAACATTTTCGTGCCTGTTACAAGTTATCCTGATGACATCGAAAGTCAACTACAAAGTGCAAACTGCTGACAAATGTAGAGCGCATGAGGCAGGGAAATTCTCTACTCTGGCCATGAAGGTCATTAGTTAGCCAAATGGGTTTTTGCAGAAATCCCCATAGTGACATGGTAACTACCCTCCAAAAATTTGTTTCCATAATCTTTTTCTCAATATCATAATTACTGCTGCCTTCCACTAGATTTAAAGCCACAACTTCTAGAATGCCAGTTAAGTGTCCTGACCATCATACTCCTTTGCTTTCTAGTTACACCAGGCACAGCCATGGGAATGCATTTTTGTTCGTCCTCAAGTTTTCTTCTGTTTTTTTCCTTTCCTTCATCTTCTCATTCTTAACTGCATTAGTTTTGGTGACAGGTCCTTGATGAAATGTTGTGAGTTCCAACCATGGCTTCATATGCCCCGTCTGTTCCTGTTTGTTTGAGCTAATTTGAAAACAAGATAGTTTTTAAGGTGAATACTTCAATTCTGGTAACATCTCATTGGACCTTAACAAAGATCACAAAAATATTCGGTATCAGTGAATCCCAAACAGAAGTTGTCAATCGATGATCGCAGATGGATATGAATTTAGGTGAAAAATTTTTTTCTTTGTAATGGAAAAATTTATGCTTACTTTATGCAAGATGATGACAATAAAGATCGTTGCCACGATAACCGAATGACAACAATGTGTCGAACTATATGTTTCCATACTCCCATTAACATTTGATGCCACTCAAACATCTAGTGCCAGCCAATCAGCGACACTAAGGTAACACCTGTCTGCCTTTACAGAACTTACTGGGAAGTTCAGTGATGTTGCATTTGCTGCTGAATGGCTGTTATGAGCTATGGGGGGAGGGAGGGAGTAGGGGTAATGTCACAGTATCGCAGGGTAGATCTGTCTGTGTGTGTTTCTTCTACTGTATATCTTCGAAGGCTCATAGGCCACAGCTCACAACATATTGCATATTTGCATACAAGGGCATAAAGTGAAAAATATGATGATCATCAGACAGTGATGTTTCGCTTTTGAAATATGACGTTTGTTTCCCTTTAAACATGGTTATATTGAATAAACCCCATTCTGCTGGTGTGACTGCATCGTCACCATACCTTCTGTTGTTGCAACTTAGTGGTGGCCTCCTGTGCAGTTGAAGGCTTAGAGGAGGAAAATTGAGACAGCTGCGTCTCAGTCGTGTTAAGATGCATGATCACTTTCTGTCGAGCATGCTCGTATTGTTTCCAAACTTCCATGTAACTAAGAAGGGGAAACAGGAACAAAGTAGGTTGCAATAAGAGATAATATACACTGTAGAGTTATCTCGAAAGTGTTTCCTTGTGAGATTTTGCACTTTAAATATTTATTTGTATTCTTGTACATACTGTCTGCTGGACTTTGGGTCCTTCTCCACCAAGAAGGCAGAAAAGTTCTGTCCAGACTCGACCCTAGCTGCTTCGGTGATGGGTGCATTATGACATCATATGTGCCCATGATCTCCTGCTGCTCTCGATTCTCCTCTGTCTGTTCTATTCAACTTGTTCTCATTTGGCTGCCTCTCATCTGACTGGAACTCAGCAAACATCATTCCTGTCCACAATAACAGTGCAAAACCGATCCTCTCAACTGTAGACTAGTCAGCTTGCTTTCAATTCATTAGAAGCAAAGTAAGAGAATCCATCATCGCGACTGGTGTCAATTCTTTCTTGATCTCAAACAGCTCGATCTCTGGCAATCAGGTTGGATTCCATCCATGTTGCTCAATGCTGGACATGCTGCTGATTCTCTCTCAGCAATGGTTGGAGGCCCAAAATCTGAAATAAGAGGTTATCAGGAACGTTTCTTTTGACATATCTCAGTCATTTGACACAGTCTGGCATCCTGCTTCGCTCACCAACTTCTCTGCCTCTGGCATACAAGCCAGTCTTCATTCCTGGATTTCTGACATCCTTCACTCATGCAGTCAATGTTTTGCTCTCAATGGAACCTTCTCCTCCTCTCTCCTCGTGGAAGCTGGAAATCACCAAGACAGTGTGTTCGGTCCAGTCTTGTTACTCATCTGCATAAATGAGCTCGCCGATGCTCTGGAAACTCTCTATTCCTGTCTGCATACAACTTCACACTGTGTTATACAGTACCCCCATCCCACTGATCGGCAGTCAGTAGCTGCATCACTGTCTGCTAATATGGAAATTATTCGATGTTGGTAAATTAATGGAACAGTTCTTTCAATCCTGGAAAAACTCACAGTCTCACACTGTCGCTACAGAAGGATTCTCACACGAACCCACCTATTTCCATGCTCAGCCACTGAGAGGTTCACTTGTTGACTTTCTAGGCCTTACAATCACCCATGACCTCTCCTGGGCCACTCAAGCAGTAAACCTGGTTTCCAAAAACAGGTGCATACTGAGCATCCTCAATAGTTCCAAATTTTTGCTATAAAAAAAATCAAAACTCCTCAGTTTATAAGGCCTTTGTGACCAGCTCAATGGAGTACTGCCCTCTGCTATGTGCTGGGGGCACCAGCATTCCATATTTCTCCTCCAGATTATCTAGCATCTAAAGCTCTCAATATTATTGCCATCTCCTCTGATGACACCTTAGTACAAGGTCTGCTGTTCTCGCATTGCAAGCAGGTCAGCGGACTACCTGTTTTGTTTTTATACTGCCTCTCCTCTGGTTTAGCTCCCTTTATGGTCTCAGCCCTCGAATCATCCCCAACAACCTCAGGATTTATATGTTCTTCTAGTTACCCACTCCTCATTAAATTTGCAATGTCCAGGCTGATTGCATACCTCAACTCTTTTGTTCTCATGTCTCCTCTAAGTTGAACTGTGTCCCAGAAGCTGTCTATACTCTTCCCTCAAGAGCATCTGGCGCAGGTGCTGCACTGCCATCTCATGTCATACCCCATCATTACCCACAATCGATATTACCCTCATTAACCAACTACAGACCAGCAAGGGAAACCCATCCTAACTTAACCATCTTACTTGTATGAGAATAAAATGGTTAAAGTTATCTGCTGTTAAAGATCACAAAGTGCTGACATTTTGATCTTTCCCCTTCATTAAAGCAAAGGAGCTCCATCGGAGCCTTTTACTTACAGGTTCCAGTGTTGGATTATTGTTTGAACTAAATTGGCTCAATATTGACCCTTGGGATGAGTATACTTAACTCCGTTGACTGATCTTTTCACCAAATTTTACCTATATTCTTCAATAGTCAGTGTGACTTCTTTTTGGCTTGAGAACTGTTTCAACAATATATATCATTCATCAAATCCGTTTATGGATTATGCTTGAGTCCATTTTCTCCCAACATTTTTTAAATGCATTCGAGAGTCTAATATACTGTTCACAAAAATTTTAGCTCTCTTGCAATTGCAGCAGGGAAATAAGATATTACAGTTAAAATAACTAGTTCCGGCTTTTACTTTGCAGTCTGTGGAAGATTACATGGTACAACTTGTCAGTTCAACACTTGGAGGAAGTCCACTTCATTCTGAGGAAGGCCAGTGTGCCAGAAATGCATCCATGGATTGACTTCCTTCCAAAGGGATGGCTTGGCATGACTGATACTGTGGGTAGCAGTGTGTAACAGCGAACACACAGATTGTTTGCAGGGTGTGGTTCTGTGTCTTTCACAGACAAACTAAAAACTAGAACTAGCTGTTGTAAGTGTATATGTTATATCCCGGCTGCACAAATTCTCGTAAACTGTGTAATAGATGCCTAAATAAGGTGGATGTGTAGCAGGCACCCCCTGTTGGTCAGAACCTTGCGACAAGTTCTGGCATGGCACAACTGTTGAGGGTCACATTCCAGTGAATGAGGTACTAATCCGGATATATATATATTATAATATATATATATATATATATATATATATATATATATAATATATAATATATAATATATATTGTACCTCCTAAAATTTTCCCAGGTACACCTTGAGTGCAACTACCAGTTTAACTCATCCGTTCAGTAGTTTATGATGCATATAACACAGAAAGACAGCCGAAGAACACGTGGGCTAGATTTGTATACATAATGGAGACATAAGTTTGGGGCAGTTGGTAATATCTATAGTTGAGAAGAATGGTACATCCAACCAAAACACGTTCTGAGTTTTACTCTACCTGTTTGCAAACAAACAAGCAAGAGCAGCCCCAGTCTCATGCAATGTTTCATCCACTAACTAACCCACGGGCTTCCATCTGCTCTTGTTGTTTTGGAAACAAGTTGGCACAGTAGATATTTTTGGTTGGATGCAGCTTTCTCATATATATATAATATATATATATATATATATATCAATATATATATACACTCCACAAATTTTTATTGAAATTTAAGCAGTTCAAGTCCAGTGAATAACCTGAAATGGTACAAAGCTAAGCGTAACTGCCAGAGGTTAAAAAAAAGTTTAGGTTACCAAAAACTGAAAAATAATGGAAATTTCAGAGTTGTTAAAAAATGGCCCTTTTCAGGAACAAGTAATGGGTTAGCAACTGCAGCTGTTCTGCAGCAATGGAAGTAAATTAAGCTTGAAAGTTGATGTAACCAATTCCATTACAGGTGTCCCAACTTTTGTTGATTACTTACAAACCCTCTGTCTGTATAAAAGCAGTGTTGGAACAGACTGTGTTGCTGCACCCTCTGAAGCATTATTTGGACAATATTGCACTGCAAGAAGTAGTATATTGCTCTCATAATGGCGAGAAAAAGACAACTAACAAAGGAAGACAGACAGACCATTATAACACTTAAAAGTGGAGGTCTTTCTTTTGGAGAATTGCAAAGAAGCCAAGGTGTCAGTGAGTACAGTTTCCTACACCATCAAAAGGCACTTGGAAACTGGAGGAAACTCTGACAGGAAGAGGTCTGGCAGACCCAAAGCCACAACACAATCAGAAGGCAAGTTTCTGAGAGTCAACAGCTTGCGTGATAGGCGGCTCACAGGACAGCAGCTTCAAGCACAGCTTAAAACTGGTCGTAGTAAAGAAGTCTCAGTTTCAACTGTGAAGAGAAGACTTCGAGCTGCAGGTTTGACAGGTCAGTGGCAGTAAGAAGCCATTGCAAAGATGGCGAAATAAAAAAAAAGATGCTTGCCTGGGCCATGAGCACCGCCAGTGGACTACTGAAAACTGGAAGAAGGGCTTATGGACCGATGAATCAAAATTTGAAATCCTCGGTTCATCACGCAGGGATTTTATACGCCTGAGTTGGCGAAAGGATGACTCCTCAGTGTGTGACAACAACTGTCAAACTGGAGGAGGAAGCGTGATGATCTGGGGCTCTTTTGCTGGATCCAGAGTCGGCAACTTGCACAGGTGACTCGCACCTGAACCAAAAGGGCTACCAGAGCATTTTGCAGCGCCATGCATACCCTCTGGTCGAGCCAAGTTGGTCAGGGGTTCATCCTGCAGCAAGATTAACGACCCAAAACATACCTCCAGGCTATGTCAGAACTACCTTAGAGGAAAAGAATAAGATGGTAGGCTTCAAATCATGGAATGGCCAGCACAGTCTCCAGACTTAAACCCTATCGAGATGGTGTGGGATGAACTGGACAGAAGGGTGAAAGCAAAGCAACCTACAAGTGCAACACATTTGTGGGAACTTCTGCAACAGTGTGGGAAGAACTTTCCGAACAATATTTGATTTCCATTGTGGAAGGAATGCCATGAGTTAGTTCGGCTGTTATAGCTGCAAAAGTTGGCTACTTTGATGAGTCAAAATTGGAATAAATTTTGTTCAACACAACGATTCCATGATTTCGTTTTTATCTGCAATTGTTTATTTGTTCTATGCTTTAATTTCAGAGTACATTGAAACATTAAACTGCTTAAATTTCAGTAAAAACTGGAACAATGGTGGTGTTCTAAAACTTTTACGGAGGGATAGAGTATATATGTATAATATATATATATTATATATATTATATTATAATATATATATATATTATATATTATACATATATATGCACACACACATATATTATATATCATTATATATTTATATGCACACACATGTATTATATATATATATGTACATATATACAGATATATATATATATATTGTATACAGATATATCTGTATATATTGTTACGGCTGTGGAAATTCGCAACACCATTCAGGTCCCGTAGGTGAGGTATTTCTGAAGTACATGTATAGTTAGCCCCAACCCGTTGTTTAGAGGGATTAATGTGATTCATTCGGGCTGCGACACTTTGAGTCAGTCGTTTTTCTGTTCTTTCTTTATTTTGAACCAACCACAACCACAACCACGCCATCCCCACCACAGCGCCGACCCGCCTGCGGCCGCGCCGCCTCCGCCATATGCGCGACTGCATCTTCGCCATCCGCCATTCTTTCCCGCGCGAGGAGTGTGACAGAAGCGGGGTGGGGCAGCTGGCGCCCGATTGGTGGACGCGCGGTGTGACGCGGCCAGGGAGGAGGAACGCCCTCTTCGAGACCTTTCTCGAAGCGCCTCGAAGGGGGGTGGAGCAAAGAACCGGGCGGAGCAACAGGGCGGAGCTCTGTGGTATAAAGGACGCCGACGGAGAAGCTCAAGAAGAGGCTGTTCACGAGCGCTGACTTCCCTGAGCCGGAGGGGCCGACGAACTGCGTCTACACGGCCGGTGCAAAAAGCTGATGTGGGAGCGATTTTACTGGCGATAATAAAGAAGCTGACCTATGATGAACTCAACGTTGAGAATGAGCTTCCTGATTTTCCTGATCTGCAAAAAGCTCTCGGTCTTTTTCCCCCTTGTTCGTGGAGCTGGTGGAGCGGAGCTGTGAGGAGTCGTCGAGTCGGCAGTAAGAGGACGGCGAAGGAGACGGAGCTCGGAGTTGAGGTCGTGGGAGAGGGCTCGACGGCCGCACCAAGGGAAGTCCTTTCTTTTCTTTTCGGGATTTATTTTGTGTGGAACTTGCTGTTGGCGCCGTCTGTGAAGTAGAACTGTTAAGTGTTGCCGTGTGTGCGCGTAGTCGGTTGTAGAGCTGCGTCGTCGTTGCTTTGGTTTTATTTGATATATGTGCATTTCTGACTGTTTGGCTGTAAATACGTGCCTTATGTGTGCCATCCGTGTTTGTGAATTAAACGTGCTTGTGTGAACTGTTCCCCGTTTCGCTGCGTCCTTCCCTTTATTGAACCTCCATCTTGCTTCGCGTAAAGGGTTCGTAGTGGGCGTGATACGCCCGATAATTAATCTGAACCGTCAAGGTCGACGATAACACCGCTCGGTTATCCCGATAGCACGGAACGGGCCGCTTAAGCGGTTCGTGTCCGGAGTCGACCTGTGGCGTGGTGCAACCCTCGGTAGGTTACCCGTGCGAGTACTTAGGTATATCGACTTTCGGCGATTCACCCTACCTCGCACGGTAGAATGCGGACTGGGTTGTGGTGAGGTTAAACCCCCACCCGTGACTAGCTCCGGCGTTAGTCCGAGAGGGTCACGACTGAATTGTCCGTCGCGTGGGCGAGCGGCCGCGATTCGAGTCACGTGGCCGTTCGCACGCCGGCGGGCGCGAATTCGCAACACTGGTGTCAGAGAGCGGGAAAACGAACTCTCCTGTCTCCAGCTAAATTCACGGGAATCGGTCCAGGGGTGAGAGAAGCGACCCCCGATTCCCTCCAAATTACGAGCGATTAAAATTAACCCGTTACGTGAAATAAGATGGCGTCTCAAGGGCGGGCCGGGGTATTAGAAATGTATATTGTGTAGTAATATTGGATCCATGGCCAGGATGTAGACCCCGAGCAGGACATTGGTGTGCAGGAACAATCTCCCCCCCAGTCGAACCCAGAGCCCGAGATGGGCGCGGGAGCGGCCGCGGTGTACGACACCTCCCCTCCCCTCCTCCGAAACCCTCCCCCGATCCCTGCCGAAACGGCTCACCCAAGTGCACCCGACATGGCCCAGCTATTCGCCATGCTGGCGGGAATAAACAGTGAAATGGATGACATGGAAGCGAATACGCAAACACTGCGGGGTGAGATGCAGCGAATAGAACGTGGCCTGCAGGCAGACATAATGGCAATGGCGAGGAGCGAAACGCGGGCAGGGGAGTGCGTAATGGCGACGCCACGTGTGGGAGCGAACGAGCTGGGAGGGGGTGCAACAGCTGTCAGGCCGCAGTGGAGGGCGGGTGAGGACAAATTAATTCGGTGGACGTGTTGGGCGAGGGTAGTGACGGAAAAAGTGACGGTGACCGAGGAAAAACTAATTGGGTGACGGACGTGCACGAGGGAGGTAAAAAGGGAAGAGACGGAAAATAAAATAGTGGAGACACGGGAGAAGTGAGGTGAATTGGACGGGGTGAAGACGAACAACACACACAAGAGTTAGTGTAGGACGATGAAGGGGAGCTGGTGGACTGTTTTGTGACCCGGTGTAGCAGCTGGAAGGCCTCCTCCAGGAACGAGGGGAGGGAGTATGCCCTTGAGGCGAGTCACGACCAAGTGAGTTTGGTCGTGTCGAGCGAGTTCGAGGGACGGGTGCTGCGGACGAGTGCACGCCGAGCTTGGGGGTATAGAGGCCCCGGAACCCTTTGTGGTGGCACTGATCCCCGGTGTGATTGTCCCCAGTGTGGGTTGCCCCGGTGTGTGTGGTGTCGAGGTGTGTGTTTACAGTGTGGCGAAATGCGTGCTGCAACGCACGCATAGCGCGGGTACAAGGGCGTGTGTGAGAGCTACCGGTGTGGTGACAGAGACTTCGTGTGTGGAGGACCCCAGGTGTGAGTGCGCCCCCGTGTGTGGAAGCGACCCGTGTGTGAGTGGTGTGGTCGCGAGTGTGCCAGGATGCGTGCTTCCCAGCACGCCGTGTGTAAAAGGGGCACCGCAGGCGGAAGAGGCCACGTGCATGCAGGAAATAGCACGAGTGAGTGAGCGGCCGAGTGTGAGAGGGACAGTGTGTGTGAGAGAGCGGTATGTGAGGAGATGTCGGTGGGCATGTGCGAACATGCAGCCGCGTCTCCCGGTGTGAATGTGATGGAGTGGAGTGTGGGTTCGTAACACGCAGGTGTGCGTGGATCGAATGGCGACGACGACGGCGACATGTGAGAGACAAGGGCCGGTAGTGGCCATAGTTGGAATGGGGACCGCGCCGGGTTCACCCAGCGGCGAGCGCGAGGTCCGTGCCGTGCAGCGCACGAGACCGCCACGTGCTCGCTTGCGGGAGTGAAACCCGGTCCGGAAACGCCAGCGGTGGATTGCCGATTCCGCGGACGACAAAGGTTAGGCAGGATACGGATTTGGACCGGATGGGTTCTCCACGCGAGCTTGTGTTAAGCTCCAACGGCAGAGCACATGTGTTCGCGTGGGGAGCCCCTCGGAGTGCGAGGTTTGCTTTTGTGGTGCGCACGGTGACGTCATGGCTGCACGTGGGGTTGGAATCCGGCAGGAGGGTGAATCCCTGCCGGATGGTACCGTCCAAGAGGGACGAGGTACACGTGCAGCTGCATGACGTCACGGGCAGGTGCAAAGTGCGCGAGCTGCGAGTTGCCGCGCTGGTGCTGCGAAAAATTGGAAAAAAAAAATTAACGAAAGCAAGCCTCGCTTTCGGGTGAACAGGATTCCCTCGGCAAGGGTGGAAGACCCCCTAGGCTCAGGGCACAGGATACCACTAGTTAGGGGGAAGGGTTAGCTTAGCTAGACCGGCTCCATGGGGCAGGGGTAAGTCCTCATTGGGCCCGTGGAATGGATTAGGTAGAGGATGTTAGATGAGATTTAGGAGGGGAAATGATTTTTAGAGATTTTGTGACAGTGACAGACTGTGAATGAGTAGAGGGGACGTAGCTTAGCTACGTAGTGTTAAAAAGGAACGTGCTGTAGTTTAAGGGACGACGTGGAGCACGAGGTAGTTAGGGATGTAGTGAAAAGGATGGCAGAGTTCAGCGGTGGGTGTGGAAAAGGTTGGTGAGCGGTGTGGAGACATGTTGAGTGAGTGAGGCCAGCGGGTCTGTGTGTATGGAGCGAATGTGGAATGCATGGTGCGATGAGTGATTGGGGGGAGAGTGACTCCGCCCAAGGACCCCGGGGTCAGTGTAAAGTGAGTTAGTGGGTTAGTTAAATTGACAAATGGAAGTCGTTGTTGTTGGTGGGAGTGTAGCTCGAAACCTGTTTTGAAGGGGTGCAGGAGCCCTGTTGACGGGCTGGGAGCGTGGCTGCGAAAGGCGAGTATCGTGAGTGGGTACCCGGGCACCGGGCTAGTCGGCCGTGGTAGGCCAAGGGCCCATGTGGGGCCGGGATAGCGTAGTGGCACGGGTGCGCGCCGCATGTGTGCGGGGCCCGGAGCGCCGTGAGCCGCGTGGGCAGTGTTGTGGCACGGGTGACCCTCGGAAAGGGGCCGGAGGCCAGCCTGCCAGTGAGCATTTCAGGGGAGTTGCCATGGGGGCACTCCCCGGTGTTTAGGGAGCTGGTAGGCTCGGAGGCATGTGTTGCCCGGGGTGCCATCGTCGGAGAATCGGCAGAGGGTAGTGCCTGCCAAGGGAGCCACGCGTCCAGCCATGAGACCGTGCAGGGCACGAAAGAAAATTGGGGGGCGAGGCCCGAAATTGTGAGGACACCAACACAGGCGACGGGAATCTGGGTTGATGAACCAATAGATTAAGCGCGAGGCGCTTGTTAGAAGCCCCGGGGTAGTTTAAAAGTAAATGGACAGGGTAGATTAGGAAGTGTACCCCTCCGCACCATCCATCCCTTCGCTCACGTTGTGGCCGCTGGACCCACTTTGGGTTAGATCGCTGAAGTCTGGGGAGCCATCCTGGGGCTTGAGTTGGGCCTCGACACAGGACGCTAGCTCTCCCTCATTCCCCTCCGGGAAGGGAACGTAGGGGTTGGGAGTAGGCTAGATGACGAGATAGGTTAGCCGAACAAGGACGATAAAGGGGGTTAGGGGACGATTTCTAGTAGGGAAGTAAGGATGAAAATATAAACAAACAAAAAATAAGTTGGGGCTAAATTGGGTTTTACAAATTAAGGGAGTGGGTATTGACAGTGACAGGCAAAGGCGATAGGTTGGGAGGGAGACCTAGGGTAGGTCCGAGCCCGCCTTCCGAGTGGCCAGCCCCACCGCACTCCTCCACCAACCTCCACTGCATGGACAGAGCCGGCCAACTTCATCGGCTGGCTGTGTGCTTCAAGGCCTGTGCCGGCCAACTTCATCGGCTGGCTGTGTTTACTGCAAGGCCTGTGCCGGCCCACTTCATCGGCTGGCTGTTTACTGCAAGGCCTGTGCCGGTTGGATCGTCTGACGGCTGTTTTTGCTTCAAGGCCTGTGCCGGTCGGATCGTCCGCCGGCTGTGTTTGCCTGCAACGGCCTTGTTCTGCAGCGTGTGTTTGCCTGCTGCCTTTGCCATGCCATGCCGCCGCCCCTGTTCACCAGCCCCGTTCAATTTTGCTTTGCCCCCCCCTGTTCATTTCCATGTGCGCCAGGATCGTCGTCACAACAGTTTGCAAGCTGCAAGAACTGTCCTGTTGGCAGCTACAACACGGGCCTGCAGTGACGGCCCGTGCGCTGGTTGACTTTTGTTTTGCTTCCTGCAGAGTCCATAGATCCTGGCCATGGTTTAGTGAAAATTTATAAGGTTAAAGTGTTAAGTTGTGTATTGTATATGAGTGCGCCCCCGGCATGTGTGTCTTAGCGCCGGCAATTTTTATTAAGTCGTCTGTATGAGTGGGTTTGTTTAGTTAGTTACTCAGCCCTCAGGTTATTTATTTTGGGGACACGAATACCATGAATGTCGCACTCAGGGATCCGTAGGTAAAACGTACTGGGGAGAACTACACATGATGGCACACGAGAATTTGACGACTCGGACGAGTCTGTAAAAAGGGGAGGGGTAGTGTTACGGCTGTGGAAATTCGCAACCACCATTCAGGTCCCTATAGTGAGGTATTTCTGAAGTACATGTATAGTTAGCCCCAAACCCGTTGTTTAGAGGGAATTATGTGATTCATTCGGGCTGCGACACTTTGAGTCAGTCGTTTTTCTGTTCTTTCTTTATTTTTTGAACCAACCACGTCAACCACAACCACGCCATCCCCACCACAGCGCCGACCGCGCTGCGGCCGCGCCGCCTCCGCCATCTGCGCGACTGCATCTTCGCATCCGCCATTCTTTCCCGCGCGAGGAGTGTGACAGAAGCGGGGTGGGGCAGCTGGCGGCCGATTGGTGGACGCGCGGTGTGACGCGGCCAGGGAGGAGGAACGCCCCTCTTCGAGACCTTTCTCGAAGCGCCTCGAAGGGGGTGGGAGCAAAGAACGGGGCGGAGCAACAGGGCGGAGCTCCGTGGTAAGGACGCCGACGGAGAGGCTCAAGAAGAGGCTGTTCACGAGCGCTGACTTCCCTGAGCCGGAGGGGCGACGACTGCGTCTACACGGCCGGTGCAAAAGCTGATGTGGGAGCGATTTTACTGGCGATAATAAAGAAGCTGACCTATGATGAAGACTTCAACGTTGAGAATGAGCTTCCTGATGTTCCTGATCTGCAAAAAGCTCTCGGTCTTTTTCCCCCTTGTTCGTGAGCTGGTGGAGCGGAGCTGTGAGGAGTCGTCGAGTCGGCAGTAAGGGACGGCGAAGGAGACGAGCTCGGAGTTGAGGTCGTGGGAGAAGGGCTCGACGGCCGACCAAGGGAAGTCCTTTCTTTCCTTTTCGGGATTTATTTTGTGTGGAACTTGCTGTTGGCGCCGTCTGTGAAGTAGAACTGTTAAGTGTTGCCGTGTGTGCGCGTAGTCGGTTGTAGAGCTGCGTCGTCGTTGCTTTGGTTTATTTGATATATGTGCATTTCTGACTGTTTGGCTGTAAATACGTGCCTTATGTGTGCTATCCGTGTTGTGAATTAAATGTGCTTGTGTGAACTTGTTCCCCGTTTCGCTGCGTCCTTCCCTTTATTGAACCTCCATCTTGCTTCGCATAAAGGGTTCGTAGTGGGCGTGATACGCCCGATAATTAATCTGAACCGTCAAGGTCGACGATAACACCGCTCGGTTATCCCGATAGCACGGAACGGGCCGCTTAAGCGGTTCGTGTCCGGAGTCGACCTGTGGCGTGGTGCAATCCCTCGGTAGGTTACCCGTGCGAGTACTTAGGTATATCGACTTTCGGCGATTCACCCTACCTCGCATGGTAGAATGCGGACTGGGTTGTGGTGAGGTTAACCCCCACCCGTGACTAGCTCCCGGCGTTAGTCCGAGAGGGTCACAACTGAATTGTCGTCCGGTGGGCGAGCGCCGCGATTCGAGTCACGTGGCCGTTCGCACGCCGGCGGGCGCGAATTCGCAACAATATATACAGATATATATATCTCTCGCTATTATAATACCAAGCTTGCACACTAAAAACTCGGCTCGCCGTCACACGATCCCTATGAAATTGCTGTGGCACTTAGCGGACATGCCGACAATGTTTGGGAAGTCTTGGCGTTCCATAGTACCACTTGCATTTTGCACAATGCGTATTTTTGTCATTCCCCGTGTACGTTCTGTCGTCTGCTACAGCTATGTTGTACTGCTATCCCGTGCATGTGCACGGGTATCGCTAGTCTATTATAATACCAAGCTTGCGACACTAAAAACTCTGCTCGCCGTCACACGATCCCTATGAAATTGCTGTGGCACTTAGTGGACATGCCGACAATGTTTGGGAAGTCTTGGCGTTCCATAGTACACCTTGCATTTTGCACAATGCGTATTTTTGTCATTCCCCGTGTACAGTCTGTCGCTCTGCTACCAGCTACGTTGTACTGCTATCCCGTGCATGTGCACTGGTATCGCTATATATTGTTACGAATTCTGGCCCGCCAGGCATGCGAGCGATTGCGTAACTCCAATCGCAACCGCGTCTCGCCACCAGAACGGACAATTCAGTCGTGACCCTCCTGGAACTACCGCCCGGAGCCAGTCATGGGTGGGGTTTAACCTCACCACGATCGTGCCAATTGCCCACCCGCGCAGGTAGGGTTGCTCGCCAAATTCGACCTACCTAAGTACCTGCGCGAGTAGTCGACCGGGCGATCGTACCTCGCCGCAGGTCGGCCTAGGACACGAACCGCTTAAGCGGTCCTTCCGTGCTACAGTGATAACCGAGCGGTTTTATCGCCGACCTCGACGGATCAGATTCTTTCTTTACCCTGGGTGTTCAAAACCCACTCTAATTTATTCCGCGATTCAAGATGGCACTTTCAATGGGAAAGAGACGATGAACGGGATACATTTCACACAAGGACATTTATTACAAAGCACATATTGCACACACAACACAAGCAAGGATTCATGCAATATACAAGAAAAGCGTTACCACCGAATACGAGCAATGTACAGTCACTTACACAGGTCTAACTTATGGACACGGACCACAGCAGTCATACAAAAGCAAAAGAAATGGAAAGAAAAGACCCCTCACAGACAAGGGGGTCAGGCTGGACCACTTGGTGCTTTATGACACGGGACCTGGGAGACCGAACGGGTCCCGCGAGACCGTAGCAGGTTACCTGCCCCTCGAGGGCGACGGTCGGCGAGCCCTCTCCGGCACTCTCCTCTCGTGTGCGCCTCGACCCGGGACCACTGCTCGCACGCTCACGACTTGGCGCCCAGAGGGAGAGACGAGCCTTCGACGATCCAGAGCCCACTTCGACGATCCAGAGCCCGACGAGTCCAAACATGACGATCCAGGCAGGAGAGAGAGAAGAATCCAACGCGATGATCCAGGCAGGAGAGAGGAGGAATCCAACGCGATGATCCAGGCAGGAGAGAGGAGGAATCCAACGCGATGATCCAGCGGGAGAGAGAATCCACGCGATGCCAGCAGGAGAGAGAGAGAGAGAGAGAGCGAGAGAGAGAGAGAGAAGAGAGAGAGAGAGAGAGAGAGAGAGAGAGAGAGAGAGAGAGAGAGAGAGAGCTCAAACACGACGTCCACCAAGAGAGCCCGAGCCCGAGCCCACGCGCGGTCTGCCCTATATAGCGCGGGGCTCCGCCCCTTCGCTCCACCCCTTTTTGGCTCCGCCTCTCTCTAGCCCTTTTGAGAAGCTCCTCGAAAAGGGGCGTTCCCTCCTCACGGCCACCTCACACCCCGTATCCACCAATCGCCAGCGAGCTCTCGCAGCCTCTCCCGTCAGCCCCGGCGCCGCAAAGAAGGCGGGAAAACTCGCGCGCGTTGTAGGCCTTACGGGCCTTCGTTTGAAGTCTTCGGACGGTCCAAAATAACGATAGAACAGAAAAACGGCTATCTCAAAGAGTCACGCCCGATGAATCACACAAATTCCCTTTAACAAACGGTGGGGAATATCTGCACATAAACTTAGCGTCATAACTGATCTAAGGACCCTTTATGGTGTATTGCGAATTTCCACAGCCGTAACAATATATAACTAACCCCCCTTTTGCAGCCCCTTGGAATCTCCATGGAATACATACATATTATTTATATACATACATATTATATATATATATATATACATGTGTGTGTATATATATATATATATATATTATATATAATTATAAATTATACATATACATATTTATATATATATATATAAAACTATAACTATAACACATGACACACATCCTCTGCGTGCTTTGTTTCCCCCCTCACCCCCAGGTATCAGCAGGAAGCATGTGGTCGACCAGCAACTCACTCCATGTGAAACTGCCAATATCCAGAATCACTGCTCACCTTCATTCATTTGTTCTTCTTTTTCTCTGCCTGTGGAGCCAACTTCCACATTTTCTTCAATCTCGTTTTTCCCTCCAGATCTTCAACACAGCTGTTCATCACCACTCAAATCATCCCCATCTAAAATCATGATCATTTCTACACCCATTAAACCACCCCCCACACTTCCAAAAATTTTGCGTCTGTATCCATCTTGTCCATCCCTTGCATTCTCCCCTACCCCTCATCGTTATCTGCATCCCTTGTTTATCCATCCCCATCTCTTTTCTCCCTCTGCCATGCTGTTGGCATTTCCCCCTTCTCCTGATATTCATTTTGTTATGTTGTGCCCTGATCCATTTTGTGTTCTAGCTCTTCAATGAGCCTTCACTATCTCAACCAAACAAATACAAGACCCCACATTAATAACGATCAGAAGCACAAAAAAGGCCGCTCAGATTATGGCAGAGTAAACATATCGGCATGCGTTATCTTTTACTTATAATATCATGATGTACGACTAAAAATGTGAGAACTACAACAGGCATTTTCTTTGAGTTGAAGGAGCATATTTTAGTGTGACTTGTAATACTCCTACCCACCAGGAGGAGCACCATTCCATACATACTTAGAGAGAAATTGTGTCCTCCCCCAACACTGAACCCCCAGCACTAGGAATTTCATAACTGCCCAAAAATCTTTCCGTGCACACCCCGAGTACAACCACCAGCTTTCAAATGATTATTTCCAGTGGTTGAGGAGTGCATGCATATAAATCAAACAAACAAACACATGAACCCACAAACAGACACTTCTCGAATTATAGTAAGATAATATTGGACACTTTAACAGTTAATTTTGCTTCGGTAAGGGAAGTCCATTACCTCTTCAAGGATGCCTGTTTAGCAGCAGCCCTTCCAAGCACTTCTCCCTTCTGCTCACTTAAAGAGCCGAGGGTTCTTAACATCTCCTGCTTGCTTTCCTCTGAACAGCTTCCTTCCATACTGTGTGCCAGATTCTCAAGTAGTTGTATATTCTCCATGAAGTCTTTCTCTGCAAGAAGTACTTCCTCCAGCTTCTGCAAAGCTTCTGCTGAAGCTTCGAGATCAAAGCCTTCCCCCTCAGGTGCAATCTGGGCCGTGACAGCATCCAGCCAAGCTGAAACAGCTAATGACAAGCGTTGGAACTCCCTGCGCTCAGAGAGCAAGCCATCGAGTATGGTCTGCAGCACAAAGGCACAAAAAATCTTCTCCATCACAAATAAATCAGACGCTGTGAAAGATGAACCCTTTCTTATTCACCCGACATTGCAGTAGACATTCTATTTTATCTTTTTGGAGATTCATTGTAATTTTTCAACAAAAATGTGAGATTTTACATGAAATGAGTCTTCCAATAAAGCAGCAAATAACTCTAAATGAAAACAATATAGCACACAATACCACGGCAATATGAATAATATTGTTGTTGTGACATGTGAATGATAAATGTATTCTTTCTTTACCATCTTTCGATTGGAGGCCTCTTGGCATTGTTCATCAAGCTGTGCTATTTCTTTCATTTTAGCCTGCATATCACCAGAAATTGGCTCTGTGTCATTGAGGCCTTGGCTTGGTGAGTGGTTGCTTAAAGCCATTATAATGCGGAGCTGTGATTGCAGCTCTTCTTGCAGCAACTCGTGCCTTCTGATCTCTTCCTCAACATGAAAAGGCCTAAGGCCTAAGGAAAGAGGTTTTTGTAGTTCCTCCCACATTTCTTGAAGCAAGGCAGTCGCATGCTGGAATTGTGTGTCATAGTTCTCTCGCTGAATGACCATGGATTCACACTCCTGTGTCTTGCAATTCACACTTTGCTGAAGAGCCTGGATTGCTTCTTGCCAATACTGAAGTTCCAGTGTAATAGTTTCTTTGGACTTTCTATCAAGCTCAACTGGGAAGTGGTCCAGCTCTTCCTGAGCCTGCTTCAGGAGACCTTGAGTTGCTTGAACTTGATTAGAAATTACACAATATTGCTTTAGTTGATCATCCAATTCTTGAGATTCTTCACACAAATTAACAAATTTTATCCTTGATGTTTCCAAAAGCTCCTGAACGTTCTTCAGCAAATTTTGAAGCATTTCCTGTGATGTGCGAACCTCCTCTGCATCAGTCAGTTTACACTCTGCCTGCCTCCGTAGCCGTTGGACTCGATTTGTCAAGCCGACCAACTCCTCCGGTAACCAAGGTTGGCCTGTGCCACGAAGAAACTCCTTTTTCTCATGAAGTTTGTCAAGCAAAGGCCGAAGTTCTGCAAGCTTTTTGAGCACCAGTTTTACATTCTCAACCTTACCTGCTGTTGCTTCTACAGAAAGGCCAACGGGCTCCTTTCCAAATCCAACAACGTGTCGATCAGATTCTGCAATTTTGTTGTTAATTCTTTTAATCAAATTGGAATATTCTTTACGAATTTTTATGGACTTCAGAACTACTTCACGTCTTTGTTTCGTCAAATCTACAACATCCCTAAAGTGTTGTGGCAGCATTTTCAATTTCTCATCTAAAAAAGCAAAGTCAATTTGACCAAGCAATGGCATTATATCTTGGCCATTCCGTTGTATGGACAGTAAAACATTTTCATTTGCTGGCACCTCAGAGATTATTTTGTCATATTTATTGAGGTTTCCCACTAACTCAGTTTCTGTGCACATGAGACAGACTTCTGGAAATGTCACTATGTCAGATTGTTTAAGCCAGTAACCAACTTTGTCCAGATCTGCTTTGAAATGACTCCTCAAAGCTAGGCACCTTTCCAGCTCATGCCGCCTCTGGGTCAATAATTCCATCAAAGAATCGTAATAATGTTGAAGCTCCTGCAACTTAATCTGCAAGTCCATATCTTCCACATCGTTTTCATTTATAAAGGCATGGAGTTGCTGCCACAAGTCTTGCAATTCTCCATCGTTCTCTTTTAAGTCACTATACACATTTGCACAAGCCTTTATCTGCTTGTTGATGTGCTGTGGCATGAGGGCAACTGCTTGTTCAAGGTTCCCCTTCACTCTGACCTGGTCAAGTCTTCCCCTTAACTGTCGCAGTTGGAGCATAAACTGAGCTCTTTCGGAAATGATCTTGCACAAGTACTTGTAACACTGCAACTCGGAATCAGATACAGAGTCATAAAGCTTCTGGCAGCTACTCAAAGTGTCGTCCAGGTCTTGCCTCTCTGCTTTTGCCAAACTTCCCATGTATTTTTCCGATTCCTGAAATAGTGACTGCAATGACTGCCTGATGTCTTTCAGTTGCATGTTCAAGGTCACGTGCTGCTTTTGCAGCCCCTTGGAAATCTCCATAGAATAATCTGGGAGTCTCTTCTTTCCAAGTTCTGAAAAAGAGCTCTTCAGAACATTCAGTTGGAATATTAAGTCTTTTAACTTGGTCTTGCAATGCTCATATTCTTCTGCAGCAGTGACCATGAGCTGGATCTTTTTTTCTATCTGGGAAAAAAGCTGGGTCCATTGCTCCTCACAATTTTCACTTTTCTGATGCACCAGTTCTCTATCTTCAGGGCTCAGGTTTTTTAGAACACTTTCACGAGTTGCCTTCAACCCAGAAAGCAGATTTTGCTCGTGTTCCATGTGCCCTTTCAGTTGTTGGAGAGTTTCAATATAAACAGATGTGCGTTCAATTTCGGTCCTGCATGAACAGAACATACCAAGTCACAAATGAAGTAACAGCATACAACAGTAAAAATGGCAACAAATTAAACGATTAAAAGATGAATTATCAAAGTTATTTTCAAAGTCAAATATTAAATTAAATAATCAAGGGAAGTAAAAAGATGATAAAACACTTTAGAACCATGCCAGGATCCCATTGGGAACTGATTTGTCAAGGAAGGTTGTCACAGAATTTTATGATCTATTTGAATATAACTACATAATGTAGAAGAAAATGATAACGAGAAAATGAGAGATATGAGAAACTAGGTGAATGCACCCGGGGTTGCCCGGGTTCTTTTTGAATGAATTTAATCTTCTGTACATAGGTCTGACATGAGCCCAGTATCAGTTCCCTATTGGGCCAAGGCAGTCATATTGCCAATTGGGCCAAAGCAGTTGGTGAGGGGGAAACACCCCCCCCCCACTCCGGCCGTGGGGCCTCGCCACCTAGCCTATAACCTTCCCAGGGCCCGTCCCGACATCTTTTGTTTCAGAGGTTTCCTCCTATCTTTCACCGTTCAGGAGATGAGCGTGCAGACAAACAAACAAACAAAAACTTCAAATTATACATTAGATATACCAAAGGTCATCAGCAGTAGAGGGTTGGCAGAAAGTTTTTATTTTTGAAATGATGATATGAAATATTTTTTGAAATGGTCAAAAACTTTCAATCACCAATTATGACAATCAAAATATTTTATCAGTTGCATTCATTCTTTCTCGAGTGTTATCGTGGTTTTATGCAGCACACACGTAGGCACTAAATTAATTTTATTACTACCTTCTTTAAGAGACTCCCAACACTTCCAACTCCTCCCCATCCCCCAAACATGACTTCAATATCAGAGTTGGGAATAGGCAAAAGTTTTATGTGGCGATGCATTGTGTGTGAACATAGGGACATGTTGTGATACGTTTCAGCAAATAATGTGGTCGAGAATCTGAGAACATCATTCAAATCAAGAGGTAGTGTTAACATTGGATATTAATTTAGTGTGGCCCCACCTACAATAATCTGTACGGTTAGATCGCCACATCCAAGAAAGGACAGAGCTGCCATGGAGAGGATTCAGCGTAGAATAACTGGATTGATCCCAGGGTTAGCTAGATGTAGCTGTGAAGAGCAGCTGAAGGAGACAGCACGTTTTTTTGTTTTTTGTATGCAGAGTGAAGGCTCATGGAGGAGCGAGAACATTGAACGGATCAGAATGCAACAGAACAAAAGGAACAGTAAAGAGAGGGCGGAAACACAAAAAGCAGGGTTAAAGGACAAAATATAGGGAGACTTGGACAAACCAGAATAGCATTCAAAGAACACATAGTCTCACCTCATGCTCATTCTGAATAAAAATACCATTGTTAACTGAACATGCGACTATTATGGCCCACTGCTATTATGTATGGCCCATATACCCATATCACCCATGCACCCGATGTCACAATAATTACCATTATCTATAGTTTTATTTATTATTACGATATTTAATGACCGATTATGAAGGTTATGCACATCGAGGCTAAATTGCATCAATGAAGGTGAATATGAAAAAAAAATTCAAACTATATTCCCATGGCTCGTCGTATGAAGTTTCGCATCGATCTGGAAAGCAGTTCTGGAGAAAAAAAAATTTCCTTTATATTTTCAATCCAATATGGTCACCAGACCACGTGACCGATAACGTCATAAGTTTAATTACTCACTCACATACTGTAGGGTCGTAAATAAGATATACAAAGTTTCAGATTATTCTTTTTGGATCAGGATTTCTGTTCAACCAGTTATGGCTGGAATACTTCACCGATGACATCATCATTATCACCCTATATACCTCATGGGGAGTTGATGACATATGCCAAGTTTCAATTTTTTTCATTGAGCGGTTTCAGAGAAGAAGATGTCCAATTTTTTACTTTAATCCAATGTGGCTGCCACACCATGTGACCTATGACATCAGATATATCAATAAAACATTCTCAATGGGGAGTCCCTCCCATGTTTAATATTTAGACGTACACACACACATGCAAGCATGCACGCACAGTCGCACATGTACACACCCAAAAGATCCCCCCACCCAAAATATCTTAAAAACCATCCCTACGAATATTCATAGAAACGAACTACAGTTGGAAGCTGTCCAGAGCTCGGTGACCAATGTGCTGCTAGAGTTTGTCAATTCATCTTCCTACTGCATTCTTCTTCCCCTCCTCCCCACACACAAAATATATTTTTAAATGATTTTTCTAAAAACTAAAATAGCTACTTCTGGCTTTTAGTTGCAGTCTGTAAAAGACATTGAACTACACACAGCAAACATGCAGTGTGTTTCTGTGGAACGATAAATTGGCAATTTGTTTTGCTGCCACACATCCACCATATTTAGGCATCCATTACACACGAGCTACGAGGATTTTTCGCTGGTGCTCAAAAAACTTGCAGCCAGAAGTTAGCAATTTTAACTGTAATATCTTTCCCAGATGCAGAAATCCACATAAACTGCATAACAGATGCCAAAATAGAGTGGATGTGTGGCAGGCACCACCTATTGGTGAGAACCGTTGCAGTAAATGCTGGTGCAGCACAAAGGTTCATGGTCACCATTCAAGTGAAGAGGTACTATTTGCCATTTAAAATGATGACGTAAGCTTGACAGCTTAACTGTTGTGGGAGTCTACTCCATGCTGATGAAGGGCTGTGAGCCACAAATGCATCCATGGATCGATTCCCTTCCCAAGGAGTGGACTGGCATTGTAAAAAAAATAAAATAAATTTATGATGAATGATACTGGCGATGTACAGTATTGTGATAAAGAGGGCCGTAACCAACTTTGTGAAGATCTGCTTTCCAGCTCATGTAGCTCATACACCACTTGTTGGGATTGAGTGGTTCTGTGTTTTCCCAGGCTGCAACTAAAAGCTAGGATGTAGTGCAGGCATAATGGGCCAAATGATATGCTCCTGTGCTAAGGTTCCTTTTATGACAAGGCAAATCATATTTGATGAGGCAATTGTGTGAAAATAAAATCTTGTGTGACATAAATCGAACAAAAATATTGATAACAATGTAGCAATGAGATAAAACACACTAAAATTGTACTGCAAGACATCTTGCTTCAAAATAACATTGTGCGACACAAATATATCGACAATATACCGTACATACTTAAACAACATGTGAGCACCGAAAGCATATCTACATGCATATCTGGGGACATACCAAATTTTTTGGACATAGAGTCGAGACTCATGGAGGAGCGAGAACATGGAATGAACTAAAATATTTCAGAACAAAGAGAACATCATGTAAAAGGGGGAAACAGTAAAACATCAGGGTAGAGTGACATATCAGAAGCAACCCTTGGAGGAAGAATGGCCATGAGGAAGAATGAAATTCGGGGGAGGGGAGGAGAACACAAGGGGTGAACAGGCAAGATACAAGTTCAAACACACAAAGAATAGGAAGGGAAAATCTGAGGAAAAAGATCAATGGAACAGAAAATGAAAAAGAGTGGTTGAGGGAGAGGGGGGAAAACACAATAGCCTGGAAAGGAAGGCTTGGCAAGGGTTAATGAGGGTAGAAAGGATGAGTATGGATGGGGGATGTCCTGTGGTGGTGGTGAACAATGGTCTTGTAGCCCTGTAGAGAAGAAGGGATTGAACAGACTGAGCAAGTTGGTTCCTGAGCCAAAACAAGAATAAATGCATGGAGGTCAGCATGAACCTTGATGTTGGCTGTTTCACCAGAAGTAGGTTACTGGCAGACTACGTGTTCCCTACAGAAACCAGAGAGAGGGGGGAGGAGGGGGACGGAGTGTGCAAGACTATGAAAAAGGTGATATAAGACAGAGAGGCTATCAACCTGTCTGAGATGGGAGAATAAGAGACCTGGATAATTGGCTTCATTGCAGGAGATTCCAATGATTTTGAGGACCTTTGTTTAAACAGCATTAGGAAATACAAGGTGTGAAGCAGGGGTACCATTACAAAGGGGAGAACAGTACTCCTTAAAGCTGCAGATGAAGGCCTTTTAGGTTGATAAAACTTCAGATTTGCCAAAGAAAGACTTTTCATGATGGAGGATGCCCAGTCGGCGGCTGACTTTGAAGGCCAACTTAAATATGTGGTTTACCCAAGAAAGGTGAGGCTAATGGTGAGGCTCAAACGTTGGAGCAAGTGACCTTCTTCAAGAGGTCTGTTAAAGAAGTAGATGGAAGGTTCACCAGAGGGGCCTTTTGGAGAGACAGAATGAGAGTGTGAGATTTGGCTGGATTGAAAGACATTCCAAATGATGGACCAGCTCCTGATTGTATGAAGGTCTGCAGAGAGGGAAGAGGCTGCTGCCTGCTTATCTGGAGGACGAGAGATGCTACGGCAAAGGGTGGAGTCATCAGTAAAGAGATAAGCAGGATTTTCCAGAGATTCAGAAAGATCGTTGATGAAGATTAGGAACAGGACTCGGCCCAAAACACTACCTTGCAGCATGCCAGCCTCAACCGAGAAAGGAGATGAGAGGATCCTTTTGAGAGCCACATGCATACTATGAGACACAGTGTCCAAGTGAGAAAGACAGTGTCCAGAAGCAGTTGGGTATGACAGGATAGAGTAGGTACAAGGGAGCGAGGAGTTGATTACATGATAAATTTTTGAAGGAAACACAGAATTGAGGTATTCTACCTCTTCAGGAGCAGAGTTGGCTGTGGTGCCACTTGAAGATAGTGAGGGATGGAGGGGAACATTCACCAGAGACAGACTTGACAAGGCACCATCAGTTACTTGAGGAATGAGACAGCAAAGCACCACCTGAGTGAACTGGCAGACTCTCTGGTACCGAGGCAACTCTGACACTAGCCAGAGGGATGTTGAATCTCACAAACATGTGATCAGATGAACCAATTAGAGCAGTGGAGGAACAGGAGACATTATCAGGAAAATTAGTCCTTCCCAACTCCAACAGGGAGGATTTGCCATTGGAAGAAACCAGGGTCAGAAAGTTCACAGAATGTATCAGGCCCATGGAGTCACAGAAAGCCATCATTTCATTTTGTACGCAGCCTATGGCTGCTGGTAGCATCAATGCCGGGAGCAAGGCTGTGCATGCAGTGCTTCCTGTAGGTTAGGGCAGGTTGGCCAGGGTGCTGGCGATAGCTCGCTTACTCTTCACGAAGTACACTGTGGTATCTTTAACGTCCACCTACTAATGCTGGCAGACGAGACACCTAGTTTAACATCCATCCAAGGAATGGCACACACATTGATGAATCACCCTGCCTAGGAAACACCAGGATGACAGTTAGGATGAGAATCAAACCCACCCGAGACAGCTCAGAGGCGAGTGTGCATATACCTGAAGGCCATCCTGCCAGCCCCTGTTTTGGAAAAGTAAAAAAAATCGTTTATACATAATATTGTAATGTCTATTGGATAAAACCTGTTTCACTAGGCGGTGTTCTTGTCATGATGTAGTGATGCACACCTGTTCAAGGCATTCCAATGTCTGAACCAGTTGGAAAGTCCCTCCTGTACGAAACTTAGACTGTGATGATAGTCTCGGCTTCGAGCAAGGTCTTCTTTTCGTACGACTTGCAGTGTGTTGGCTTGCTGCCAAAGCTCCTGCCAGTGCGTCTCAAGCTCAGCCAGGCCCTTTTGTCCTCCAGAAGTATCATCTCCTTCAACCAAATATTTTGTCTGTTCACTCACTTCATTCAGCTTTGTGTGAAAATTCTCAGCCTTCTTGCAGACATGCTGTAAAAAAGGGGGAAAAAAACATATGGCAGTACATACTTGCTTCATCCAGTTCTAGAGGAGTCAGATACATCAATCACAAAACTTTAACATCTAACTTTAGTGTCACACAGCAAAATATAATTATTTTCACTTGAGAAAAGTGAACTATAGAACAGCTTCAAGCCACTGCTGTGCCTCAAACTGATGTGTTGAATCTGCCATTGGCTTGCTGCTGATAAGATTGGTGCAAAACCACAAAGGCAAAGCTGCAACATGCATTAATACAGTAAATACATCAAGGTCATATTTGTGCAGCCATGATTAGTGTCAACTTGATGAAGTGACTACATTAACAAACACAGACAACTTATTTTTCTTTGTTTGTATGCAGCGCAAAGCTCCGGGGGAGCATCATCGCTGAGGATGAGGCTGTGCCACTGATGCAGTGACCTCTGCTGGTTAGGTTAAGAATTTGGAATTTGTTCATGGTGCCAGCGATAGCTCGTCTCTTCTTCACGAAAGGCATTGATGACTCACCCTGCCAGTGAAACACCAGAGTAACAGTTTATAGCTGGGTGCCGGGATTCAAACCCAAGCTAGACAGCTTGGAGGTGAGTGTGCGATGCTTGGGGATGGCCAGCTTGGGGATGGCCATTCTAGGCCATCCTGTCAGCCCAACACAGGCAAATAACGGTTGATTACAACTAGCAAGTTGCCCATGCCCGCATGGGATCGCGATGGAGGTGGAGAGGCAAAAACGCAAATGGCATCTTCTATTATCAAGCCGGTAATCTGGGATCAACTCACATTAATTGCCACATCTGATGCAATTTAAATGCTCTCATGGTGACGAGGTGTTCTGTTCATTTGAAAATGTTCGTTCGATATATGTAGCTTTTTGATACCTAGGGCCCGTAATAAAAATTTGTGTTGGTGTCAAAGGCAGTGACCAATTGCAAGTTAATGGCAGGATTACAAGTAACAGTCTAACTGTCCACAGCATACATTTCCCACCCGACAAAACATCTCCTCCACTTATAGTTGCTCATGCAGCGGTTCCCAATGCCAAATCCACACGCTATAAAATACAAGTACTGTACTGATGCTTATGAGAATGCAGAAAACAATACAACCCTTTGTCCCTTCCGACTACAACTTCGAGAGATTCAATATTACATAATAATAATGCTGGTATTTACAACTTCAACACTATGTATCCTTCAGGACAACTGGACCCACTATAATTTTTGCACATGATCATTCTAAAATACAGCACAATAAGCACAATAGTTGTATATTAATGTGACATTGAAAAATCACTTCCTCCTTTTTTTTTTCATTTTTTTTTGAAATAGGTTGCACATTACATTTATCAGTTTTGTAAAATCAGATGCAATTGCTTTCTCTCTACTCATAGCTACAGGCTCGCAGCATCATAGAAATGTATGATAATAAAAAAATGTTCTGACAAAAAAAAATAGGTCAAAAATCAGAGGAAAAAGAGGGATGTAGACTCTCAATTGTGACAGCGCTTTTATAAAAACACTGTTTCACCAAAGCAGGGGGAAATCCTGGGTAAAAACTTCATGATTGTTTCTGTAACAGGCCATTTTTTGCTGGTATTCTAAGAAAGACTTCAATTATTTCCATGGTCAGCTAATGGATAAGTTCAGACTTTAACTTTATGCTTCACGATGTGCAACTACCTCTCCTGGGCTGACCATACAGCAAAGGTGGTTTTCAAAGCCAGCAGCAGAATGGGCAGCTTCCGTGATTACAAATAATAGTTTGAAAATTAGGAAAGGATTCACAGCCTACAAGGACTCTGTTTGTACGTCAATGGATCTGGAAGACTGCTCTCTACGACAGGCTGGTGCTTCAGCTCAACATGTGTCTCCACTGGATTCTGTGGAGTCTAAACCTCAATATTATTGGCATCTACGATGATGGGACCAAAGCACAAGGCCTGTTGTTGTCGCATCGCAGACAGCTTGAGACATCCCTCTAGATTAAAGTCCCAAAATCCAGGCTGACTGTACACCCCTATTCTTTTCTTCCTCTTTTCTCCTGTTTGCAAAACTGCCTGAGTTGAATCCCCACCATTCACCCCAAAGCTTCAATCTGGCATTACCCCATCATGTAATGTCCTCACCATCCCTTCATGTGGTCTTTTCTACCCCAATTAACCCTACCTATCACAATCACCATACATGCAGATTACTGTGCATTTGCACCCATTCTGTGTCTCTCTGTGTGTCTCTCTGTCTCTCTGTGTGTCTCTCTGTCTCTCTGTGTGTCTCTCTGTCTCTCTCTGTCTCTCTCTGTCTCTCTCTGGTCTCTCTCTCTCTGTCCTCTCTCTGTGTGTCTCTCTCTCTCTCTCTCTTCTCTCTCTCTCTGTCTCTCTCTCTCTCTCTCTCTCTCTCTCTCTCTGTCTCTCTCTCTCTCTCTCTGTCTCTCTCTCTCTCTGTCTCTCTGTCTCTCTCTCTCTCTGTCTCTCTGTCTGTCTCTCTCTCTCTCTCTCTGTCTCTCTCTCTCTCTCTGTCTCTCTCTCTCTCTCTCCTCTCTGTCTCTCTCTCTCTCTGTCTCTCTTCTCTCTCTCTCTCTCTCTCTCTCTCTCTCTCTCTCTCTCTCTCTCTCTCTCTCTCTCTCTCTTCTCTCTCTGTCTCTCTCTCTCTCTCTGTCTCTCTCTCTCTCTCCTCTCTCTCTCTCTCTTCTCTGTCTCTCTCTCTCTGTCTCTCTCTCTCTCTGTCTCTCTCTCTCTCTCTGTCTCTCTCTCTCTGTCTCTCTCTCTCTTCTCTCTCTCTTCGTCTCTCTCTCTCTGTCTCTCTCTCTCTCTCTGTTCTCTCTCTCTCTCTGTCTCTCTCTCTCTGTTCTCTCTGTCTCTCTCTCTCTGTCTCTGTCTCTCTGTCTCTGTCTCTCTCTCTCTGTCTCTGTCTCTCTCTCTCGTCTCTCTCTCTCTCTCTCTCTCTCTCTCTCTCTCTCTCTCTCTCTCTCTCTCTCGTTTCTCTGAATAATTCATCCCCTTGCTTGTTGTGCCAATTGTGGCCTCACTGCTCGTCCTGTTAATATGTTGTCATTTTTAGCTTATCTGGAATTTAGATTCCAGATAAGATATTGTCATCGCACACCATCTGCTCGTCCATCCGTCTGTCCATTTGTCCATCCATCCATCCGTCAGTCTCCCGTTTTCACGTCTCCTGCCAAACCACTGGGCCGAACCAGATGAAATTTGGCAGCAATGTTCCTCTCCTGAAAGGTAACAGGAATTATAAAGCTTGTTCCGGTTACATGACTTTAGGTGGGTCAAAATGGCCGACTTAGTAAATTTCTTCAAAAATCTTCTGCAGACCTAACAGTCGGAATGCCACCAAATTTGGGTTACAACAATAAGCCAGTGGAGGGATGTTAAATTGCAGAGGTCATGCCAATCACATGACTGGAGGTGTGTCAAAATGATGGTGCCACAAATTCCTTCCAAAATCTTCTTCTCCTGATCCACCAGTCAAAATGCCATCAAATTTGGGTTGCAACATTAGGCTAGGGTGGGGGCCAGTACACACCCCTGAAGAAACTCCAGTAACAACTGGAAATAAGTCAGAGATGGTACCACTACATCTCAAAGCACTCTCAGTACCAGAGTATAGTTCAGACATCAGATTGATCAGTTTTGGTGCCCACGAAGACCAAGAATCCTCCAGAGACATCCCGATTCACTGAATCAAACGCTTTACAGAGATCAACATAGGCTGCAAGCGCCCCTGCCGAAACTTCGTTCGCGTCGGTGAGGACGCGAAGAGCAAGGATACGGTCAATCGTTGACCTCTTTGGTGTAAAGCCTGACTGCTTTGGACACCGGTGCTCAAGCAGATGGTGGCGAACCCTATCAAGAATTATCCGAGCAAAGACATTGCCCGGCACTGAGAGAAAGAGAGTAGATTAGGTCTCGAAACGTGTTTTGTAGGGGTGCAGGAGCCTGTTGACGGCTGGAGCGTGGCTGCGAAAGCGAGTATCGCGAGTGGTACCCTGGGGCGGGCACCGGGCTAGTCGGCCGTGGTTATAGGCCAAGGGCCAATGTGGGGCCGGGATATCGTAGTGGCACGGGTGTGCGACGCATGGTGCGGGGGCCCGGAGCGCCGTGAGCGCCGCGTGGGCAGTGGGTTTGGCAACGGGTGACCCTCGAAAGGGCCCGGGAGGCCAGACTGCCACGTGAAGCATTCAGGGAGTTTCCAATGGGGGGCAGCTCCCCGGTGTTTAGGAGCTTGGTAGGCTCGAGGCAGTGTAGTGCCCGTGGGGCGGGGTTGCCATCGTCGGAGAATCGGCAGAGGGTAGTGCCTGGCCAAGGGAGCCATCGGCGTCGCCATTGAGACCGTGCAAGGGCACTGAAAGAAAATGGGGGGGCGAGCCCCGAATTGTGAAGGAACACCAACACAGGCGACGGGGAATCTGGGTTGATAGAACCAATAGATTAAGCGCGAGGCGCTTGTTGAAAGCCCCCGGGGTAGTTTTAAAAGTAAAATGGCAGGGTAGATTAGGAAAGTGTACCATCCGCAACCATCGCACCCCTTCGCTCACGTTGTGGGCCGCTGGACCCACTTTGGGTAAGATCGCTGAAGTTGGGGAGGCCATCCTGGGGCTTTGAGTTTGGGCCTCGACACAGGACGCTAGCTCTCCCTCATTCCCCTCCGGGAAGCGGAACGTAGGGGTTGGGAGTAGGCTAGATGACGAGATAGGTTTTAGCCGAAGACAAGGGACGATAAAGGGGGTTAGGGGACGATTTCTAGTAGGGGAAGTAAGGAGTTGGAAAAAATTATTAAACAAACAAAAAAATAAGTTGGGGGCTAAATGGGTTTTACAAATTAAGGGAGTGGGTATTGGACAGTGACAGGCAAGGCGATAGTTTGGGAGGGAGACCGTAAGGTAGGGTCCGAAGCCCGCTTCGAGTGGCCAGCCACCGCACTCCCTCACGCAACCTCCACTGCATGGCAAGAGGCCGGCCAACTTCATTCGGCGTGGCTGTGTGCTACAAGGCCTGTGCCGGCCAACTTCATCGGGCGTGGCTGTGTTTTTACTGCAAGGCCTGTGCCGCCACTTCATCGGCCTGGCTGTTTACTGCAAGGCCTGTGCCCGGTTGGATCTCTGACGGCTGTTTTTTTGCCTTCAAAGGCCCGTGCCGGTCGGAATCGTCCGCCGGCTGTGTTTTGCCTGCAACGGCCTTTGTTTCGGCAGGTGTGTTGCCTGCTGCTTTGCCATGCCATGCCCGCCGCCCCTGTTCAGCCAGCCCCGTTCAATTTTGCTTTTGCCCCCCCCCCCTGTTCATTTCCCATGTGCGCCAGGATCGTCGTCACAACAGTTTTTGCAAAGTGCAAGAACTGTCCTGTTGGCAGCTACAACGGGCCTGCAGTGACGGCCGTGCGCTGGTTGACTTTTGTTTTGCTTCCTGCACGAAAGTCCATAGATCCTGGGCCATGGTTTAAGTGTAAAATTTATAAAGGTTTACAAGTGTTTAAGTTGTGTATTGTAAATATGAGTGCGCCCCCGGCATGTGTGTCTTAGCGCCGGCAAATTTTATTTATGTTCGTCTGTATGAGTGGGTTTGTTTTAGTTAGTTACCACCCTCAGGTTTATTATTTTTGGGGACACGAATAACCAATGAATGTCGGCACTCAGGGATCCGTAGGTAAAACGTACTAGGGGAGAACTAAACAGATGGCACACGAGATTGAGACTCGGGACGAGTCTGTAAAAGGGGAGGGGAGTGTTACGGCTGTGGAAAATTCGCAACCACCATTCAGGTCCCGTAAAGTGAGTATTTCTGAAGTACATGTATAGTTAGCCCCAAACCGCGTTGTTTACGAGGGAATTAAAAGTGAATTCATTCGGGCTGCGACCACTTTTTTTGGGGGAAGTTCCCCCCCCAGTTTTTTCCGTTTTTTTTTTCTTGGTTTGTTTTTTCTTTCTTTACATTTTGAACCCAACCAACGTCAACACAACCACGCCATCCGCCACCACAGCGCCGACCGCGCTGGCGGCCGCGCGCCTCCGCCATCTGCGCGACATGCATCTTCGCCATTCCGCCATTCTTTCCCGCGCCGAGGAGTGTGACAGAAGCGGGTGGGGCAAAGCTGGCGCCCGATTGGGGTGGACGCGCGGTGTGAACGCGGCCAGGGAGAGGAACCCCCTCTCGAGACCTTTCCTCGAAGCGCCTGCGAAAAGGGGGTGGAGCAAAGAACGGGGCGGAGGCAAACAGGGCGGAGCTCCGTGGTATAAAGACGCCGACGGAGAGGCTCAAGAAGAGGCTGTTCGACGCGTGACTTCCCCTGAGCCGGAAGGGGCCAGACGAACTGCGTCTACACGGCCGGGTGCAAAAAGCTGATGTGGGAGCGATTTTACTGGGCGATAATAAAGAAAGCTGGACCTATGATGAAGACTTCAACGTTGAAGAATGAGTTCCTGATGTTCCTGATCTGCAAAAGCTCTCGTCTTTTTCCCCCTTGTTCGTGAGTGTGGAGCGGAGCTGTGAGGAGTCGCGAAGTCGGCAGTAAGGGACGGCGAAGGAGACGGAGGCTCGGAGTTGAAGGTCGTGGGAGAAGGGCTCGGACGGCCGCAAACCAAGGGAAGTCGCTTTCTTTCCTTTCGGGATTTATTTTGTGGTGGAACTTGCTGTTGGCGCCGTCTGTGAAGTAGAACGTTAAGTGTTGCCGTGTGTGCGCGTAGTCGGTTGTAGAGCTGCCGTCGTCGTTGCTTTGGTTTATTTTGAAATATATGTGCATTTCCTGAACTGTTTGGGCTGTAAATACGTGCTTATGTGTGTATCCCGTGTTTGTGAATTAAATGTGCTTGTGTGGAACTTGTTCCCGTTTCGCTGCGTCCTTCCCTTATTGAACCTCCATTGCTTCGCATAAAGGGTTCGTAGTGGGCGTGAATACGCCGAATAATTAATACTGAACCGTCAAGGTCGACGATAAAACACCGTCGGTTATCCCGATTAGCACGGAACGGGCCGCTTAAGCGTTCGGTCCGGAGTCGACCTGTTGGCGTGGGTGCAATCCCTCGGTAAAGGTTACCCGTGCGAGTACTTAGGTATATCGACTTTCGGCGATTCACCCTACTCGCATGGGGTAGAATGCGGACTGGGTTGTGGTGAGGTTAAACCCCCACCCGTGACTAGCTACCGGCGTTAGTCGCGAGGGGTCACAACTGAATTGTCCGCCGGTGAGCGAGGCGGCCGCGATTCGAGTCCGTGGCCGTTCGCCCGCCCGCGGGCGCGAATTCGCAACAATATATACAGATATATATATCTCCTCGCTATTATAAAACCAAGCTTGCACACTAAAAAACTCGCTCGCCGTCACCATCGACATATGAAATTGCTGTGCACTTAGTGGACATGCCGACAATGTTTGGAAGTCTTGGCGTTCTCATATGTCCACTTGCATTTTGCACAATGCGTATTTTTGTCATCCCCGTTCACGTTCTCGTCTGCTACAGCATGTTGTACTGCTATCCCGTGCATTGTGCACGGGTAATCCTAGCTATTAATAATACCAAGCTTGTCACACTAAAAACCTGCTCGCCGTCACACGATCCCTAATAAATTAGCTGTGGGCCTTAGTGAACATTGCCGACAATGTTTGGGAATGTCTTGGCGTCCATAGTACCACTTGCATTTTGCACATATGCGTATTTTGTCATTCCCCGGTACCGTCGTCGTCTGCTACACTAGTTGTACTGCTATCCGTGCATTGCACTGAGTATCGCTAGTAATATGTTTCGAATTCTGGCCCGCCAGGCTGCGAGCTATTGCGTAACTCCAATCGCAACCCGTCGCCCACCCAGAACGGACGAATTTCAGTCGTGACCCTCCTGGACACTACCGCCGGTGCAGTCACTGGGGGTTTACCTCACCACGATCGTGCCCAATTGCGCCCCCGCGCAGATAGGGTTGCTCGCCAAATTTGACCTACCTAAGTAAACCTGCGCGAGTAGTCGCCGGGCGATCGTAACCTAAAACGCTCGCAGTGTCGGCCTAGGACACGAAACGCGTTAAGCCGGTCCGTTCCTGCTACAATGATTAACCGTAGCGGTGTTATCGCCGACCTCACGGATCAGATTTCTTCTTACCCGGTGTTCAAAACCCACTACTAAATTATTCCGCGAATTCAAGATGGCACTTTCAATGGGAAAGGAACCGAAGAACGGGTACATTCACACAAGCACATTTATTACAAAGCACATATTGCACACATCAACAACAAGCAAGGATTCATGCAATATACAAGAAAAAGCGTTACCACCGAATACGAGCAATGTACATTACTTAACAGGTCTAATTATAGGACACGCCCACAGCAGTCATACAAAAGCAAAAGAAATGGAAAGAAAAGACCCCTCACAGGACAAGGGCGTCAGGCTGGACCACTTGGTCTTTATGACACGGGACCTGGAGACCGAAACGGGTCCCGCGAACCAGTAGCAGGTTACCTTGCCCCTCGGGGCGACGGTCGGTGAGCCCTCTCCGCACTTCCCTGCTCGTGGCGCTCGACCCGGGACCACTGCTCGCAACCCTCACGACTTCGCGCCGAGGAGAGACGAGCCTTCGACGATCCAGACCACTTCGACGATCCAGAGCCCGACGAGTCCAAACATGACGATCCAGGCCAGGAGAGAGGAAGAAATCCACGCGATGATCCAAGGCAGGAGAGAGGAAGGAACTCTCCAACCGAGATCCAGGCAGGAAGGAGGAGGAATCCAACGCGATGATCCAGGCAGGAAAGAGGATCAGGAATCCGGCAGAGAGAAGAAGGGAAGAAGAGGAAGAGGAAAGAAAGAAGAGAGAGGAGGGAGGAGAAGCTCAAACACACGACGTCACACCAAAAGCCCGAGCCCGAGCCCAACGCGCGGTCCTGCCCTATATTAGCCGGGGCTCCGCCCCTTGCTCCACCTCCCTTTTGGCTCCGCCTCTCGCTCTAAGCCTTTTGAGAAAGCTCCTCGAAAAGGGGCGTTCCCTCCTCACGGCCGACCTCACACACCCGTATCCACCAATCGCCAGCGAGCTCTACGCAGCTCTCCCGTCAGCCCCGGGCCGCAAAAGAAGGCGGGAAAACCGCGCGCCGTGTACGGCCTTTCACGGGCTTTCGTTTGGAAGTCTCGACGGTCCAAAATAACGATAGAACAGAAAAAACGGCTCATCTCAAAGAGTCGACAGCCCGATGAAATCACACAATCCCTTTAAACAACGGTGGGGAACTATCTGCACATAAACTTAGGTATAATGATTAAGGACGCCATTTTGGTAGTATTGCGAATTTCCACAGACGTAACAATATATATAACTAACCCCCCTTTTGCAGCCCTTGAAATCTCCATGGAATACATACATATATATATATATGTACATATATAATATATATATATATATAACATGTATTTATATATAATATATATCTAATATATATTAATATACAGTTTGAATTATATTAATTATAATATTACATAATATATACTATATATATAAAACTATAACATAATAAACACATGACACACATCGCCTCTGCTGCTTTGTTCCCCCCCTCCCCCAGTATCACAGGAAGCATGTGGTCGACCCAAGCAACTCACTCCATGTGAAACTGCCAATATCCAAATCACTGCTCACCTTCATTCATTTGTTCTATCTTTTCTCTGCCTGTGGAGCCAACTTCACATTTTTTCAATCCTCGTTTTTCCACTCCAGATCTTCAACCACAGCTGTTCCATGGCACTCAAATCATCCCCATCTAAAATCATGATCATTTCTAACCCCATTAAACCACCCCCACACTTCCAAAATTTTGCGTCGTATCCTCTTGTCCCATCCCTTTGCATTCTCCCCTACCCCTCATCGTTATCTAGCATCCCTTGTTTATCCATCCCATCTCTTTTCTCCCTCTGCCATCTGTGGCATTTCCCCTTCTGATATTCAATTTTGTATGTTGTGCCCTGATCCTTTTGTGGTTCTAGCTCTTCAATGACGCTTCACATATCTCAAACAAACAAATACCAAGACCCACATTTAATAAGATCAGAAGCACAAAAAAAGGCCGCTCGATTATGGCAGAGTTAAACATATTCGGCATGCGTTATCTTTTACTTATATATCATATGATGTACGACTAAAAAATGTGAGAACTGACAAACAGGCATTTTCTTTGAGTGAAGGAGCATATCTTTAGTGTCGACTTGTAATACTCTACCCACACAGGAGAGCACCATTCCATACATAACTTAGAGAGAATTGGTCCTCCCCCAACAACTGAACCCCCCAGCACTAGGAATTTCATAACTGCCCCAAAAATCTTTCCGTGCACACCCGAGTAACAACCACCAAGCTTTCAAATGATTATTTCCAGTGGTTAGGAGTGCATGCATATAAATCAAAACAAAACAAACACATGAAACCCACAAAACAGACCACTTCTCGAATTAATAGTATAAGATAATATTGACACTTTAACAGTAATTTTGCTCGGTAAGAAGCCATTACCTCTTCAAAGGATGCCTGTAGCAGAGCCCTTCCAAGCACTTTCCCTTCTCTCAACTTAAAGAGCCGAGGTTCTTAAATCCCTGCTTGCTCTCCTCTAAACAGCTCCTTCCATACTGTGTGCCGATTCTCAAGTAGTTGTAATATTCTCCATGAAGTCTTTCTCTGCAAGAAGTAAACTCCTCCAGCTTCTGCAAAGCTTCTGCTGAAGCCTTCGAGATCAAAGCCTTCCCCCTCAGGTGCATCTGGGCCTGACAGCATCAAGCAAGCTGAAACAGCTAATACAAGCGTTGGAATCTCCTGCGCTCAGAGAGCAAGCCATCGAGTATGGTCTGCACACAAAGGCAATAAAAATCTTCTCCATCACAAATAAATCAGACGCTGTAGAAGATAAACCCTTTCTTATCAACCCGACATTGCAGTAGACATTCTATTTTTCTTTTTTGGAGATTCATTGTATTTTCAACAAAAAAAAATTTGTTTTGAAAAGGAGATTTTTTAAAAACACATTGAAAAAATGAGTCTTCCATAAGCAGAAAATACTCTAAATGAAAAACAATTATAGCAACACAATCACACCGGCAATATGAATAACTATTGTTGTTGTGACATGTGAATGATAAATGTATTTTTCTTTTACCATCTTTCATTTGGAGCCTCTTGGCATTGTTCATCAAAGCTGTTGCTATTCTTCATTTTAGCTGCATATCACCAGAAAATTGCTCTGGTCATGAGGCCTTGGCTTGGTGAGTGGTTGCTTAAAGCCATATAAATGCGGAGCTGTTGATTGCAAGCTCTTCCTTGCAGCAATCTCGTGCCTTCTATCTCTTCCTCAACATGAAAAGCCCTAAGGCCTAAGGAAAGAGGTTTTTGTAGTTCCTCCCACATTCTTGAAGCAAGGCAGCTGCATGCGGAATTGTGTGTCATAGTTCTCCTCGCTGAAGACCATGGATTCCACACTCCCTGTGTCTTGCAATTCACACTTTTCTGAGAGCCTGGATTGCTTCTGCCAATATGAAGTTCCAGTGTAATAAGGTTTTTGACTTTCTATCAAGCTCAACTGGGAAGTGGTCAGCTCTTCCTGAGCCTGCTTCAGGAGACCTTGAGTTGCATTGAACTTGATTGAAATTACACAATATTGCTTTAGTTGTCATCCAATTCTTGAGATTCTTCACACAAATTTAACATTTTATCCTGATGTTTCCAAAAGCTCCTGAACGTTCTTCAGCAAATTTTGAAGCATTTCCTGTGGATGTGCGAACCTCCTCTGCATCAGTCAGTTTTAACACTCTGCCTGCCTCCGTAAGCCAGTTGGACTCGATTTGTCAAAAGCCGACCAACTCCTCCGGTAACCAAGGTTGGCCTGTGCCACGAAGAAACTCCTTTTTCTCATGAAGTTTTTGTCAACAAGGCCGAAGTTCGCAAGCCTTTTTGGCCCAGTTTTTAACATTCTCAACCTTACCTGCTGTTGCTTCTACCAGAAAAGGCCAACGGGCTCCTTTCCAAATCCAACACTGGTCGATAATTCTGCAATTTTGTTGTTAATCTACTTTATAATCAAATTGGATATTCTTTACGAATTTTTATGGACTTCAAGAACTACTCACGTCGTGTATTCGTCAAAATTACAACATCCCTAAGTGTTGTGGCAGCATTTTCAATTTCTCATCTAAAAAAGCAAAGTCAATTTGACCAAGCAATGGCATTATATCTGGCCATCCGTTGTATGGACAGTAACATTTTCATTTGCTGGCACCTCAGAGATTATTTTGTCATATTTATTGAGGTTTCCCACTAACTCAGTTTTCTGTGCACATGAGACAGACTTCTGAAATGTCACTATGTCAGATTGTTTAAGCCAGTAACCAACTTTGTCCAGATCTGCTTTGAATGACTCCTCAAAGCTAGCACCTTTCCAGCTCATGCCGCCTCTGGGTCAATAATTCCATCAAAGAATCTAATAATGTTGAAGCTCCTGCAACTTAATCTGCAAGTCCATATCTTCCACATCGTTTCATTATAAAGCATGATTGCTGCCACAAGTCTGCAATTCTCCATCGTTCTCTTTAAGTCACTATACACATTTGCACAAGCCTTTATCTGCTTGTTGATGTGCTGTGGATGAGGGCAATGCTTGTTCAAGGTTCCCCTTCACTCTGACCTGTTCCCCAAGTTTTCCCCCTTTTCCCCTTAACTGTCGCAGTTGGAGCATAAACTGAGCCTTTCGGAAATGATCTTGCACAAGTACTTGTAAACAGCTAACAACTCGCAATCAGATACAGAGTCATAAAGCTTCTGGCAGCTACTCCAAATGTCGTCCAGGTCTTGCCTCTCTGCTTTGCAAACTTCCCATGTATTTTTCCGATTCCTGAAATAGTGACTGCAATGATGCCTGATGTCTTTCAGTTGCATGTTCAAGGTCACGGTGCTGCTTTTGCAGCCCCTTGAAATCTCCATAGAATAATCTGGGAGTCTCTTTCTTTCCAAGTTCTGAAAGAGCTCTTCAGAACATTCATGGAATATTAAGTCTTTTAACTTGGGTCTTGCAATGCTCATATTCTTCTGCAGCAGTGACCATGAGCTGGATCTTTTTTCTATCTGGGAAAAAAGCTGGTCCATTGCTCCTCACAATTTTCACTTTTCTGATGCACCAGTTCTCTATCTTCAGGGCTCAGGTTTTTTAGAACACTTTCACGAGTTGCCTTCAACCCAGAAAGCAGATTTTGCTCGTGTTCCATTGTGCCCTTTCAGTTGTTGGAGAGTTCAATATAAACAGATGTGCGTTCATTTCGGTCCTGCATGAACAGAACATACCAAGTCACAAATGAGTACAGCATACAACAGTAAAAATGGCAACAAATTAAACGATTAAAAGATGAATATCAAAGTTATTTTCAAAGTCAAATATTAAATTAATAATCAAGGGAAGTAAAAGATGAAAAACACTTTAGAACCATGCAAGGATCCCATTGGGAACTGATTGTAAGGAAGGTTGTCACAGAATTTTATGATCTATTTGAATATAACTACATAATGTAGAAGAAATGATAACGAGAAAAGAGAGATATGAGAAACTAGGTGAATGCACCCGGGTTGCCCGGGTTCTTTTGAATGAATTTAATCTTCGTACATAGGTCTGACATGAGCCCAGTATCATTCCCTATTGGGCCAAGGCAGTCATATTGCCAATTGGGCCAAGCAGTTGTGAGGGAAACACCCCCCCCCCACTCGGCCGTGGGCCTCGCCACCTAGCCTATAACCTTCCAGGCCCGTCCCGACATCTTTTGTTTCAGAGGTTTCCTCCTATCTTTCACCTTCAGGAGATGAGCGTGCAGACAAAACAAACAAACAAAACTTCAAATATACATTAGATATACCAAAGGTCATCAGCCAGTAGAGGTTGGCAGAAAGTTTTTATTTTTGAAATGATGATATGAAATATTTTTGAAATGGTCAAAAACTTTCAATCACCAATTATGACAATCAAAATATTTTATCAGTTGCATTCATTCTTTCTCGAGTGTTATCGTGGTTTTATGCAGCACACACGTAGGCACTAAATTAATTTTATTACTACCTTCTTTAAGAGACTCCCAACACTTCCAACTCCTCCCCATCCCCCAAACATGACTTCAATATCAGAGTTGGGAATAGGCAAAAGTTTTATGTGGCGATGCATTGTGTGTGAAACATAGGGACATGTTGTGATACGTTTCAGCAAATAATGTGGTCGAGAATCTGAGAACATCATTCAAATCAAGAGGTAGTGTTAACATTGGATATTAATTTAGTGTGCCGCCACCTACAATATCTGTACGGTTAGATCGCCACAACCAAGAAAGGACAGAGCTGCCATGGAGAGGATTCAGCGTAGAATAACTGGATTGATCCCAGGGTTAGCTAGATGTAGCTGTGAAGGCAGCTGAAGGAGACAGCACGTTTTTTGTTTTTTTGTATGCAGAGTGAAGGCTCATGGAGGAGCGAGAACATTGAACGGATCAGAATGCAACAGAACAAAAGGAACAGTAAAGAGAGGGCGGAAACACAAAAAGCAGGGTTAAAGGACAAATATAGGGAGACTTGGACAAACCAGAAATAGCATTCAAAGAACACATAGTCTCACCTCATGCTCATTCTGAATAAAAATACCATTGTTAACTGAACATGCGACTATTATGGCCCACTGCTATTATGTATGGCCCATATACCCATATCACCCATGCACCCGATGTCACAATAATTACCATTATCTATAGTTTTATTTATTATTACGATATTTAATGACCGATTATGAAGGTTATGCACATCGAGGCTAAAATTGCATCAATGAAGGGAATATGAAAAAAAAATTCAAACTATATCTCCCATGGCTCGTCGTATGAAGTTTCGCATCGATTGGAAAGCAGTTCTGGAGAAAAAAAATTTCCTTTATATTTTCAATCCAATATGGTCACCAGACCACGTGACCGATAACGTATAAGTTTAATTACTCACTCACATACTGTAGGGTCGTAAATAAGATATACAAAGTTTCAGATTATTCTTTTTGATCAGGATTTCTGTTCAACCAGTTATGGCTGAATACTTCACCGATGACATCATCATTATCACCCTATATACCTCATGGGGAGTTGATGACATATGCCAAGTTTCATTTTTTCATTGAGCGGTTTCAGAGAAGAAGATGTCCAATTTTTTACTTTAATCCAATGTGGCTGCCACACCATGTGACCTATGACAATCAGATATATCAATAAAACATTCTCATGGGGAGTCCCTCCACATGTTTAATATTTAGACGTACACACCACATGCAAGCATGCACGCACAGTCGCACATTGTACACACCAAAAGATCCCCCCACCCAAAATATCTAAAAACCATCCTACGAATATTCATAGAAACGAACTACAGTTGGAAGCTGTCCAGAGCTTCGGTGACCAATGTGCTGCTAGAGTTTGTCAATTCATCTTCCTACTGCATTCTTCTTCCCCTCCTCCCCACACCACAAATAATATTTTTAAATGATTTTTCTAAAAACTAAAATAGCTACTTCTGGTTTTAGTTGCAGTCTGTAAAAGACATTGAACTACACACAGAAACATGCAGTGTGTTTCTGTGGAACGATAAATTGGCAATTTGTTTTGCTGCCACACATCCACCATATTTAGGCATCCATTACACACGAGCTACGAGGATTTTTCGCTGGTGCTCAAAAAACTTGCAGCCAGAAGTTAGCAATTTAACTGTAATATCTTTCCCAGATGCAGAAATCCACAATAAACTGCATAACAGTATGCAAAATAGAGTGGATGTGTGCAGGCACCACCTATTGGTAGAACTTGCAGTAAATGCTGGGCAGCACAAAGGTTCATGGTCACAATTCAAGTGAAGAGGTACTATTTGCCATTTAAAATGATGACAGTAAGCTTGACAGCTAACTGTTGTGGGAGTCTACTCCATGCTGATGAAGGGCTGTGAGCCACAAATGCATCCATGGATCGATTCCCTTCCAAGGAGTGGACTGGCATTGTAAAAAAACTAAAATAAATTTATGATGAATGATACTGGCGATGTACAGTATTGTGATAAAGAGGGCCGTAACCAACTTGTGAAGATCTGCTTTCCAGCTCATGTAGCTCATACACCACTTGTTGGGATTGAGTGGTTCTGTGTTTTCCCAGGCTGCAACTAAAAGCTAGGATGTAGTGCAGGCATAATGGGCCAAATGATATGCTCCTGTGCTAAGGTTCCTTTTATGACAAGGCAAATCATATTTGATGAGGCAATTGTGTGAAAATAAAATCTTGTGTGACATAAATCGAACAAAAATATTGATAACAATGTAGCAATGAGATAAAAAACACTAAAATTGTACTGCAAGACATCTTGCTTCAAAATAACATTGTGCGAACAAATATATCGACAATATACCGTACATACTTAAACAACATGTGAGCACGAAAGCATATCTACATGCATATCTGGGGACATACCAAATTTTTTGGACATAGAGTCGAGACTCATGGAGGAGGCAGAACATGGAATGAACTAAAATATTTCAGAACAAAGAGAACATCATGTAAAAGGGGAAACAGTAAAACATCAGGGTAGAGTGACATATCAGAAGCAACCCTTGGAGAAGAATGGCCATGAGGAAGAATGAAATTCGGGGGAGGGGAGGAGAACACAAGGGTGAACAGGCAAGATACAAGTTCAAACACACAAAGAATAGGAAGGGAAAATCTGAGGAAAAGATCAATGGAACAGAAAATGAAAAAGAGTGGTTGAGGGAGAGGGGGAAAACAAATAGCCTGGAAAGGAAGGCTTGGCAAGGTTAATGAGGGTAGAAAGGATGAGTATGGATGGGGGATGTCCTGTGGTGGTGGTGAACAATGGTCTTGTAGCCCTGTAGAGAAGAAGGGATTGAACAGACTGAGCAAGTTGGTTCCTGAGCAAAAACAAGATAAATGCATGGAGGTCAGCATGAACCTTGATGTTGGCTGTTTCACCAGAAGTAGGTTACTGGCAGACTACGTGTTCCCTACAGAAACCAGAGAGAGGGGGGAGGAGGGGGACGGAGTGTGCAAGACCTATGAAAAAGGTGATATAAGACAGAGAGGCTATCAACCTGTTGAGATGGGAGAATAAGAGACCTGGATAATTGGCTTCATTGCAGGAGATTCCAATGATTTTGAGGACTTTGTTTAAACAGCATTAGAAATACAAGGTGTGAAGCAGGGGTACCATTACAAAGGGGAGAACAGTACTCCTTAAAGCTGCAGATGAAGGCCTTTTAGGTTGATAAAACTTCAGATTTGCCAAAGAAAGACTTTTCATGATGGAGGATGCCCAGTCGGCGGCTGACTTTGAAGGCCAACTTAATATGTGGTTTACCCAAGAAAGGTGAGGCTAATGGTGAGGCTCAAACGTTGAGCAAGTGACCTTCTTCAAGAGGTCTGTTAAAGAAGTAGATGGAAGGTCACCAGAGGGGCCTTTGGAGAGACAGAATGAGAGTGTGAGATTTGGCTGGATTGAAAGACATTCCAAATGATGGACCAGCTCTGATTGTATGAAGGTCTGCAGAGAGGAAGAGGCTGCTGCCTGCTATCTGGAGGACGAGAGATGCTACGGCAAAGGGTGGAGTCATCATAAAGAGATAAGCAGGATTTTTCAGAGATTCAGAAAGATCGTTGATGAAGATTAGGAACAGGACTCGGCCCAAAACACTACCTTGCAGCATGCCAGCCTCAACCGAGAAAGGAGATGAGAGGATCCTTTTGAGAGCCACATGCATACTATGAGACACCAGTGTCCAAGTGAGAAAGACAGTGTCCAGAAGCAGTTGGTATGACAGGATAGAGTAGGTACAAGGGAGCGAGGAGTTGGATTACATGATAAATTTTTGAAGGAAACACAGAATTGAGGTATTCTACCTCTTCAGGAGCAGAGTTGGCTGTGGTGCCCACTTGAAGATAGTGAGGGATGGAGGGAACATTCACCAGAGAACAGACTTGACAAGGCACCATCAGTTACTTGAGGAATGAGACAGCAAAGCACCACCTGAGTGAACTGGCAGACTCTCTGGTACGAGGCAACTCTGACACTAGCCAGAGGATGTTGAATCTCACAAACATGTGATCAGATGAACCAATTAGAGCAGTGGAGGAACAGGAGACATTATCAGGAAAATTAGTCCTTCCCAACTCCACAGGGAGGATTTGCCATTGGAAAGAAACCAGGGTCAGAAAGTTTCACAGAATGTATCAGGCCATGGAGTCACAGAAAGCCATCATTTCATTTTGTACGCAGCCTATGGCTGCTGGTAGCATCAATGCCGGGAGCAAGGCTGTCATGCAGTGCTTCCTGTAGGTTAGGGCAGGTTGGCCAGGGTGCTGGCGATAGCTCGCTTACTCTTCACGAAGTACACTGTGGTATCTTTAACGTCCACCTACTAATGCTGGCAGACGAGACACCTAGTTCAACATCCATCCAAGGAATGGCACACACATTGATGAATCACCCTGCCTAGGAACACCAGGATGACAGTTAGGATGAGAATCAAACCCACCCGAGACAGCTCAGAGGCGAGTGTGCATATACCTGAAGGCCATCCTGCCAGCCCCTGTTTTGGAAAAGTAAAAAAAATCGTTTATACATAATATTGTAATGTCTATTGGATAAAACCTGTTTCACTAGGCGGTGTTCTTGGTCATGATGTAGTGATGCACACCTGTTCAAGGCATTCCAATGTCTGAACCAGTTGGAAAGTCCTCCTGTACGAAACTTAGACTGTGATGATAGTCTCGGCTTCGAGCAAGGTCTTCTTTTCGTACGACTTGCAGTGTGTTGGCTTGCTGCCAAAGCTCCTGCCAGTGCGTCTCAAGCTCAGCCAGGCCCTTTTGTCCTCCAGAAGTATCATCTCCTTCAACCAAAATATTTGTCTGTTCACTCACTTCATTCAGCTTTGTGT
>CM068960.1:53016539-53033315 GCA_035128595.1 Eptatretus atami | reverse complement strand
GTGAGAGCAGCATCACCCTCGGTAGTTGTTGCAGTCTTGGCGATCACCCTTCCCTTTCCAGAGAGGGACAACAAGCCCCTCTTTCATCAGTTGGGATGATGCCTCGTGTTCCAGGCAGAGCACAGAACTGCATGCAACGACACGAGTGCAGTATTTCCACCAGCCTTGAGAAGTTCGGCATGGATGCCACAGATCCCAGGAGCTCTACCCCAATCAACCGGTTCACCGCAGCCTGTGTTTCACAAACGAAGGTGGACCAGAGTTGAGTGGAGGGTCAGCAACAGTGATTGTAACACCCTGATGTCCAACTCGATAGCTGGTGGATCAGCCTGGTACAACCGCTCAAAGTAACGGCCCAGCGGTCCGAGCCCATTCTCCTCTTCAAGAGCCCACCACCTCTGCTCTAACTGCAGTGCACCGAGGGATGGGCTTGGATGAACGCAATGCTCGAATTCCCCTGTAAGCAGGACGAGAATCACTTGACCACAGGTCATGTCTTACCCCCTCACAGATTCCTCGCACATAGGCCTCGTTGTCCACCCTCGTGGGCAAGTACAGTTTTACGCCTCAACTCCCTGAACAGCTCAGCTCTGCCATTCAGCCTGGCCCTGCAACTCTGGTCAATGGTATCCAGTGTCCATGAGAGACAAAATTCTTCTTCACCCTCCAGTGAGTTCAAAGATCCACTGGCAACATCAAGGACGGTGGTCTTGAAGGCATTCCACAACTCTTCAGGATCTCCCAAAGCAGTCAGACCCCAAATGTCCACTCAGTTTTTTTTCAAACTCCTCAGCTACCCTCTCATCCTTGAGCTTGCCAACTTCCAGCCTAGCCTGGCATGGTACCATTCTCCTAGATTTAAGGTGCAACTTAAGAGTTGCTACAACAAGCCGGTGGGTCAGTATTGAGGAACTGAGCACTCCGGTAGAACCTGCAGTTCTGGATCATCCTCCAGCGACCATCACGAGGCATGGTCAATCTCCTTTGCCACACCGCCAGCGTTGGAATACCAAGTCCAGCAATGAGCTTGTGGGCGCTGAAACCATGAACCGCCACCCTAAGTCCATGACTTCTTGCAAAGTCAAGGAACTTGTGCTATTCAGGTTCACAGTTCCAGACCCATGGGGACCAACACATGTCTCATAACATTCCTATCAGTTCCAGTCGATGCATTGAAATCCCCCAAGACTAGAAGTGTATCTCACCTGGGGCACTGATCAACTACAGACTCGAGCGTGGCATAGCATGCGTCCTTCACAGTGAGATCACTCGCCTCAGTCGGAGCAAAACAGAGACCAGGGAAATGACACCCAAGGAGTGACGAATCCTTAGTCTCATAATACGCTTGTTGCCGGTGTTACTCAATTATCATTGGAGTCAGCTTATTGACACAGCTACAGCAACTCCTTGGGCATGGTAACCATCAGAGTGACCAGACCAATAGTATGTGTAACCACCCCCATGATCTCACTGCAATCCGGTCAATCCTCAGAGCGTGCTGCAATACACATGTCCAAATGCTTGAGCTTAGACGATAACAGAGACAGGGATCATCCACTCTTACGGATAGGACATTCCAGGAACCCACCCAAAGGACCGCCTCAGGTTAACCGAGGAGACCGCCGTCTGGTGGACGACACCTCAGCACCATTCCGACACCACTCTCCCGCAATCTGACCGGGAATTACCCCGTGGTTTCCCTCCTATTAATTATCAAAGATTGGGGGTCCCAAAGGTTTTGCCCAATCCCGTCATCCGTGAGCTGCCCTGCGAAGGGAACTATATTTCTTATGATTTCAGATTTCTTTATGCTTCGAGAATGTTTTGCGGAATGAAGGGTTCTACGGTGGCCGGAGTGCAAATCCTGCACCAACCTCCTAATAAGAAGTAACCCAACTGCAGGAGGATGTCTGCAGACACAGTTGGGCACTATATATGGATGGCCGTTGGCTCACAAGGAGCTTCTCCGCCCTTTGACAGGTTTGTTTTTAATCCTGCTTGGTGTCCATATCCAAACACCCTCCTCACCAAGAAACTTGGGGGGAGATGGTTTAGTCGCCGACAACCCGACAATGGAACAGGTTAGTACAGGTCTTACATGATACCTGAAGCAAGTCACAGATCTGATCTGGCCTGACCTGACAATATTAGTCAGAATGCTACCAAATTTGGGTTACACATTAGGACACACACACACCACACACACACACACACACACACACACACACACACACACACACACACACACACACGCGCACACACACACGCGCACACACACACACACACACCACACACACACACACCGCATTTTAAGCCATTTTCCCTGCTAGAGCAGGGGTTAGTCTTGCGGGCCACATGACAATCATGGTTCCCTTTTTGAGGCAATGTTTTTTTATGGCTGGATGCCCTTCCTGACACAAACCCTTTAGTCACCTCTTACGACACACAAGGATATGGTATGCCTATTCTAACTGGGGCACACACCGGGACCAGTACACTGGTACTCATTTCACCAACCTCAGAAGGATGGCAGGCTGAGTCACCCCACCTGGTGTTAATTCAACAGCCAACAGGGCTCAAACTCAGGACCAGAAGATCCCAAGCCAGCCACCAAACACTAAGCCAACACCAGGCTTAACATTAGGACAGGGTCATGATGTTAATTGCGGAGGTCATCCGATCGCCTGACTGGAAGTGTGCCAAAATGGCGGACAGTAAATTTTTTGGAAAATCGTGTAAATTCCTTCAAAAATCTTCCTCTCCAGACCCACCAGTCAAAATACTAGCAAATTTGAGTTACAACATTAGGCCAGGGCCCAGAAAACTACAGGTCCAGTGGTCCTATTTTTTTTTCTTTCTGTCACCTCCACTCGTCCATGGACCTAAATGTTGGATACAATATTTTTTGTCACATTTTGGTATAGCTGAACACGACACTCTCAAATATCAATCTGGTTAACAAAAAGCTTTGAGGCAGGTTGGATGGTATGAATGAAAAATGGTGGAAATTTTACCACCTGACCCTCTGCCCTTCCAACTACCTTCTCACTCCTTACTTTACCTCCTCACAGTCACACTCCCATTTCCTTCGCCTTGTCAATTTTTTGTTTCTCAATCTCCCACCATCCCGCATCTCTTCACCATTTTACCCTCCCTCCCTCTTTCCCTGGCACCTGTGCAAATATTGTCTGCAGAAAATTCCTTTCATTGTCCAGAAATAATTTTAAAACATGAGTGAGCGGATGGCATCTGTAATACAAAAACGATGACCAACCTTTCTCCGCAGGGCGAGTAATGACTTACCTGAGCCTGCAGAAGATTGTTTTCTGCACTCTCAATGCCAGCATTGCTGGCTGTTCTGCAAGACCTTTAAGGAGCACTGCAGCTTCACTGAAGGAATTCCCAAGCTCAGCCACTGTGCGGTCTAACTCTTCACAGGCACAGATCGTTACTGAAAGCTTGGCCTGTGCTTCTTCCAGCTAATCAGTGAAGAAAGACAGACATAAGCACAATCAGACCTTAGAAAACACACAAATTTTTTTTTTGACAAAAACAGATTATCAATTAATGTAGCACGTGGTGTTTAAGGCTTGGATCAAACATGCATACCTGTTCATTTGCCTGTGAACACTTTCGTGGCTTTCAGTGTTGCTCATCATCTGGTGTAGAAATTGAGTCGAGAAGCTGCAGGTATGCATTCCTTGTTCTGCGTGATACGAAGTGTTTTTACCTCCAAAGAAATTAGGTCGAAGCAGCAAAACACATCGATGAAAATTCTGTGTGCACATTTTAGCAATTGATTAAAATAATATGTATATATGAAAACAAAACTGACCGAAACGAGAGGATAAAACATACACTGCTCAAGACCATTCAACTAAAATAATGTATTTGGGTGAACCCAGTGTTTTATAAACAAAGAAACAAAGGTTGTTAATAAGATGAAGAATGTTTTTGTGTGACATCGTCTTGTTGTGTGGGGTTTACTTCACCAAAGCAAAGCAGTTGGACTTTTTGAAAACAAATCACTCAATCATGGCGTATCCATCCATCCCTTCATTGGGACCATACTCTGTGCAGAGCATTGGTGCTGCCAAAGCAGTCTCCTTGGCTATTGGGTACAATCCTGGACAGGTCACCACTCTGATACAGGATTCCAGCAAGCTGGCACTCATTTTGCCAACCTCAGGACGACAGGCAGAGTCAACCCCACCTGGTATTAATTGAATAGCCAAGTGGAATTTGAACTCAGGATCCTCAGATCCAAGCCCACCACCCGAACCATTAAGCTAACACCAGGCACACGGATATATATATATATATATATATATATATATTAATATATATATATATATATATATATATATATATATATACACACATATACCATGATTATACATTAAAATGAATGTTTGCAATGTTTAATTTCATGACAATTTTTTTTTTAGTTTAATGATAAGTTTTTTTTGGTGAACTAACCCTTCCACCTCACACACTCAACTTCATCTTCCTACACTCCCTTTTCTATTAATTCTTTTTTTGGAGAGGATTCCACCGCTCGAGAGAGTGGCAGGTAAATGAAAGGATTGGGGTAAAGTAAAATGAGGTAAAGGATAAATGTGCTCACCGTGTGTGCCACACATTCCCATTCTTCTCCCTTTTCTTCAATTATTACCTCATAACCTCTTTTGCATTTATTTCTACACTTCCACACGTTGCTGTCTTTCTTTCTCTCACCTATCATTCCCCATTTTGGTTTGTTTCTCTCCTTTTAGATTTACCCTGCACTGCGCGAGAAATTATTTTTTTAATCAAAAGTAAATAAATACCAGCTATGTGTGTTATTTCATGTTGTTGTTTAATCAATGTGTGTTATTTAAAGGGAAATTAAGTGATACAAGAATTTGCATTACTTACATGCTGTTTGGCTTGTTTCACACTCAATATCTGCGCCTTTGTTGTGCCCAGCTGCTCTGCACGTGTCAGCCAAGACTGGCATTGCTTCATTGTATTCCTGGTAACCATCATGACTTTGGAACTCATTTTCTAAATTCTGAGGACCTATAAAACACCAAAAAGCAGGTGATCACCTTCGAACTCTGGTGAGCATAAAAACTGGGACATAATGCCAATTGTCCTGACATATAAGAGTATCTAATTATAATCACTGGAACCTCAGCAAGAGTTAAACAGAAGAAAACCTTGAATGGAGCTCAGTTATTCTTTGAACTTGCAAAATATATCAGTTCATTTTTGAAAGACCAACATAACCTCTCATAAAGGGAAGATGCATATATGAGGTAGTTCAACATATTTACAAGTGGTAAGAAAACTGGAGGAAGCAGACATCTTTACCTCCCCCACCGAAAGGAGGTTGGGGTTATGTTTTTGCCCATGTTTATCTGTCTGTGAGCAGGATATCTCAAGAAGTTAAGCGACAGATTTTGACGAAATTGGAGGACAGGTTCGGTGTTGACAGGACAAATTGATTAGATGTGGGAAGATCCCGATCTGGTACTAAAATTACCTCTGCCACTGAAGTGCAAGGAAGGAGATTATATTTTCACTCTTTCTGTTCTTTGTCTGTTTGTCTGTTTTGTTACTTACGAAAAATCTAAAGATTTCGTAATGTATATTGATGCTTCGTCCTTTCTGTTTGTGTGTGTTTTGTTTTGTAGGGCCAGATAACTAGAGAACGGAAAAGCTACCAATGTTCAAAATTACACCACGTGATCAGGTAGGGTGGATGCGCTAAGCGCTATTAGATTTTAGTCAAAAACGGTCAAAGGTCAGTCACAGTGATGGCTCAAACATATTCCGGTAAATCATGTGGAGAAATGGAGGTATTTTGCTTCGGTCGACGTACGAGTTCGTTTTAACTTCGATGTTAATTTTGTCTTCGGTTTTTGCGATTCGCTTAGGATGCTTAAAACTCGTTGTCGAAATTCTGGTAAAAATCGGATGTTTTGGAGACTTTTACGATTGTATAAAAAATATTTCACTCGAGCCGCGTCACGGCTCGCACGTGGTGGCAGCGCGCTCGAGCAGACGTGCTTTGAGTCACGCTAAAGTTTGACGTGTGCGCGCTGACCGGTGTTTTCGAAAAATGGTGTGTAAAAGCATTTTTATCCCAATAAAGGTTATCGTCGCATGCCTGCACTCGCTAAGCCGTCGGAATTATGTAAAGATTGTGGTGATGGCGAATATTACGGTTTTGGACTTTGATAAATAATATAAATAATTGCGTCGAGAAATGGAGATTTTGCTCGGTCGACGTTACGATTCTTGATGTTTGTGCAGAATAATCGTAGAACTTCTGGTATTGCGTCGCTACCTTCTCTAGGACAGCTTTATTAGACAAGGTCAGGAGGTCAAAGTGACGATTCATAAGTACCAGTCTGATGACTGCTTGTTGGTCTGTTTGTCTGTTTGTGTGTAAGGAATATACAAAAAGTTGTGGACAGGATTCAGATGAAATTTTGATTCAGGCTTGGGTGTTGTGTGTGACGAGAGAAGAAACAATTAGATTTGGTGAGATCCGGATCCAATTGTAATTACCTCTGCCACCGAAGGTGAAGGAGATTATGTTTCACCACTTTCTGTCGTTTGTCTGTCTGATTGTTTGTCTGTCTGTTTGTTTGTCTGTTTTGTTTGTATACAGGATATCTCAAAAAAGTTGTGGGATGGATTCGGATGAATTTTGTAGGACAGCTTCCAGTGTTTGACAAGAACGAACTGATTAGACTTGTTGATATCCGGACTCTGATCCGGATACGAGAATTATTAATTTAAGTGATTCTTCACCATTGAGCAGATAGGGCCAAAAACAATATACTAGCATATTTAAAAATAATATTGGCGCCGATATATTATTGTGGTTCAGGCATGTAGTGGCGAACGTATGTGCTTATAGTTGTTAAGTGAATTCTCACCTTGGAGAATAGGCCAAAAACGATATAATCGCAACATATGCTCAACAAGTGGTTGGGACAGATTCAAGTGAAAGTTGGTCGATGAGTTTGGAGACAAGAACAGCCTCATTAGATTCTGGTTTCGGTCGGATGCAGATCCGGCCCATCAGTGGGACAAACAAAACGCAACCTGGCAGAGGTATGTGCTCCACAAGTGCTTTCTAATCTTTACGTGAAATAGAATTGAAATTCCCGAAATCACATAATAGATAGATTTATATTTAAAGCACACGAGTGGAATGGAGTAAAAAAAAATAGACCATTAACAGCTCTGCAATTGTATTCAAGCCTTTAATCACACTAAAATAATTGTTTCAGTTGCATCACCCTGACATAAGAATGGCATCACATTGTGGCTCTGCTTATCTTGGCATTTAGCTACCTCCTTCATCCTATGTAACATTAAAATTCCTGACGCAATAAATTGTATGAATAACAAAAATAACATACGTGTCTCTCACCAACACACTGTCATGGCTATCAACTGCGACAGCAAAGTTCGCAGAACTATGAACACATAGGGTGAAATTAATAAATTTGACAAGCGGATGCAATGTGAAATAAGATTTCAACATACCTTCAGCAGAATGACACGGCATATAAACTGTCGTGTATACCTTCATCATCTCTCTAACTGCATGCAACGACACGAGTGCAGTATTTCCACCAGCCTTGAGAAGTTCGGCATGGATGCCACAGATCCCAGGAGCTCTACCCCAATTCAACCGGTTCACCGCAGCCTGTGTTTCCACAAACGAAGGTGGACCAGAGTTGAGTGGAGGGTCAGCAACAGTGATTGTAACACCCCTGATGTCCAACTCGATAGCTGGTGGATCAGCCTGGTACAACCGCTCAAAGTAACGGGCCCAGCGGTCCGAGCCCATTCTCCTCTGTCAAGAGCCCACCACCCTCTGCTCTAACTGCAGTGCACCGAGGGATGGGCTTGGATGAACGCAATGCTCGAATTCCCCTGTAAGCAGGACGAGAATCACTTGACCACAGGTCATGTTCTACCCCCTCACAGATTCCTCGCACATAGGCCTCGTTGTCCACCCTCGGTGCAAGTACAGTTTTACGCCTCAACTCCCTGAACAGCTCAGCTCTGCCATTCAGCCTGGCCCTGCAACTCTGGTCAATGGTATCCAGTGTCCCATGAGAGACAAAATTCTTCTTCACCCTCCAGTGAGTTCCAAGAGATCCACTGGCAACATCAAGGACGGTGGTCTTGAAGGCATTCCACAACTCTTCAGGATCTCCCAAAGCACTCAGACTCCCCAAATGTCCACTCAGCTTTTTTTCAAACTCCTCAGCTACCCTCTCATCCTTGAGCTTGCCAACTTCCAGCCTAGCCTGGCATGGTACCATTCTCCTAGATTTAAGGTGCAACTTAAGAGTTGCTACAACAAGCCGGTGGGTCAGTATTGAGGAACTGAGCACTCCGGTAGACCCTGCAGTTCTGGATCATCCTCCAGCGACCATCAACGAGGACATGGTCAATCTCCTTTGCCACACCGCCAGCGTTGGAATACCAAGTCCAGCAACGAGCTTGTGGGCGCTGAAACCATGAACCGGCCACCCTAAGTCCATGACTTCTTGCAAAGTCAAGGAACTTTGTGCTATTCAGGTTCACAGTTCCAGACCCATGGGGACCAACACATGTCTCATAAACATTCCTATCAGTTCCAGTCGATGCATTGAAATCCCCCAAGACTAGAAGTGTATCTCACCTGGGGCACTGATCAACTACAGACTCGAGCGTGGCATAGCATGCGTCCTTCACAGTGAGATCACTCGCCTCAGTCGGAGCATAAACAGAGACCAGGGAAATGACACCCAAGGAGTGACGAATCCTTAGTCTCATAATACGCTTGTTGGCCGGTGTTACCTCAATTATCATTGGAGTCAGCTTATTGGACACAGCTACAGCAACTCCTTGGGCATGGTAACCATCAGAGTGACCAGACCAATAGTATGTGTAACCACCCGCCATGATCTCACTGCAATCCGGTCTCCAATCCTCAGAGCGTGCTGCAATACCGATGTCCAAATGCTTGAGCTTAGACGATAACAGAGACAGGTGATCATCCACTCTTACGGATAGGACATTCCAGGAACCCACCCAAAGGGACCGCCTCAGGTTAACCCGAGGGACGCCATCTGGTGGCAGGACACCTCAGCACCATTCCGACACACTCTCCCGCAATCTGACCCGGGAATGTTACCCCGTGGTTTCCCTCCTATTAATTATCAAAGATTGGGGGTCCCAAAGGTTTTGCCCCAATCCCGTCATCCGGTGAGCTGCCCTGCGAAGGGAACTATATTTCTTTATGATTTCAGATTTCTTTATGCTTCGAGAATGTTTTGCGGAATGAAGGGTTCTACGGTGGCCGGAGTGCAAATCCTGCCACCAACCTCCTAATAAGAAGTAACCCAACTGCAGGAGATGTCTGAGACACAGTTGGGCACTATATATGGATGGCCGTTGGCTCACAAGGAGCTTCTCCGCCCTTTGACAGGTTTTGTTTTTAATCCTGCTTGGTGTCCATATCCAACACCCTCCTCACCAAGAAACTTGTGGGGGAGATGGTTTAGTCGCCGACAACCGACAATGGAACAGGTTAGTACAGGTCTACATGATACCTGAAGCAAGTCACAGATCTGATCTGGCCTGACCTGACAATATTAGTCAGAATGCTACCAAATTTGGGTTACAACATTAGGCACACACACAACACACACACACACACACACACACACACACACACACACACACACACACACACGCGCACACACACAACGCGCACACACACACACACACACACACACACACACACGCATTTTAAGGCCATTTTCCCTGCTAGAGCAGGGTTGTCTTGCGGGCCACATGACAATCATGGTTCCCTTTTTGAGGCAATGTTTTTTTTATGGCTGGATGCCCTTCCTGACACAAACCCTTTAGTCACCTCTTACGACACACAAGGATATGGTATGCCTATTCTAACTGGGGCACACACCGGGACCAGTACACTGGTACTCATTTCACCAACCTCAGAAGGATGGCAGGCTGAGTCGACCCCACCTGGTGTTAATTCAACAGCCAACAGGGCTCAAACTCAGGACCAGAAGATCCCAAGCCAGCCACCCAAACCACTAAGCCAACACCAGGCTTAACATTAGGACAGGGTCATGATGTTAAATTGCGGAGGTCATGCCGATCGCCTGACTGGAAGTGTGCCAAAATGGCGGACAGTAAATTTTTTGGAAAATCGTGTAAATTCCTTCAAAAATCTTCCTCTCCAGACCCACCAGTCAAAATACTAGCAAATTTGAGTTACAACATTAGGCCAGGGCCCAGATAAACTACAGGTCCAGTGGTCCTATTTTTTTTTCTGTCACCTCCACTCGTCCATGGACCTAAATGTTGGATACAATATTTTTTGTCACATTTTGGTATAGCTGAACACGACACTCTCAAATATCAATCTGGTTAACAAAAAGCTTTGAGGCAGGTTGGATGGTATGAATGAAAAATGGTGGAAATTTTACCACCTGACCCTCTGCCCTTCCAACTTACCTTCTCACTCCTTACTTTTACCTCCTCACAGTCACACTTCCCATTTCCTTCGCCTTGTCAATTTTTTGTTTCTCAATCTCCCACCATCCCGCATCTCTTCACCATTTTACCCTCCCTCCCTCTTTCCCTGGCACCTGTGCAAATATTGTCTGCAGAAAATTCCTTTCATTGTCCAGAAATAATTTTAAAACATGAGTGAGCGGATGGCATCTGTAATCACAAAAACGATGGACCAACCTTTCTCCGCAGGGCGAGTATGACTTACCTGAGCCTGCAGAAGATTGTTTTCTGCACTCTCAATGCCCAGCATTGCTGGCTGTTCTGCAAGACCTTTAAGGAGCACTGCAGCTTCACTGAAGGAATTCCCAAGCTCAGCCACTGTGCGGTCTAACTCTTCACGGGCACAGATCGTTACTGAAAGCTTGGCCTGTGCTTCTTCCAGCTAATCAGTGAAGAAAGACAGACATAAGCACAATCAGACCTTAGAAAACACACAAATTTTTTTTTTGACAAAAACAGGATTATCAATTAATGTAGCACAGTGGTGGTTTAAGGCTTGGATCAAACATGCATACCTGTTCATTTGCCTGCTGAACATCTTTCGTGGCTTTCAGTGTTGCTTCATCATCTGGTGTAGAAATTGAGTCGAGAAGCTGCAGGTATGCAGTTCCTTGTTCTTGCGTGATACGAAGTGTTTTTACCTGCCAAAGAAATTAGGTCGAAGCAGCAAAACACATCGATGAAAATTCTGTGTGCACATTTTAGCAATTGAATTAAAATAATATGTATATATGAAAACAAAACTGACCGAAACGAGAGGATAAAACATACACTGCTCAAGACCATTCAACTAAAATAATGTATTTGTGTTGAACCCAGTGTTTTATAAACAAAGAAACAAGGTTGTTAATAGATGAAGAATGTTTTTGTGTGACATCGTCTTGTTGTGTGGGGTTTACTTCACCAAAGCAAAGCAGTTGGACTTTTTGAAAACAAATCACTCAATCATGGCGTATCCATCCATCCCTTCATTGGGACCATACTCTGTGCAGAGCATTGGTGCTGCCAAAGCAGTCTCCTTGGCTATTGGGTACAATCCTGGACAGGTCACCACTCTGATACAGGATTCCAGCAAGCTGGCACTCATTTTGCCAACCTCAGGACGACAGGCAGAGTCAACCCCACCTGGTATTAATTGAATAGCCAAGTGGAATTTGAACTCAGGATCCTCAGATCCAAGCCCACCACCCGAACCATTAAGCTAACACCAGGCACACGGTATATATATATATATATATATATATATATATATATATATATATATATATATATATATATATATATATATATACACACATATACCATGATTATTACATTAAAATAGATGTTTGCAATGTTTAATTTCATGACAATTTTTTTTTTAGTTTAATGATAAGTTTTTTTTGGTGAACTAACCCTTCCACCTCACACACTCAACTTCATCTTCCTACCTCCCTTTTCTATTAATTCTTTTTTTGGAGAGGATTCCACCGCTCGAGAGGAGTGGCAGGTAAATGAAAGGATTGGGGTAAAGTAAAATGAGGTAAAGGATAAATGTGCTCACGGTGTGGGCCACACATTCCCATTCTTCTCCCTTTTCTTACAATTATTACCTCATAACCTCTTTTGCATTTATTTCTACACTTCCACACGTTGCTGTCTTTCTTTCTCTCACCTATCATTCCCCATTTTGTTTGTTTTCTCCTTTTTAGATTTACCCTGCACTGCGCGAGAAATTATTTTTTTTAATCAAAAGTAAATAAATACCAGCTATGTGTGTTATGTCAATGTGTGTTGTTTAATCAATGTGTGTTATTTAAAGGGAAATTAAGTGATACAAGAATTTGCATTACTTACATGCTGTTTGGCTTGTTTCACACTCAATATCTGCGCCTTTGTTGTGCCCAGCTGCTCTGCACGTGTCAGCCAAGACTGGCATTGCTTCATTGTATCCTGGTAACCCATATGACTTTGGAACTCATTTTCTAAATTCTTGAGGACCTATAAAACACCAAAAAGCAGGTGATCACCCTTCGAACTCTGGTGAGCATTAAAAACTGGGACATAATGCCAATGTCCTGACATAATAAGAGTATCTAATTATAATCACTGGAACCTCAGCAAGAGTTAAACAGAAGAAAAACCTTGATGGAGGCTCAGTTATTCTTTGAACTTGCAAAATATATCAGTTCATTTTTGAAAGACCAACATAAACCTCTCATAAAGGGAAGATGCATATATGAGGTAGGTTCAACATATTTACAAGTGGTAAAGAAAACTGGAGGAAGCAGACATCTTTACCTCCCCCACCGAAGGAGGTTGGGGGTTATGTTTTTGCCCATGTTTATCTGTCTGTGAGCAGGATATCTCAAGAAGTTAAGGACAGATTTTGACGAAACTTGGAGGACAGGTTCGGTGTGTGACAAGGACAAATTGATTAGATTGTGGTGAAGATCCAGATCTGGTACTAAAATTACCTCTGCCACTGAAAGTGCAAGGAAAGGAGATTATATTTTCACTGCTTTCTGTCTTTGTCTGTTTGTCTGTTTGTTACTTACGAAATCTAAAGATTTCGTAAGTATATTGATGACTTCCGTCCTCTTTCTGTTTGTGTGTGTTTTGTTTGTAGGCATGATAACTCGAGAACGGAAAAGCTACCAATGTTCAAATTACACCACTGATTCAGGTGGTGGATGGCTAGCGCTTATTAGATTTTTAGTCAAAAACGTCAAAGGTCAAGGTCACAGTGAGGTCAAACTCATTCCGTATATCATGTGGAGAAATGGAGTATGTTTGCTTCTGGTCGACGTACGATTTTGTTCGAGTTTTTAACTTCGGATGTTAATTTTGTTTTCGGTTTTGCGATCGCTTAGGATGCTTAAAACTCGGTTGTCGAAATTCTGGTAAAATCGGATGTTTTGGAGACTTTAAGATTGTATAAAAAATATTTCACTCGCCGCGTCACGGCTCGCACGTGGTGCAGCGCGCTCGAGCAGACGTGTCTTGAGTCACGTAAAGTTTGATGGTGCGCGCTGACGGTGTTTTCGATAAAATGGTGTGTAAAAGTCATTTTTATCCCAATAAAGGTTATCGTCGCATGCCTGACTCGCTAAGCCGTCGGAATTATGTAAAGAGTGGTGGATGGCCGAATATTACGGTTTTGTGACTTTGATAAAATAATATTAAATAATTGCGTCGAGAAATGGAGTTTTGCTTCGGTCGACGTTACGATTTTTGATGTTTGGTGCAGAAAATCGTAGAAACTTCTGGTTTGCGTCGCTACCTTCTCTAGAGACAGCTTTTATTAGGACAAGGTCAGAGGTCAAGTTGACGATTTCATAAGTACCAGTCTATGACTGCTTGTTTGTCTGTTTGTCTGTTTGTGTGAAGGATATATCAAAAAGTTGTGGACGGATTCAGATGAAATTTTGATTCAGGCTGGTTGGGTGTGTGACGAGGAAGAAACTAATTAGATTTTGGTGAAGATCCGGATCCAAATCTGATAATTACCTCTGCCACCGAAGGTGAAGGAGATTATGTTTTCACCACTTTCTGTCTGTTTGTCTGTCTGATTGTTTGTCTGTCTGTCTGTTTGTTTGTCTGTTTGTTTGTATACAGGATATCTCAAAAAGTTGTGGATGGATCAGGATGAAATTTTGTGGACAGCTTCAGTGTGTGACAAGGACGAACTGATTAGACTTTGGTGAAGATCCGGATCTTGATCCGGATACGAGAATTATTTAATTTTTAAAGTGATTCTTCACCATTGAGAGATAGGGCCAAAAACAATATATAGCATATTTAAAAAATATATTGGGCCCGATATATTATTGTGGTTCAGGCATTGTGTGGCAGACGTATGTGCTTATAGTTGTTAAAGTGATTCTTCACCATTGAGAGATAGGGCCAAAAACGATATAATCGCACAATATCTCAACAAGTTGTGGACAGATTCAGATGAAAGTTGGTCGATGAGTTTGGTAGGAGACAAGAACAAGCCTATTAGATTCTGGTTTCGGTCCGGATGCAGATCCGGCCCATCAGTGGGCGACAAAACATAAACTGTTCAACCTGGCAGAGGTATGTGCTTCACCAAGTGCTGTTCTAATCTTACGTGAAATAGAATTGAAATTCCGAAATCACATCGATAGTAGAATTTATATTTAAGCACACGAGTGGGAATGGAGTAAAAAAATAGACCATTAACAGCGTTGCATTGTATTTCAAGCCTTTATCACACTAAAATAATTGTTTCAGTTGCATCACCTGACATAGAAGTGGCATCAATATGTGGCTCTGCTTTATGGCATTTAGCTCCTTCCTATCCATCCTATGTAAACATTAAAATCCACTGAGCCAATGAAATTTGTATGAATAACAAAATAACTATACGTGTTCCTCTCACCAACACACTGTCATGGCTATCAACTGCGAATCAGCAAATAGTTCGCAGAACTATGAACACATAGGGTGAAATGTAATAAATTTACAACGGGAATGCAATGTGAAATATAGATTCAACATACCCTTTCAGCAGAATTGAACACAGCATGATAACTGTCGTGTATACCCTTCATCTGGACCTCTAAAGCTGGTAGCCTTTGCTCGTGACTGGCAGCAGTGAGTTGGTCTGCCTTGCATTGTAATTCATCGAGCTGCTCTTTAAAGCATATGACCTCCTCCATCACAGCCTGCCAACATGCACACATCAAACAGTAACAAGGGGTACTATTATTATTGCCGGTGAAGATTCAGTTTCTGACTTTTGTTGTGAACCATAGTTTACACCTTGTATGTTTTGAAAATTGTTTCAAGTGCAAATTTCCTGCAAAAAGTTTGATCCCTTTGTACAGGGTTTATTCTAAGGAAAATTTACAACTGCACAAACTCTGATGCGAGGCAGGGGTGGGAAAAAATGGAGGCTGCGAAGCAGCAAAGCACGACGGCGCAGCCGTCTTGAAGCCGCAGCCGTCTAACCCTAACCCTTCTTGAAGCTACAAGAATGGCTGACATCAAGGCTGTTCATCAGCTGATAGTCCAGATTGGACTTGAGGAACTCGGTATGGAATACCAAGATCTTTGTTCTTCTGGACAAGGAAGACAAAACTCTCAACAAGCTGGTCAAGTATCTGGTGTCTAAAGAACTGTTTCCAAATCTGGTGAAGGCATTAAGCAGAGTTGTGGCTGCCAAGCCTCATTCAGCAGAATGTTGAGCGCTTAAAAGTAGCAGCAATGCTCTGAAACATGTGAAAGATCAAGAATGTCAGTGGAGACAGAAATCTGTATTTACATACATTACACATCCACCATTAGAAGCATTGATCCAAGGGAGGCGGTTATGATTTGGCTGTCATCAAGGCATGCAGAAACAAAAGCCATGACAAAGCAAAGTTTCAACGTCCACTCAAGGGAGTTTTCACAGAAGCAGAACACAAAGTCGAGGATGACGAGCCTGACGAGGTGGAGGTACACCTAAGAAGAAGGTCAAGAAATTCTAACTTCTTACAGTTTGCTTACTTGGACATGGATTCAAGATGTTGCATTTTGTTAAGTCTACAGATTTGTTTTAATCTTACTCATGCCAAAGACAGCTAGCAGAGTTGGACTACCTGAAACTTGTTCTAATGTAGTCTTATGTCAACTCTAGGCCTCAGGTTTATGATTTTGTTCTTTGTGTGACTATGAGCAACCACTTGTGGTTTCACATCTACTGTAAATACGTTTGATAATCCTCACTGTTTAAGATATAATTTGTAATGTAAATGTGGTAGTCTATGTCATATTATGATTTTGTAATAGTATGATTGCATTATATTGTAAGGTTAATAAAAAAAATAAGTTTTGGTCAGCTACAGACTATCAATGACGTCTATTGTGGTTCCTCCTAGTTTATGACACCTAAGCCATGAAATTCAAACAAAGAACAAATTGACAACTGCACAAATCTGGATTTACAACTGCACATTTTGAATTTAAAACTGCACAAAAGGGGTACAACTGCACGTTAGAATAAACCCTGCCTTTGTACAAAGGTGGAGAAAAAGATACAATCAACAAAACATCATTACTGTCAGAAATTATTCATGAGAGACCGTCAAGCAGTGCATTGGTACAGTGTGACATTAACGGTAGATTCCTTAAAATGCAATATGGAATGAATTGTTATACATATATATATATATATATATATAT
>CM068960.1:52926549-52998996 GCA_035128595.1 Eptatretus atami | reverse complement strand
GGCATTTTCTTTCCTTTGCATACCTAATTATTTGAGATATATATTATATATGGGTTTTTTAAAATATATATTAAAACCCATGATGCATTGATATGCACATAGAGTACGCATGTTTTGCTTCATATATGGAACCTGGGTATTTTTATTTTTGGAGCGATCGAGGCAGTGGTCTGTTGCCTATACACCACCCAAATAAAGGATGTGTCAGAAGAATGTGTTGCATGCTTGGAACAAGATCGCCTGAAGGGCAGGTACTCAGCGAGTGAACAAATGTTACAAACAATTGAAAATAACTTCAAAATTGAATGCAAATTATAATCCTTCATTCACCCAATTGTTGACTGGTAGTGGATGGATGGTAGAATAATGGTCCAGGCACTGATTCGGGTATTGGGAGGTTCAACAAAAATATTAAATGTCTGCACACAAGGCTAGTTTTGTTTTGTCAATAAAATCATGTGTCATGTGACTTGTGGTGTGATGGTATGGACTCTCCACTTCCAGTGTCACAGAGGAAAGATTAATGTGAACACCAATTTTGTGAACACCAACAAGATCGTTTTTTTCTGGGTTTTTTTTTTCATGTTTGAACGTGCACTGCACATTCTCTTGAAATATTATCCACACTTTCCTTTAAGAGGTTCTGCAAATTTGCATCCAACTTTCATAATAGTGCAGTGAGTAGTCATTCTGCCCACAGAGCGGATACTGGGTTTTGCAATCGTGTGTTGCTGGTGTTATCTCCAGATGTGGGTTTCCAGAAGGTGGAATGGAGCCTCCCAGGTCTCAAAGTGTGTGTGTGTGTGTGTGTGTGTGTGTGGTGTGTGTGTGTGTGTGTGTGTGTGTGTGTGTGTGTGTGTGTGTGTGGTGAGTGAGATGGCTTGACTGTGTGACAACTCACCACAGTCAACTTTGATCAACATGAAAACCACTCCCCCCCCCCCACCCAACAGCCCTCAGCTAATTAGCTTTTGTTTCCCGGTACTTTGGTGATTCATCTCTGCCTAATCATTATTATGATGCTCTATGGTTCCATCAATCAGGTAATCCCTCCTTTCTTTCTCTCAACCAATCAACGTTGAGGACATTCCATTGTAACTTTATAAACGAGAGTTTGGTGCTTCTTCTTCATCTGCTTGCGGGTTTTATCTTGAGGAGTGCAAGTCGAAAAGCTTTGATCATGTCCATTTTATTAAAATGCATATTTAAATTTTGTTGTACGAATAAAATGTTTGTTTATTTGAGACAAAGATACAATTCATCCCAACTCTCGAATGTGAATAATGTCGTAAGATTGAAAAAAAGCTACGAACCAAGTCTATCCAATGCGTTCCTGAGGACATGTATTCGTAACAGGTGGTTCCAGTTTATATTGCAAAAATGATCCAGAATTATCATCTCAGTTGTAGTTGGACAGTGGAATGTATGTTTATGGAGGATGAAATGAATAGGACAAATCGCAGATTGGTCGTTCTCCGCCGCATGGAACATCGCACGTGGGTTCCTGTCTCTGTTTGACTTTATTCGTGTTTGTCGTTACATGTGTATATTAGTATATATATTTGTTGCCTATATTCCTTCTAACTCATGAAAACATTCCTCAGTGATCATTTTTGGAGATGCCTAGGACCATTGAAGTTGTCCTTATGGAGGAACCAATTTTTGCCATTATTTGTTGGAACTCAATTAACTCCTTCTCTCTCATGATGCTCTCAAACTGAGCAATGAGATTGTTTCTCGATTATATAATTTGTGTGTGTTGATTGTATTTCTGCTTATGCAAATCAGAGGTGCATGTGGACAAATTTTTCACCTGGAAAATGGAGGGGGGGGGGGTGTGGAGGAGTCTCATGACATTTATAAATAATTTATGAAGATTAATGCCATGATGAAGAATGTGCAGGAATGTGTAATGAATGAATGGAAAACTCGTATCCATAAAGGCTAGTATCAGTCCGCGTCAGCACAGGTAGAGCAATGGCTCAAATAAAGTATGCTAATTGCCGTGGGAAGAAAGGAGAAACTGATGCTTCGGTGTTAAGATGAATGGCTCACACCTCAATCATCAGCTTGTCCTTGCTTCCGAGGCGGTTAGCATACTTTGATCAAAGTTTTATTGATTCCATCCATTGTGTAATGAAAGGCTGTGGAATTACTCTCATTTGCATCTCATGTAGGCAGCTGTCAGCAAGTACATATCTTTCTTCTTTTTTCTCCACCTCAAGCACGACATGAAGCTTTAACAATGTCGGAGCCATGAAAGTTGCTAAATTGATATCCCCCAGAACCAAACTGATAATAGACATTTTGTCAAGGGCAAGACTCTGAAATTGTTGCAGAATGTGTGAATCTAATAATGTCAGATGTTGTTTGTAATCAGTACCAGATGGCACCAGGCGAAGTAAGCTGAGGATATTGTTTGACAGGAAGTTAGACATGTGGCATGAAAGGGCTTGGAGAGAACTTGCTAAAATGACGCTGTTTATGGGTTGTTTTTTTGAGGGCGCTGTGTTTTGCAAGAGCAAGAAAGACACATGTTGGAGAACTGACGAAGAAGTTTGGTGTTAAGATGCTGACTTTGCAGGGAAAGAGCCAAAATGGCCATGGATGGGTGAGCTGTTTGCCAAAGGAAAGGCAAAGTAGGGGTTGAATGGAAGATACAGTGTGCAAGCATCTGGAGTGGTGGAAAACAAAACAAAACCCCTCGGTTGGACTGATTGGGCTGAGGAGCGTTGAACTCAGTTGTTTCATGCTAAGTTGTTCCATAGCTGTCATGGTTCTGGGTTGGGAGAATGCTTTTGGTATATATTTGCTGGAAGGACACTGATAAAGGGCTTGGTAGCAATGAATGGAAACGCTTCGCAATCAAAATGCTTAATTTAATCAATGATCGGAAGTTTTAGTCTACTTTGTTGTTCCGATGCACCCCAGCACCATTTGGATTACTGAAGTTACACCTTCGCTTTGCTTTGCCTCTATTGTTGTGTTCGGGTGGGGATAAGGTATATTTTAACAGTGGTTGGTGCCTCGACACGTTGTCGATGACCTGCGAGGCCAGCGAGTGAGCAATCTAGCAGTCCGTGGGCTTTGTTTTTCTGCTAACCCAATTAATTCGGGTACAGTTCAGTGGTTTTGAGGTATGAGTGCAATCGTGGGAATGACTGCAAGGTTGTAAGGCTTTAGCAGGTTTGAGTGCAATTCCCTACCACTCAGTGTTATTTTGGATATTGTGAACAAAAATCAATCATTCTGAGGTGCTTCGCATAAATAAATTGATGTCCAAGACTGAATATGAATAAATGAGCATTTATGCATTTGCAATCACGGCTGGTGCCAAAATTGAAGCAGCTTTGCTCAAAATCGCATCGGGAATTGGACCCAGGATTTTGAAAAAAATGAACAGTGGTAGTGGGAGGGTTGAGTGGGGGAAGGAGGGTGAGTTTAGGAGAGATGCTGTACATGTGCAATGTATCAAAGTTTCACAATCGACATCAGAGGTGTTGTGTGCGAAACGATAAGAATCACTGAAAGTTTTTTTTTTTTTAAAACGAATCTACAATCGTGATATTAAAGCACACCAACAACGTGTTAATCTCTTAAAAAGAAAAGGGAGGAGATGCAGTCCCTCTGACCCTTCTATGCATCTTCATGTGGATGTTTTACCTCCAGCTGCGAAACCTTTGAACGAAGGTCATTCTCACTTGAAACCACATCATTGGAGTGGTTAAGCTTTTCTTCTGCTGGGTTAACCACTTCAAAACTCTTCAGATTGCACTTGTAGATCTCATGCAGTTTCACCCAATTCTTCCATTTGGAAAACCTTCTCCTGTAGCTCAGAAGAAATAAAAATCGCACAATTTAAACATTAATTAAGCCTCGTGGTGGAGTAACACAAAAGTCAGGTGGCGACTCGGCATATGTATATTTTGATGCACTATTTATATGAATTTGAAGGGCATTAATAGACAATGTACAAACACGCATGGTATATGGGATTCGAACCTGGCTTCCTCACATCATGAGCCAGGGCTTGATATGGGAAATCCAACAGGGCAATTTCAACAAATTTCCACAATCTTGATTACTCTAAAGTCTCTGCCTCTTCCTCCATAAGCTTTATTATTATTATTATCAGGAATATTTTCAAAATTTTACCTTTGCCTGCTTTCTTAGTGAGGCATAGCGCTCCTGGAGCTCCTCGAGCTCGAGTCGGTTTAGTGTGTGTGTTAGCCACGCTGGTTGTCTTACTCCAAATTCCCAGCAACATGCTCTCGTGTCCAGTGATTTCTTCACAGAATAGCTGTGGAAATAGGGAAGTTAAATGATGACTTGTCAACCCAATATGAATAACAACGTTAAACCACATCCTCTTTTATAATAATATGAATATTCCTCACACATGTGGACGTGTGTGCTGTACCTCTCACAACTAGTGACCATCCATCCATCCATCCATTGGGACCACACATCTGTGCAGAGCATTGGTGCTGCCTAAGTAGTCTCTTTGGCTATTGGCACAATCCTGGACAGGTCGCCACTCCGACACAGGATACCACAAGCTGGCACTCATTTTGCCAACCTCGAAGGATGACAGGCAGAGTCAACCCCACCTGGTATTAATTGAACAGCCAAGGGGGATTTGAACTCAGGATCCTAGGATCCAAAGCTCACGACCCTAACCATTAAGCCAACACCAGGTATAACTCATGACAAATAGGTATAAATAATAAATTTACCTCAACATTGTGGAACAAAGATGGGTTAAATTAGCCTCAAAATGCACAAAGCAACAATGAGGGTGGCCAAAGTGGAAAACTATTCTAAACTTGTTGAATTGTAAGCCTTGTACCGAGACTGTGCACCGACGTTGACCTCTTTTCAATCATCTAGCCAGTTTCTGATGGAATATCATGAGGTTGCACATGAGCCCTCATTGTCGGTGGAGCTGTAGAACTGGTGAGGAAATTTTTATTTGCACCTTCTATTTTATTTATAAGATTTCAAATTTTTATCCCCATGCTTTTTGGAAAAAAAAAGGGGGATATTGTAATCTGCTCCATCTGTCGATCCGTCCATCACGCTATCTCCTCCTAAACGGTTGTGCAGAAATTCACCAAACTTGCTAGTTATGATCACCACATGGCAAGATTGTGCGAGAGCATGATCATTTTTGTCCCCACCCCTGGGGCGCAGTTAAAAGGTCAAATACCCAAAAATGTAAATATGAGCACATCAAAAAAATATACCATCAGAGATGGGGAATCCCCGCCATTGAATGAAAAAAGGTCATACATATTCCAGATAATGAGGGAGGTGAATGGAAACAAGACACCATTTGGTCATTATCTCGAAAAAGTTCCCCAGGGGTGAGGAACGTATAACCAAAAATAATTGAAATCAGATAAGCGGTTTTCCATTTATTACAAAAAAACATTTTTTTCAAGATGGCCGCCCCAGTCGCCATCTTGGATCCGGCCACGCCCAAAATCAATAGGGTTCTTCCTTTTCAAGGTAGTAATGTGTGACCCAAATTTCAAATCGATATGGCGAACAGTTATGAGTTATCGCACTCACAGCTAAAATGTGACGCCGCCCCAGTCGGCCATCTTGGATCCGGCCAGCCCAAAATCAACAGGGTTCTTTCCTTCAGGTGGTACATGTGTGACTCAAATTTCAAATCGATATGGCGAAAAAACATTTTTTTTCAAGATGGCCGCCCAGTCGGCATCTTGGATCCGCCACGCCCAATACGCATGTTTTTGCTTCATATATGGAACCTGGGTATTTTTATTTTTGGGAGCGATCGAGGCAGTGGTCTGTTGCCTATACACCACCCAAATAAAGGGATGTGTCAGAAGAATGTGTTGCATGCTTGGAACAAGATCGCCTGAAGGGCAGGTACTCAGCGAGTGAACAAATGTTACAAACAATTGAAAATAACTTCAAAATTGAATGTCAAATTATAATCCTTCATTCACGCAATTGTTGACTGGTAGTGGATGGATGGTAGAATAATGGTCCAGGCACTGATTCGGGTATTGGGAGGTTCAACAAAAATATTAAATGTCTGCACACCAAGGCTAGTTTTGTTTTGTCAATAAAATCATGTGTCATGTGACTTGTGGTGTGATGGTATGGACTCTCCACTTCCAGTGTCACAGAGGAAAGATTAATGTGAACACCAATTTTGTGACACGTGTTTTTTCTGGGTTTTTTTTTTTTCATGTTTGAACGTTGCACTGCACATTCTCTTGAAATATTATCCACACTTTCCTTTAAGAGGTTCTGCAAATTTGCATCCAACTTTCATAATAGTGCAGATGAGTAGTCATTCTGCCCACAGAGCGGGATACTGGGTTTTGCTCGTTCGTGTTGCTGGTTGTTATCTCCAGATGTGGGTTTCCAGAAGGTGGAATGGAGCCCTCCCAGGTCTCAAAGTGTGTGTTGTGTGTGTGTGTGTGTGTGTGTGGTGTGTGTGTGTGTGTGTGTGTGTGTTTGTGTGTGGAGTGAGATGGCTGACTGTGTGACAATCTACCACAGTCAACTTTGAATCAACATGAAAACCACTCCCCCCCCCCCACCCAACAAGCCCTCAGCTAATTAGCGTTTTGTTTCCGCCGGTACTTTGGTGATTCATCTCTGCCTAATCATTATTCATGATGCTCTATGGTTCCATCAATCAGGTAATCCCTCCTTTCTTTCTCTCAACCAATCAACGTTGAGGACATTCCATTGTAACTTTATAAACGAGAGTTTGGTGCTTCTTCTTCATCTGCTTGCGGGTTTTATCTTGAGGAGTGCAAGTCGAAAAGCTTTGATCATGTCCATTTTATTAAAATGCATATTTAAATTTTGTTGTACGAATAAAATGTTTGTTTATTTGAGACAAAGATACAATTCATCCCAACTCTCGAATGTGAATAATGTCGTAAGATTGAAAGAAAAGCTACGAACCACAGTCTGATCCAATGCGTTCCTGAGGACATGTATTCGTAACAGGGTGGTTCCAGTTTATATTGCAAAAATGATCCAGAATTATCATCTCAGTTGTAGTTGGACAGTGGAATGTATGTTTATGGAGGATGAAATGAATAGGACAAATCGCAGATTGGTCGTTCTCCGCCGCATGGAACATCGCACGTGGGTTCCTGTCTCTGTTTGACTTTATTCGTGTTTGTCGTTACATGTGTATGTGTGTATATATATTTGTTGCCTAATTCCTTCTAACTCATGAAAACATTCCTCAGTGATCATTTTTGGAGATGCCTAGGACCATTGAAGTTGTCCTTATGGAGGTACCAATTTTTGCCATTATTTGTTGGAACTCAATTAACTCCTTCTCTCTCATGATGCTCTCAAACTGAGCAATGAGATTGTTTCTCGATTATATAATTTGTGTGTGTTGATTGTATTTCTGCTTATGCAAATCAGAGGTGCATGTGGACAAATTTTTCACCTGGAAAATGGAGGGGGGGGGGAGTGTGGAGGAGTCTCATGACATTTATAAAGATAATTTATGAAGATTAATGCCATGATGAAGAATGTGCAGGAATGTGTAATGAATGAATGGAAAACTCGTATCCATAAAGGCTAGTATCAGTCCGCGTCAGCACAGGTAGAGCAATGGCTCAAATAAAGTATGCTAATTGCCGTGGGAAGAAAGGAGAAACTGATGCTTCGGTGTTAAGATGAATGGCTCACACCTCAATCATCAGCTTGTCCTTGCTTCCGAGGCGGTTAGCATACTTTGATCAAAGTTTTATTGATTCCATCCATTGTGTAATGAAAGGCTGTGGAATTACTCTCATTTGCATCTCATGTAGGCAGCTGTCAGCAAGTACATATCTTTCTTCTTTTTTCTCCACCTCAAGCACGACATGAAGCTTTAACAATGTCGGAGCCATGAAAGTTGCTAAATTGATATCCCCCCAGAACCAAACTGATAATAGACATTTTGTCAAGGGCAAGACTCTGAAATTGTTGCAGAATGTGTGAATCTAATAATGTCAGATGTTGTTTGTAATCAGTACCAGATGGCACCAGGCGAAGTAAGCTGAGGATATTGTTTGACAGGAAGTTAGACATGTGGCATGAAAGGGCTTGGAGAGAACTTGCTAAAATGACGCTGTTTATGGGGTTGTTTTTTTGAGGGCGCTGTGTTTTGCAAGAGCAAGAAAGACACATGTTGGAGAACTGACGAAGAAGTTTGGTGTTAAGATGCTGACTTTGCAGGGAAAGAGCCAAAAGTGGCCATGGATGGGTGAGCTGTTTGCCAAAGGAAAGGCAAAGTAGGGGTTGAATGGAAGATACAGTGTGCAAGCATCTGGAGTGGTGGAAAACAAAACAAAACCCCTCGGTTGGACTGATTGGGCTGAGGAGCGTTGAACTCAGTTGTTTCATGCTAAGGTTGTTCCATAGCTGTCATGGTTCTGGGTTGGGAGAATGCTTTTGGTATATATTTGCTGGAAGGACACTGATAAAGGGCTTGGTAGCAATGAATGGAAACGCTTCGCAATCAAAATGCTTAATTTAATCAATGATCGGAAGTTTTAGTCTACTTTGTTGTTCCGATGCACCCCAGCACCATTTGGATTACTGAAGTTACACCTTCGCTTTGCTTTGCCTCTATTGTTGTGTTCGGGTGGGGATAAGGTATATTTTAACAGTGGTTGGTGCCTCGACACGTTGTCCGATGACCTGCGAGGCCAGCGAGTGAGCAATCTAGCAGTCCGTGGGCTTTGTTTTTCTGCTAACCCAATTAATTCGGGTACAGTTCAGTGGTTTTGAGGTATGAGTGCAATCGTGGGAATGACTGCAAGGTTGTAAGGCTTTAGCAGGTTTGAGTGCAATTCCCTACCACCTCAGTGTTATTTTGGATATTGTGAACAAAAATCAATCATTCTGAGGTGCTTCGCATAAATAAATTGATGTCCAAGACTGAATATGAATAAATGAGCATTTATGCATTTGCAATCACGGCTGGTGCCAAAATTGAAGCAGCTTTGCTCAAAATCGCATCGGGAATTGGACCCAGGATTTTGAAAAAAATGAACAGTGGTAGTGGGAGGGTTGAGTGGGGGAAGGAGGGTGAGTTTAGGAGAGATGCTGTACATGTGCAATGTATCAAAGTTTCCACAATCGACATCAGAGGTGTGTGGTGCGAAACGATAGAATCACTGAAAGTTTTTTTTTTTTTTAAAACGAATCTACAATCGTGATATTAAAGCACACCAACAACGTGTTAATCTCTTAAAAAGAAAAGGGAGGAGATGCAGTCCCTCTGACCCTTCTATGCATCTTTCATGTGGATGTTTTACCTCCAGCTGCGAAACCTTTGAACGAAGGTCATTCTCACTTGAAACCACATCATTGGAGTGGTTAAGCTTTTCTTTCTGCTGGGTTAACCACTTCTCAAAACTCTTCAGATTGCACTTGTAGATCTCATGCAGTTTCACCAATTCTTCCATTTGGAAAACCTTCTCCTGTAGCTCAGAAGAAAATAAAAATCGCACAATTTAAACATTAATATAAGCCTCGTGGTGGAGTAACACAAAAGTCAGGTGGCGGACTCGGCATATGTATATTTTGATGCACTATTTATATGAATTTGAAGGGCATTAATAGACAATGTACAAACACGCATGGTATATGGGATTCGAACCTGGCTTCCTCACATCATGAGCCAGGGCTTGATATGGGAAATCCAACAGGGCAATTTCAACAAATTTCCACAATCTTGATTTACTCTAAAGTCTCTGCCTCTTCCTCCATAAGCTTTTATTATTATTATATCAGGCAATATTTTCAATTTTTTTTTACCTTTGCCTGCTTTCTTAGTGAGGCATAGCGCTCCTGGAGCTCCTCGAGCTCGAGTCGGTTTAGTGTGTGTTTAGCCACGCTGGTTGTCTTACTCCAAATTCCCAGCAACATGCTCTCGTGTCCAGTGATTTCTTCACAGAATAGCTGTGGAAATAGGGAAGTTAAATGATGACTTGTCAACCCAAATATGAATAAACGTTAAACCACATCCTCTTTTATAATAATATGAATATGCCTCACACATGTGGACGTGTGTGCTGTACCTCTCACAACTAGTGACCATCCATCCATCCATCCATTGGGACCACACACTGTGCAGAACATTGGTGCTGCCTAAGTAGTCTCTTTGGCTATTGGACACAATCCTGGACAGGTCGCCACTCCGACACAGGATACCAGCAAGCTGGCACTCATTTTGCCAACCTCAGAAGGATGACAGGCAGAGTCAACCCCACCTGGTATTAATTGAACAGCCAAGGGGGATTTGAACTCAGGATCCTAGGATCCAAAGCTCACGACCCTAACCATTAAGCCAACACCAGGTATAACTCATGACAAATAGGTATAAATAAATAAATTTACCTCAACACTTGTGGAACAAAAGATGGGTTAAATTAGCCTCAACAATGCACAAAGCAACAATGAGGGTGGCCAAAGTGGAAAACTATTCTAAACTTGTTGAATTGTAAGCCTTGTACCGAGACTGTGCACCGACGTTGACCTCTTTTCAATCATCTAGCCAGTTTTCTGATGAATAATCATGAGGTTGCACATGAGCCCTCATTGTCGGTGGAGCTGTAGAACTGGTGAGGAAATTTTGATTTGCACCTTCTATTTTATTTATAAGATTTCAAATTTTTTTATCCCCATGCTTTTTGGAAAAAAAAAGGGGGATATTGTAATCTGCTCCATCTGTCCATCCGTCCATCACGCTATCTCCTCCTAAACGGTTGTGCAGAAATTCACCAAACTTGGTAGTTATGATCACCACATGGCAAGATTGTGCGAGAGCACGATCATTTTTGTCCCCACCCCTGGGGTGCAGTTAAAAGGTCAAATACCAAAAAAATGTAAATATGAGCACATCAAAAAAATATTAATGAACTTTGTACATGTAATCAATATTGCAAGACGAATGAAGTACGTGACAATTTTTTGGATTTGAACCCTGGGTTCATGCCCCAGGGGTGGGGACTTCAGGTGACAGGAGTCAAAACAGGAAAACAATTTCCAACGAAATTTGATATTGGGTCATTCCTTGTGGAACCTTTTGCCATCTTTCAACCTTGCTTTAGCGAAGAAGTATGAAGATTTGTGATGGCATGCCAACGACTTCACTTGAGTTACATTTCAAAAGAGGGCTGACGGGATGGCCTGGAGGTATGCACACTCACCTCTAAGCTGTCTCGCCTGGGTTGAATCTCAGCCCTGCCAATGAACTGTCATCAAGTGTTTTACAGGCAGGGTGATTCATCAGTGTGTGTGTGTGTGTGTGTGTGTGTGTGTGTGTGTGTGTGTGTGTGTGTGTGTGTGTGCCGTCCTTCGTATGGCCGTTAAATGGGAATTCCATCTGCTGGCATTAGTTGGTGGGACATTCAAGATTCCCATGGTGTCATTCGTGAAGAGTATCAGACTCTTGTCGGCACCATGAACAAATTCAAAATTCCTGCACTAACCGACAGAGGCATCGCATCAGCGGCTCATCCGTGCCCTCAACCAGTTATGCTACACTGCAGGCTTGTGCCACATACAAAGGAGAAGAGATTTCAAAAGACAGTCTGACATTATTAACAGTTCAAAAAAACCAGAGTTGGTGTCAAAGCCACCATTTATGCTCACCCATTTATATGGTCTCACCCATTTATACATTTATCGTTTTTAAAAGACTAGTCTAATAATATTTTTTATAAAGCATTGCAGTGAAGTCTGATCCAAATAATTTTAAAGCGATATATGTATTTGTTTATTGTAATCAGTAAAAAATAGTGTGTAGATAAAAACATTAGAAAGGAAAAAACTTTAACGTTGATGTGCTACAAAAAAGTTAAGTTCAAAACATGTCAAAAATTAAAAATTGAAATTATTTTTTAATTTCAACTTCACTACATCAATAATATACCCTAAAGGAACCTCCATGCCAAATATCAGCATCCTAGTACACATATTAAATGAATGTCAAGCTTCTAAATAACTTGCACCAAAAACTTTAACGTTGATGTACTACAAAAAAGTTAAGTTCAAAACATGTCAAAAATTAAAAAAAATTGAAATTATTTTTAATTTCAACTTCACTACATCAATAATATACCCCAAAGGAACCTCCATGCCAAATATCAGCATCCGAGTACACATATTAAATGAATGGCAAGCTTCTAAATAACTTGCACCAAAAACTTTAACATTTTCACGCTCACGCTGACGCTGATGCTCACGCCGGGGTATCGCTATAGCTCTGTTCTTCGAACAGGCGAGCTAAAAATGAGACAGGCATTGTATATATTAACTAGTGGGCCCATTGGTCTATTGGACCAAATTTTAATTGGTCCTCACTGCCTTGTAGCATACCTGCCTGTCGTACTGCTTGAGATGAGCAGATGAGTATGGGCCAGGGTGTGGATTAAACATTTGTTATTATTGACGAATGATACTATTATTATTATTGTTGTTAATATTCTTCATATTAATTAATATACGCTTTGTTACAATGTAATCATTATTTTTGTTATATATTTTTAATTAGAATGCCATGCCGTGGAAGGACCTATGAAGCTGCTCGATACGCCTTAACATGTCGCGTGTTTAAAACATGGGAATTCTTCCGGGTTCTTTGTAGTTAATTTGGCTAATCAACTCAGGAGATCATGACAATCATTTCGTTGTATCACATTCCACATCATAAAGCCCCAGTGGAACTCTACAAAAACATGACACACACACACACACACACACACACACACCTCATCCATTTATAGTATATTAACAATGTTCACCGTTTTTGTTGGGTGCATTCATATCATCTATGAATACCTATCAGATTAATTTTGTTGTAAAGATTTCAATGCCAGGGGATCTGGCCTTGCTTGCCTTAGCTCGGGCCAGTGTGCCAAGCTTGTCTGCAAGCTCAGGGCAGCTGTGCTCCTGACTTGCAAGGCTGTTGTGCATTTCCTTGAGCCAGCTGTTGAACTGGGTCACATTCTCCTGGTAGCTCTCCCACTGAGACTGACAGCTCTCGAGCTGGCTGTGGAGATGCACAGGTCAGAAAAATATAAACACGCTGGTAGAGTAATTTAAGGCTGGATACACATCTTCCCTCCTTTTCTTTGTGGGACAACAAATGTTAGCTTTGACTGTTTCTGCAACAATGAACCCGTATGACCAACTTCTACTGTTTGAGTGTGACTTTCTACACTAACTTATCCGAGTTTAATTCATGAAGTTATGGTTTGGAAAGAAAATGTTGAAGATGAATTTAACCAGCTTCATATGATTCTAGGGCATAATAACAGTGAAACATAGAAATGACATTTAAAGTCACCATAATGCAACCAAAAACTGTTTCTCAACCATCCTTGGTCACTCGTAGGTAGTGGAAGTGAAGATCAATAATTAATCTCTGTTGTTGCATAACTAAAGACAAAACAATTAGAGTACTGTAGAATTCAGATTACTGATTTGGACAAGCAACTGACATGGATGCAAAATAATAGCAATTACTCAACAAGCTAATGAGATCAAACTGAGCACGTGTTAAATTTATCAAAGTAGCAAACGGGGTTGTAGCTGTGAAATGACCTTTTGCATTGGATGCCAGAAAACATGAGTGTGTCCCATGCTTGTCGAAGCTGCTGCAGTTGATTGTGTATGACCGGCACACCCTCTGATGAAGTATTTCGCATCACAGCATCCCCGCGTGACATCACCACCTGCAGCTGAATCTCTTTTTCGAGGCGTAATGCCAGCATTGCCTACATACAGGAATCAGGAGTCAAGAGCCAAATAGCATCACAGGTAGTCATACTTTGTAAAATGTATGGCTTGGATCAAAAACTCAGCTGATAGGATGGCCAAGATCAGGTCCGGATTTAGGGAAGGACCAACGAGACATTTGTCCAGGGCCCAAACTCCAGGGGGCCCACAAAAGATATACGAAACATTTATTTATTTATGAAGCAAGTATTATTTAATCCCTTGTTCACTAAAAGTTAGCAGAGAGAAGGAAGTGGTACATGGGGTCACATCTGCTATGTAAGGCTGGAAATTCGACTTTCCCCATCCAGTTTTTGATAAATTTGTGCTAACGTTCCGTCAAAATCACTTTATCAATTTGATATCACTTTATTAAGCTCGAACTGATCCCCCAAAGGTGGATGGAGGTTATGTTTTCACCCCTTTCTGTTTGTGAACAAAATATCTCAAAAAGTTGTGGACGGATTCAGACAAAATTTGGCGGAGAGCTTGGGTATATGACAAGGACAAAAAGATTAGATTTTCGTGAAGATATGAATACGGATCTGGATCTGAGAATTTTTAAATGGTTTTTCACCATTGAGCGATTGGGCTAAAACAATATATTGTACGATATCTCAAAAAGTTGTGGACAGATTCGGACGAAACTGAGTGGGCATGTGGGGTATGTAAGAAGGAAGAATTGATTCGATTTTGGTGAAGATCCGAATCTGGATCCAGATTAGAGAGAATTTTAAAGAGATTTTCACTATTGAGTGATGGGGCTAAAACGATACACAGTACAACACAATAGCTCAAAAGGTTATGGACGGATTTGGACAAAACTTAGTGTACAAGTTTGAAATGTAACAAGGAAGTATTGATTCGATTTTGGCGAAGATCTGAATCCGGATCCGATAATTTTTTAGTGATTTTTCACCATTGAGATGATCGGGCTAAAACGATACATAGCACGATATCTGAAAATGTTATGGACAGATTCGGACGAAACTTGGTGAATGAGTTGGTTATGTGATAAGAACAAAGTGATTAAATTTTCTCTTCCCACTATATTTCAAGGTTGGTGGTGGGGAGGAGGTGAGGAGGGGTGGTAGGGGGCCTTTACTACTCAAATGTCCCGGGGGCTGTTAAACTTAAATCCTGTTCTTGCCAAGATGTATGTACACTCGCATCTAAACCATCTAGCATGGGTTTGAATCCAGACCAAATTATAAATGTCATCCCGGTGTTTCACAGACAGGGTGATTCATCAATGTGTGCGTCGTTCCTCAGTTGGACATTAAACTGGGAGTCCTGTCTGCTAGAATTAGTTGGTGGATGTTAAAGATCCCCTTGTGTCCTCTGTGAAGAGCAGACGAGCTGTCGCCGGCACCATGGCCAAATTCTGAATGCCTGCTCTAACTACTGCTGAGAAGGCAATGGTAAATCATCCAGTATAACCCTTGCCAAGTAATTGCTGAGTCAGAACTGAACCTGCCTTTTGGCAGAACACCAGGATATGAATAAGAATCAAACAACTCCAATGTAATGGCCTTCAATCCTGAACACCACAAGGATTAAGTCCCTATTGATTTATTATTTTTTTTTAATTCCTGGCTCAAAATGTCTTACCATTTTCTTCAAATATGACAAGCTCCAATATATACCATTGATGATCCGGTGAACGTTTAGTGAGTGCAAAGGGGTATATTTCAAAATGTTAACCAGAATACAAGGATGGCCCACAAGGCAAAGATGTAAAGTTCTGAGATGTTGAGAAAATGAGGGCATGCATCCCAAAAGACCAGTTTCAATTTGATGATTATATCAATGACTAGTATAAAAGCCCGTCAAAAATGACGGTTTGGAATTATTTTATTTGAAATATTCAGAGACTGAAAGATATGTTTTGCAGCAAGACAAAGCATAATTATAAAACACTGCATGTACAAATGTTACCCTATTTTCTTTATCTTCTGGGACCTTTCATTTTGAGGGTACAGCCTCGTGAGCGTGCCAAAGCTTGAAGCCTCGGCCTGGCGTCAGGTGTGCTTACATCTTCTTTATTTATTAGACATCGCACGTATGTAAATGAACACTCGCTTTACTCTGCGTACGTTACACATCCCATGCAGCGAATTTCACCCTCCCTGCGTCTTGTATTTATTATTTTTTTAAACACTTCTGTGCACTGCCATTGAGGCCCGGTTGCAAGTCACCGTCTACATTTCCAAAAGAAGAGACGTAATTACTCTTTAATGGAAAATGTTTTTCGAGTTTTTTTTTTTTGTAATCCTGAAAAAATAGACCGTAGTGAACACACAGTTGTGTTAAAAGATTGGCCTTTAAAACCCTTCTTAACTCATCCTTTTGAAGGAGGACAAACATCACACAAACAAATTCACAAACAAATAAACAAACACACATTGTGTTTTATATGGTGGAAGAAGAAGATGGGGAAATCCAGTAATGGCGATCATGTCTGTTGAGGTTGAACGTAATTTTGGATCACCTCTACGACTCTGGTTGGTGCAGAAAGTGTGTGGGTAATTCGTTTTTTGGGAGGGAAGGGTATGGGGGTGGGGAATGCTAAATGTGCTGTGATTAGTGCACTAACCTCCACTTTAGTGAGGCGGCTCTCAAGAACAGGTCGGTCGGCATTGGGCTCGTGATAACTATCCAGACGTTGCTGACTTTCTGATATCCACTCCTGCAACTCTTGCAGATCTTGCTGAAACTGCTGGTGCTCCTGAAAGCGATGCATGGTCCATTGTGCCCTTTCCTGTGGAATGGGACAGATATAGGACCACAAATAAATATCTATTTCAATGTTTCAAAAAATTATCCAACAAAAATAGCTGATTTACCTTTTTGGAGTGCATTATTATCTTTAGAGTTAAAAAAAATAAAAACTAGCACCAATGTTGAACTATAGATCGTTTAAGAACCCTCAACTTGGAATGGGACCAAATTCCACAATCCTTCAGCACTGATGTCATCTCCTAGGCCTACTTGAAAGGTTCATTGAAACAGCACCCATCTTTGTAATCGCACAAGCTCCACTTGTCATCGGGGAGTGGAAGCGATTCATCATCACTTCCACCCCCTCACTTTCCTCCATCCTACTTCTGACAATGATCAATGTGGTATAATTATCATTTCAATTCCTACGATTCACATCCACAGATTGGTCAAATATCATCAAGCGCTAAACTAACACACACTCAAATTTTCATGAGTGCAGCTTAATTTCCTTATTCAGTCTTTGTAAAATGAGCATTTGTTGTAATAATGCTCATGAGACATGTGGCAATTCCAAATAATCCATGGATTCAAAACACGTGTCAAAAAACTTTTCATTACTGTACGTTTCATCAGTCATTACAGCGAATATCTACGACCGTTTAAAGATAGCACATACAATGTGTAATGTTTTATCAGACTCCTCTTTTGAATGAGGGATTTCTAAAATAAATAATGATTTTGTGAATGATTCAATGATTTATGGTTCATGGTGTCTTGTGTTTGTCACAAATATTATTTTAATTATACACTTAGATTGTCCATTGTTTATTTAAGTATTATCGAGGAAGTCGTTAAAGTTTGACTTTTATAAATAACAGAGAAAAATATTTCATCCTTATCGTTATCTATCGACAATCTATCTGCCGATATTCTTTGGAAATAAAGTTTTGTTATTGTTGGAAAAAAATCAAAAACAAAGTGGAGGTAATAACAAACAATTTGTGGCTTTAAATTCTCAGGGGCATTTGAATATCACTCTTTAATACCTTTAGCATTATATCACTGGTCGTTTTGGCAAGTCAAGCAATGACCCAGAGGAAAAGTGGCCCAATCAAGCAGTAGTAGGCATGATTAACCACTTACCTGTGCCAAGCCAGCCAGGGCTACATATCGTGCACTCAGCTGTGACACCCTACAGCCAAAGCTTGTGCTTCCTGGAGCCTGACTTGTTTCCAGCTGCTGAGCTTTATCCTGCAATCCATCAACTTGCCGCCCGATCAACGCGATGTCTTCCAATGTGAGCTGCCAGGAGGAACCAGGCAAATTTAGGATACATTGGGAATTGCTAGGTTAGGAATTGCTAGGGGAATTTCTGCCTTTTCCAAAGGATATAATCAGACACAATCAGGAGTTTGTACCCATTCATTTACAAAACAATGTATCTTGCAAAAGACTTGATCAGTTAGCCCATGGCATAAAAGTAAAAGTCAATCAGTGACATAATGAAACTGATATTTTTTGAGGTGTATAATATATATTAGATACAAATATGTATATATATATATATATGTATATATATATATATATATATATATATATGTATGTATGTATGTATGTACTAGTGCGGTATGCTTTCACATTGTAAAGGCCCTGTCACACCTTGACGATTTAGCCAGTGTATGCCTGACGTATGCAAAATTTGGCTAAAACGCTGGCACACGTCGAATACGTTATGGGTAAGTTTGTATACGTTAAGAGCACGCTGGCATACGTCGTAGTACGCTGGCATACGTCGTAGTACGCTGGCATACGTCTTTGTACGCTGGCATACGTCGTAGTACGCCGAGGTGTTAGACAAATTTTCCATGCTTGAAATTTTTCGACGCATGCCAGCGTATGACTCACACGTTCCGCATAATGCTGGCCATAAGTTGTAGGCACGTTACGTGATCGTTGACACACGTCGACACACGTTACTTGTAAGTTACTCATAAGTCGAAACACGTCGAGGTAATGTTTTTGATTTGGGTGTAGGATCTTTTCTATTTTTAGGGTGACCTAAAACCATTTTGATTTGGGTGTAGGATCTTTTCTAATTCAGGGTGAATTCTGTTGAGAAGGAGGTGATTGTAAATTTTTGCTGCTGTTTGAGTTAAACTTATTCCACTGTAGTTTTCAGGAGGCATTAAATTTCCTTTCTTGGGTATTGGTACAATACCTGCTTTCCCCCCATTCTGGTGGGCGCTTTCCGAGGTATGTTTCATTGCAGAATTTCAGCAAGATTTCTCTTAACTTCCGAAGTCGCCAGACTTCGATTGGAATACCGTGAAGACCGGGGGCTTCTCCAAGTTACACATGTTTCATTGCCGTGTCAAGATCTACTGATGAAAAGATGCCAGCAGTAATGTTGGAGTTGACCTCAAAAAAAGGGATTGATTGGATTGTTGGGTAGCCTGGTATTATCAGAAGAGAGCAGTTTTTGAAATTAGTTTTCCAGGTATCTAAGCGATTCTCACCTTGGATAAAAACAGTTTTAGATTTCTTTCCAGAAAGATGTTACACTAGATGCCAGGCATTACGGAGTGTGCTGATTGATTCCCCCTTGTCAAACCCCCCCGGTATATTGTGAAACCACTTTTCCTGAGCTTCATCGTACATATAACAGAATGCAGCTTGTATTGTAGATATTGCCTCAGGTTGTGCATTGAGGACAGCATTGCGGGCAGGGTTTACTTCAACAGTCCCTTGAACACTAACTTTAGCAGGTTTTCGTGGTGTCAATATAGTCGAAACGACTTCATTATATATATCAACAAAATCTTTATATGTGCTTGACTGATTTCTTTCTAATATGTGTGTGCAATACAAGGTGCAGGGAGGTGAAATTCGCTGCACATGATGTGCAACATGTGCAGAGTAAAACAAGTGTTCATTTCCGTCCACAGGATGTCTAATAAATAAAGAAGATATAAGCACACCTGATGCTAAGCCGAAACTTCAGACTTGGGCATGCTTACAAGGCTGCACCGTGGAAATGACACGTCCCAGAAGATAAAGAAATTATGGTCACGTTTGTGCATGTAGTGTTTTTAAATAATGTTTTTTCTTGCTACGAAACATCATATCTTACAGTCTCCTTGAATATTTCAAATAAAATAACTACAAACTGTCATTTTTACTGGCTGTTATACGAGTATATATATATATATGAAACAGTGGTGTGTCGATCCATGCAACCATCTGTCTCCCATTTACAGCAGCCGCTTCCCGTGGCCGCATTTGAAAAGCTGTGCAGGCTAGGCAAAACTCAACATTCACTTTTTAATTGACACTTTCGGTAATCTTTAAAATCAACATGAACATCTGGATGAAAGTAGATTTAATACAGATCTTCACGGAGTAACACAATTAAAACAAGATATTTTGCCCTCTTTTTAGACAAATCCAACCTTCGCTGCCCGATGCTGTTAGTTTGGTCTCATTTTTAGTTAGTTGGTCTCATGAAAATGATTTGCTTCTCATTCGTTACATTAACACATCCTCTGCTCAGGTACTTTAGTGACCAGATTCAGGCTTATGCTGGCCATTTGCAAAGCGACGGCTTTGGCATATTGCAATTCCCCGACCCAATTGATGAATTATCACCAACAGCATCACAATCTATAACTCGTCATAACCACTGACTGACTGACTCATTGATATAAATATTTAGTACTTTCTAGGTGGGATAGAAAGCTGAAATTTTGTATGCTGATGTAACTTGAAGTCACAATTCCAGAAGAATAAAAGGAAAATCACAAAACTGTCTGTATCCACAAAGAAAGGTTAGCCAATACAACCTGACTTTTGCTCATGGAGGGTCACATGACCAAAGACAATGGCCTGCCTGTCGTGAATCGTTGGGTTCGGAATTGAACCCAGAACAGACAGCTCAATGGTAAAATTGTTCTCTCTCTTGCAGCCTATAACACAATCGTTATGAATACAGTATAAATGCATTTAATGTATCAAAGAGGGAAAATGCTAAATTATCATGATGATCAATCAAATTGGTTCAGCTATTAACATCATGCAATGTGGGAACAGCTACAACAACATGACAACCATTGTTTCTTTTTGACTTCACTTCAAAAGCTCCAACCCTTAATATTTGCCTTCGATTAAGAATCATAAACTCTACCTCTCAGTGTTGCCAAGCAAACCATACAAACTCTTACATGAGCCTTGAAAAATTGTTTAATAAGAGAAAAGAAAAACAATTTCATTAAGATAGTTTTCTTGCTAATTACTTTGTGGAAAAATGATGTTTTGCTGTTTCCACAAATTAAAAAAATGAACTTTTAAAATTCTGAACTTACAGTTTTCATGTCAAAAGCGTTTATGAATATACTGTAAAATAATAAATAAACAATGAGCTGGTACTTCATTCATTCACCCCCCCTCCCTATTCTCACATAGACAATAAATTCTCCCTGAGTCTGCTATCTCATGATCTTTCCTTCAGTACTTAAAGATTGCTGAATATTGCACTTACGACCTCTTCCAGACTTCCATTTATTTCTACCCTCACCAACACTTGCCCGTACTTCAGAGCCCGATTCTCTCATCCATCCATGCACCATGGTGTGTCTGTGCATTCTTGGCTGGCTGTACATTTCCACCCCCATCAGTTTGGCCCTCTACCCTCTGTCGTTAAGCTCTTCCATAAGCCTCAAACTCCTATATATATATAAAAGAGAACATGTTTTTGTAAACTAGAAGCAGAGAGACCATATACTCTACATTTCTATTACATAATACCCAAATTGACCTCGAAATGCTTCTCCATTCTTTATCTTCTCCTTCCTGTTCTCCCAACCTCCATTTCTATTTCTCCATTGCAATTTTTGTGATTTCCCTTGCATACATGATATGAAGATGGCTCCCAAGAAGGCAATCGAGAGAAATGAATTGTAACTAGGATGCATAGTTATAATGACCAGTGAAACCGCACAGCAGAGATTTGACTCACCTGCATGAGCTCATGAGCTTCACGTTTGGAAGAAAGATTAGGTTGGAGGGTCTTGGAAGTGCTCAACAACAATTCTACCCTGTCTACACATTGCTGAACAGGTTGTGAGTCACCTTCCAACTCGTTCAACTGATCCTGTACTCTCTGTGCTCACACAAAACAAGGATGAATGTTATATTGAAAGAAGAGCAAGGCACATGATCATAATTAAGGCATTAAAAAAAAAAACTAATTCATGGCTGTCGTCATAATTATGATATATTAAAAGCTTTCCCAAAAGATATTTACTGATGGAATGAATACAAATGGGACGTGCAGATTAGCATTCTCTTCAAGGAAGAGCGAGCTGAACAGCACAATCTGAATGGGAGTTTTATTTGGATTCAGGTCTGTTAAGATGAGACTTCGGAACTAAATGGCTGTATTTTTATTGTTTTTCCCAATGGAGAGACTTGTTCGTGTAATTATAAGCAGGACAAGGATATGAGGAAACATGAATGTACTTTTACTTTCATCACAAACACATAGTAGACAATGGACAAATAAACCCAGTGTATAACATTTGAACCTGAAGTTTTAGCATCATGAGCAATGCATAAAGGTGGGAACACCAAATAGCACAATACATGCTACTGTGTTGTCATCTTGATTCTGTAACAACTATCTTACCAACTGATCAAGCAAGCAACGAGATGAAGACTTCCAGTTTTAGATTCGGCAACATTTGGTGTTCCCATCTGAGTACAATGCTAATAATCCTGCGTCCCAGTTTCAAATGCTATATGCCATGTTAATTTGTTAATTCTCTACCAATGCTCTTTAATTCTACCAATAATTCTCTACCAATTCTACCAATGCTCAAAGTAAGCCAATATCTCATAATGTCCTTGTCCTACGATATGATGTTGGTACAAGCTCTACTGCAATACTTTTACTGTGTTAAAAAAGAGGGGGAAAAAAGGTTGTATGTATACGGGGGAAACACATTCCATTGTACCTGCAACTTAGCCTCATAGGCATGAAGGGCAGATATGAGGTCGTGCCACTCGCTGTGTGCCTTTTCCACCTCTGCCTGCAAACCCTGGTCTTGTTCACGGCCAACGAGGTCCAGTAGCAGCTCAGCCTTAGAGGTGAACGTGTTCAGCTTACTGTGGCCATCCTCGCTACCTAATAGTACCCCCTGCCAGGCAATAAGAGACTACTGTTAATCCAGCGTTATGGAAAAGTTACATCAAAGCCGTTTTTTGCTGAGAAAGCAATGTGTGAATGATAAGATAAATTACACATAGTCAGTTAAACACAGCTTCAATACATTTTATTTTACTTGCGTAAATAAGGTGACATTGACATATATATAAGTATATAATAGTCTGTATATATAAATACATATATATATAAATATATATATATATATATATATATCATGTATTATATATAATATATATATATATATTTATATATATTATATATATATATAACACATATACACAAGGTCCGTATAAAAAGTAACGGGACTGAGCCTGTTGTGTGCTCCACTAACACAACTTGAATGAACAGCTTGCGTCACAGTCTTTCCAACATTCCAGCAATACATATGATTGGTGATGGTTGACTGCACTCATTGTGTGATTTTTTTACAGGTCATGCTTTACACGTTGTCTAGTCTGAGTCGTCCGCTATGAGTCGTGAGCAGAGAGACAATCTGAAGTTTTTGCCAAGCTTGGCAAAACACCTTCCGAATCCTTCGCAATGCTGCAGCAAGTCTACGTGGAGAAAACAATGTCACGTACAGGTGCATCGAATGGCACAAGAGGTTCAAAGGGACGGGAGGAGGTTGAAGACACCCAGGTCTGGAAGACCTTCAACGAGCAGAACGGCGGACAACATCAGAGTGTGAAGCAGATGGTGCACGCAGATCGTCGACTCATGGTGCGCATGATTGCTGAGGAACTTTCCATCAACAAGGACACTGTATGGAGCATCATCACTGAAAATCTCGAAATGCGCAAGGTGTGCGCAAAGATGGTCCCCAAGCTGTTGTCCGAGGACCAGAAACAGCAGAATCACTGTCTGTCAAGACATTATCGAGCGTCTCGAGGACGATCCAGACCTGCTCGGGAGAGTCATTACTGGCAATGAATTGTGGATATTCGAATACGATCCCGAGACCAAACGGCAGAGTCCTCAGTGGAAAGTCCAGAATCACCAAGGCAAAGAAAGCAAGGATGTCGAATCGAAGGTCAAGGTGATGCTCATCACGTTTTTGACATCAATGGCATCGTCCACTTGAGTTTCTACCACAGGGTCAAACAGTGAATCAATACGTGCACAAGGAGATCCTCCGGCGCCTCATGAGATCACTCCAGGACAAGAGGAGGGATCTGTGGGAGAACAACGCCTGGTGCTCCACCATGACAACGCCCCTGTTCACAGTGCCCTGAGCATCCGACAGTTTCTGGCAGAGAGGAACGTGCCAACTCTGGAGCCACCCCCGTATTCGCCAGACTTGGCCCTTGTGATTTTTTCCTATTCCCCAAGCACAAGGGGGTGATCAAGGGGTGATCAGGGACCAGATTTCCTGCTGTGGAGGCCATCAAAAGGGCCGTGACGAGGGAGCTCGGAGGATTCCAGAAGAAGCCTTCGGGGGGTGCATCAAGCATGGAAGAAGAGGATGGACAAGTTGTGAGACTGGAGGGAAACTATTTTGAAGGGGACAAGCTGTGATTTTAATATATTTTTTGGAATAAAATTTCTGTGAAGTCAATCCCGTTACTTTTTAGACGCCCTTGTTATATTATATATATATATATATATATATATATATATATATATACATACAATACTGAGTGACAGGTTGGCCTAAAAGTATACACACTCACCTCTAAACTGTCTAACCTGGATTTGAATATCGACCCAGCAATAAACTATCATCCAGTGTTTCACAGGCAGGGAGCTATTGCTGGCACCGTGAACAAATTCTTGCCTTGACTACTGCTGGGAAGGCAATGAAAACCACCCAGTTTAACCATTGCCAAGAAACTGTTATGGCAGCACCAACACTCTTGTAAAGGAGTATGAACATTACTCAAACAAACTTTATATATATTTCACATATATGGATATATATATATATATATATATATATATATATATATATATATACATATATATACATACATATATACATATATATATATATATATATACATACACACACATCATGCACACTTTAGAAAATACAGAAAAGGAAATTGAGAAAGAGGAACGACAAAGGAAGGATAGAGTAGAAATTGGATGGCATAGTGGGGTTGGAGAGGATGGAGATGAAAAAAAAGGTCAAAATATTGGAACAAGAGAAAAGGCATTGTCTGGGGAAGGTGCTAGGTTGGGAGTAGTTGAGCGGGTGCAAAGTGTGGTGCAAATGTTCCACTATTATGCAAACATAGCACTATATGGTCCATAATTATTCTTTCAATTTTTTTAATCGACATTTTGTTACATGAACAGTGCATTAAAATATAGTCTCATCATCATCATCATCTATCCCATGATATTGCAAATCACTGGGGGCCATGCTAGCATCTGCAAGGGCGTTCATACAGAAGCAATTTGTGATTGGTTCAGGGTGCCAGCGATAACTCACACACTCTTATACAAAACACAAATGAGGGACCTTTAACATCCACCAAAAAACAATGTCAACTGACAGGTTCCCAGATAAATATCCATCTGAGGGACAGTGCACTTACTGATACAATACCCTGCCTGTGAAACATCAATCAGACAGTTTATAATCAGGTCAAGAATCAAAACCAGATTAATCAACTGAAAGGTAAATGTGCTGCCACTGCACCATCCTGTCAGACAAAAGAAAACCAAAACAATGCGATTAATGACCTGGATTTTATGCAGACCCTCTCGAACCCCATCAACACCGTTGTATGTTTCTGGTTCCTTGCTTAGTGAGGCTCGAGACAGTGCCATCCATTGCTGGAAATCTCGCTGGGAGGCTTGAAGACGCTTTCGAAGAAGTCGCTCCCCATCTTGATAGAGCCGAGATGCCTGCAGCTTCAGCCTTAAATTACCACAAACACAGGGTTAACCAACTCCAACAGCTTTCACCTTGCAAAATTGCTTTGCTCAATTTCCTATCTTACGATCAGTAAAAATCTACTGACCACCTCAAAAAAAATTATGGGATGTTCACCAGGATGACCCAAAAAGAGGACTTCAAAATAAATCACTTTCTCTTGGGTGCATTCTTCATCAACAAGACAGGGTGGTAAAGTTTTGGGTCAGGTGAGTCTTTTGGAACTGCCACTGGTAACATGTAACCCAGTGCTACCTGCCACAAGGTCGGGTTGTCGGCGACTAAACCAATACCCTTCACTGGCTTTGCCAGTGGGGAGGGTGACTGTGACACCTTGCCAGGATGAAAAACAACACCTGACAAAGGGCGGAAGAGCTCCCTTTGGGAGCCAATTGCTATTCCAGTACGGAGATGGTGTCTCCTAAAAAAACACCCAATGGGGATAGGAAAATTTATTTTCCCACTTGGCCTAGTTACCCCCTCCTTCACAGTGGTCTTGTAAAGAAGTTTCTCGTCTCAGGACGAGGTGAAGGTTTTACCATTTTATCTTCTTTTTCTCTGTAGCCCGACACATTTAGTGACTCTCAACCTTGTTTCGGGCGAATTTCAAGAAAAAATAAATAAATAACTGCATTAATTACCCTGAATGGTAATTTTTGTGTAGGAGGTCCAAGCTCTGATAATTTGTACCCATCCAAATTTACATAAAACACAACTGGTTGGTGAGAGAAGCTCGAGGTCACTGCTGGTCAAAGCTTAGAGGTGTGGTCGGGGCAAACTAAATACATGAAAGGTTTATTAGCAAAGCTGGAAAAAGTCTTTCAAACGAACAATCAGTTGTGATCAATCAATGTCAGAAATTCTAGTCCTGGCCTTCAGACCTTCAGATATCATCACAAGATTTCTGACCACATTGTATGAAAGCTCTTTGTCACCATCAATATAAATCTGTTCATGGTTTATGAAATATTGTGAAACAGCTCCTGCTGCTGAACAACAAACTTACCTGCTGTGTTCCCGAATGGCATCATAAACACTGTCAGATAGTGGACCAACATCCTTTGAATAAGAGCACAGATTGTGAAGAAGGGTTTTCACATCCTCATTCAACTGTTCCACTTCAAAAAGTTTCTCTTGAACTTCCTAATAAATGCCAGAGGGTGTGCAAGCACAGCAACGAGCCGTCAAGGTAAATCAAAACCATTTCAGTGAAAGCCCAACAAATCTCATGAGGCTTTATTAAACGTCTTATGAAATCCCTCTATTAAACAACAAATCTGCACAAGAGCAAATAATTTCTTTGGGAAGCAATTTATAGATTCACCTTGGCTTTCTTAGAAGCTGCAACTACTTCAACATCTGTTCCTTCAACTTTGCTGACTCCACACAAAACGTCACTCATTTGTTTCACTTCTCCCTCAACCAGCTTGAGTTTCAGTTGCAGACCCTCATATGCTACCTCAAACTTTTGTTTTGTACTCATTGCCTGGCACAGCGCCGCTTCCAGCTCTGCCTCGGACTTCAATGCCTGCTCTTCCCAAACATTCCACTCATTCTGCATCTGAAGAACTTCTGTGTCAATGGGTGCATGACCGCTTTGAGCAGTGTGCCCCTTCACCACCTCAGCCTGTGTGTGCACATGATTCTTCCTCTCTGTGCCACCCTTGCGCAATGACAACAGCTCCTGCATTCATGGTGAGAGTAGTTTAGACAACAAATACAATGCTTGTACATGGAGGTGCCTGGGAAAATATCAATCTTACCTTAACCTTGATAAGCTTTTTCTGCAACGTGTCAGCATCACCTGCAGCATCCGTCCATCTATTTAACTCCTCACAGGCCGAGTGGAGCCACGTGTTGAGATCATTTACATACCGCAGCCATTGTTTATGATCTTGCAGGTTTGATTCCAACTGCACCACACGCTCCTGCGTGAAACCAAACAGACAGCTGATTAACAAATACAAAATAAAACAAGAAAAAGAGCAATCAGAGATTGCAGACTCTCACCAAGACTTGCTTTGTGTGGTGTATGTTGTGTGGCGCTCGTGTACTGGTGTGTCACATAATTAAAAAGAGACATAATTAGAACTGCCACCATATAACTGCTGGCAGTGATGACCATGTACCAAGATGTCCCGCTTTGATGCAACCCTGCTTTGATCGGACACCTGACACATGACGTTTTATATTTTTTATGCAAATTAATTTAGAATGGGATTAAAATAAGTTCAATTAAAATCAAATGGAAGCCCAAATAGGTACCGACCTGCATTGGAGTAATCAGAAGGAACCCAAACAAGCAAAAAGCAAAGATGAAGTTATCAGGAGGAACCTGGATAGAGTTCACACTTCAGCTGCTACTCCTCTACCCTCAAACCCATCCAGGCATAGCCAAGTGAGCCTTATTCAGAAATAAATAAATAAAAAGAACCCAGATCACAAAATTAAATAATTTTGGCTGCCAGACAATGTGTTCGATCAAGTTGAAATTTAAAACTTGTATTCCCCATCACTACTAGATCACAATTGTGAAGTTTCACATCAATTCATTAAGCAGTTCCAGAGAAAACATTACGTAATATTTTCTTAAATCCAATAAGGCTGCCAAAGCATGTGACATCAATTATTCCTTAACAACCTTGTAAACACATGCCTTGGGGAACATATTTGTGACGTTTGCCCTCGATCTGTCCAGCTGTTCTGGAGAAGAAGATTTTTATATGTTTTTGAGTAAATCCGATATGGCTGCCAAACCATGTGACCTATTATGTCATATGTGTGAACTTTTGTTCCTCATGGATAGTCGGTCATATGTGTTTAGTTTCACCTCAATCCGTTCAGCCATTTCAGAGAAGAAGACACTATTTTATCCCGAGATGACCCTCAAAAATTTACATACTGATCGGATGTAGCGTTCTACATATGCAATTATGACATCATAACGAAGGCGCAAATGACGTCCGAAAAATAAACCATGCTTATTCCCCATGAGGAGTACTTGCCATGTGCCAAGTTCCATTTTTCCCTGGGTGCGGTTTCAGAGATACAGAGGTCCAAAGCTTTTCCGTTTTTACAATATGGCTGCCACACCACGTGAACGATGATGTCATAATTATCATTAGAACATTCTACATGAGTAGTCGTACCAATGGTGAAAAATTTGTCTCAATCCGCCAAGTGGTTGTGGAGAAAAACATGAATGCTCTGTGCAGACAAACAAACAAACAGACAAACAAACAGACAAAACTGTCTTTGTGAACTGTCCTCTTAAACTGTCTTCAAGTGAACCAAACAGGTGAAAGTCAGAAGGAGCCAGGTCAGGACTGTACGGAGGATGCTCCAACACCTCATAGTTCAATTGCCGGAGGATTTCCACAGTATGGGCGGCAGTGTGTGGATGGACATTGTCATGCAACAATGCAACACCTTTTGATAGTAGCCCTCTGCGTTTCCATAGAATAACTGGTTTCAACTAGTCTTGGAGTATTTCCCAATAACGGACACTGTTTACCATTGTGCCCCCCGTTGATAGTGTTCCAAAATTGGGCCTTGTGAGTCCATGAAAATGTGAACATCACTTTTCTGGCTGATGGTTGACTTTTGAACTTTTTTTTTTGGCTGGTGATGTCAGATGTTTCCACTCCAGACTCTGGCGTTTGCTCTCTGGCTCGTAATGGTGGATCCACATCTCGTTTCCAGTGACAATGCATCTCAAAAAAGCATTTCCTTCCTGACAAAAGCGGTTCAAAAGACTTTGGCAGATTGGCATATGGTTGCACTTGTGCTCTTCTGCAAGTTGTTTTGGAACCCATCTTGCAGAAACTATATGAAAGCCAAGTGGGTTGTCGATGATTTCATGTGCAGAACCATGACTGATGTTCAGATGTTGTGCCACTTCATCAATAGTCGACTGTCGGTTATACAGAATCATGGTGTGGACTCGTTCAAAGTGTTCTTCTGTTGTGGACGTGGATGGGCATCCAGATCGTTCATCATCAGTGACACTTGTGTGACCGTTTTTGAACATGGTAATCCAATCAAACATACTCCACTGCAGTGAAGCACTGTACCCATATTGTGCTGAAAGTCTGTGATGGATTTCTGCCCCTGGTACATCTTCAGCCCACAAAAATCGTATCACTGCACACTGCTCTTCTTTGGTGCAAACGCACAGCAGAGAGGTCATGTTGACTCCTTTACAATGACACAACTACTGACTGCTCAAGGTTGAAACTGCTTCACAATGACACAAACAGTTGGTGCTTGCACCAGCACGTACAATAGGCAATGTAGTCAACACAACACAGTTTTTAATAAACCGTTGCAGATACTTTTTGATCATAAAATATGATACAAATTATATTTGATGATCTGTTAAGATTTTTACTTTGTGGCCATTCCTGCAGTTGTTTGGTGCTCCTGCAAGTCTCAGCAGAAACAGTCTTGGAATTCCCTGTTTCTTGTAAAATATTTTTTGAACATGAAACGGTTTCCTTATTTTGATGTCCAATTTATTGATTTCTCTTTGTGGTTAATGTACTACAATATAATTGATTTTGAACATTGGGACTATGACCTAGTTTATAGCTTTGATTTTGTCTCTTGGGGAAAGGTATGTTTTCAGGATTAACCTGAAAATGGTACCTCTCCCCAAAAGTTGCTCACAGATAATTCTCCCTAACTGCCTGCCTATTTATTTGTATCAGATTTAGTGGCAGTCTTCTTTTCCTCAATATTTGTATGACATTTTTATTTTGTCTCCTATCGCAGACAGGTCTGCGGTCTGTCTCTCTTTCTCTCTCTCTCTCTGTCCTGTCTCTCATCTGCCACTCCTTTCTGATCTTGCACCCTCTGCTATTCCGTGTTTTGCCCCCCCCACCATCCCGCCCCACCCAGGTTTCTGCAGGGCACATGCGCTCCACCATCAATCCCCTTCTCGTGAAACGACCTAAATCAAGAATCACTGCTCACCTCCAGTCATTTGTTCCTCTCTTTTCCCACCTGTGGAACCAACTTCCACATTCCCTTAAACCTCATTCTCTCTCCAAGTCTTCAAGGCAGTTGCTCACCACCATCTCAGATCATCGCCCATCCAAAACCATGATCTTTTCTACCCCTGTTAACCACCCCTGCCCCCACCCCAACCACCAAGCCCATCTCTTTTCAATTTTTGCTTCTGTATTCATCTTCTCTTCCCCATGCATCCTCCCCACCCCACATTCCTTCCCACACCCACTGTTTGTCCAAGTCTCACTCTATTTTGTCCTTCAACCCTGCTGTTTACGTTTCCCAACTCTCTCTCTCTCTCATACTATTCAATAGACATACTATTCCTTTTGTTCTGTTACAACCTAATCCATTCAGTGTACTTGCTCTTCCAACGATCCCAGACTCTGTATACAAAAAAAACCTCTTGCATTGTTCTTTGGTCCATATTGGTGAAAAATAATTAATTTAGTTTGCTTTTCTTGCTATCAATGTGCTTTTCCATCCATCCAACATCCCCCAAAAAAATCCAATTTTAGTTGTTTTAGTTTTCATGATATGACATGACAAGTTTTAAATTATTCAAGTACGACAGGTGTGTTGCATTGTTCCTTTGCATGATTTATTGTTGGAAGTTATTTTATATCTCTGTCTTTGTCTTTATCATTTTACTTAAATGGTCCCGAGATAGGCCAAACAGGAGAGAAGAGAGGGGGTCTCCTTGGAAGATATGTCATTGTATTTCAACATCTGGAAGTTTAATTGTTCATTCACAGATGTGATTACAACAGCTTGAGGTGAGACATGAACAGTCGATGAATTATTATCAATTGCAAATTACATAAAACATCCATGGAAAATTTATCCTTCGGCAAAAAGACAAACAAACCTTTGCTGAGGTGGCAACATCATAGTAGTGCGAGCGAAGGTTTCCGGTGATGTCTTCACGAAATGTGGCATCACCAGTGGTTTGCAGAAGTTCCTGAGCCTTCTCCAAGAGACAATCAAGCAACGGTGCCTGTCCTTCTATGTCAGCTAATGTGGCAGATGCTCGCTCAACTAGCATCTCCTTTTCCTTTATGTCAATGGCAGCCTGAGGTGGCAGCGCAAGCTGTTGGGCTGTATTATCCAACCAAACTATAAAGTTCTTCTTCCTTTCTTTATAGTGCTGCCACTCTTGGTTCAATTTCTCCAAGCAACTGCCAGAAAAAGCAAACACATATCACACAACAAAAAAGTACCATAGTTTGACCTTCAGCTGAAAAGCTCCTGGCCGTGTTGACCTATCGAGTCTGGATTTGATCTCAGATGGGGTCAAACTTTGTTAAGCACTTGTGCCATGCCAGCAGGGAGTGCTGCATCTCAAACAACACAATTTTTCGGGTGGAAATGCAAAGCCTCCTGTTTTATATGACTTCATATTTTAGACATTAAATATCTCACGTATACAGGATGATCCAAAATAATATGCAACTTTTGAAATAGCTGTCAAAATTTTATGAATAGGATCCTCTTTTATATTTTCAGGTCACCTAAAGAATAAGGTTTAACAATTTCCAAAGGAGTCTATCAAAATGCAAGAATTCCACAATACAAAACCATTAAAAGTATTGTTGAAATGTTTGAAGACACTGGAAGTGTGAAAGACCAAATTAAAGGACACGGGGGTCGAAACCCTTCAGTGAGAACACCTGATAAGATAGAGGCTGAAAGAGAAGCCTTGCAGGCTTCTTCAAAAAAAGTCAACATGCCAACTTGCACAACTGGTGGAAACATATAACACGACCGTTGGCAGAATCGTATCTGACGATTTCAAACTGTGTCCATACAAGATGCAGTTACTGCAACATCAGACCGAAAGAAATAAGAGGGAGAGGTTCGAATTTTGCACTGCCATTGCCCAGGGGATTGAAGAAGACCAGAATTTTTTGGACAACATCTTATTTTGTGTTGAGGCCCACTTCCATCTCAGCGGCCACATGAACAAACAGAACATGCGATTTTGGGCAGAACACCAACCACACGAACACGTGGACCAACCACGTTCTGTAACGAAAGTAACGGTTTGATGTGCTGTTGGACGTAGCGGTATAATAAGACCTTTCTTCTTTATGAAAGGAGCCGGACAAACAGTGACGGTGAACACAGTCAGATATGTAGACATGCTGCAGAGAAGATTCCCTCCAGCACTGAGAAGGAAGCAAGACATCGCTATTAATTCAGTCATCATCCAGCAAGACGGTGCACCACTGCATATGTCTAATGGTATTTTAGTTTTTGAGACATTTCCTGGGTGATCGACTCATTTATCGACCAACGGGCAACCCATGGCCTCCCAACTCACCGGATTTGTCTCCTCCCGCCGACTAAATATGGGGGTCCCTCAAAGTTAAAGTCTATGAAAACAACGTACACACACTGCAGGATAGTAACCCTAAATTAGCCATATATTAGCCAATCTGTGAAAAAATTTAAAAGAAGCTAGTTTCAACTGATTTTGGTGGGTATGGGTATGACAACTTCCAAAAAAAAGTAAGGGGAGATAGGGGTTGGGGAAACTTTTTTATTAGAGTCAAAGGTCATTGACCCCTGCCTAAATCACTAAAAATTTATTTCAGCAACAAAACATGATATATTAGTATATAGATGATCTTGGTGTCAAAATGCACAGAATTACAAAAGAAGATGACATAAGATAATTATTGACCCTTGGGACCAAATCCTGACCTCTGAAAATGAGGTCAAAGGTCAAAAAAGCTGTTTTATCACTAAAATGTCATATTTATAACAGGAAAATTACCATATTATATAAAAATGAGCAAAAAACAACCAAAGAGGTTAATTTCAACTTACGTGGTGGATATGGGGTTATTATTTATTCCAAGAGCAGAGGGGGAGGGGGAAATTACCTTTCTTGGGATCAAATGTCATTGACCCTAGACTAAAACACTATAATTGCATGAATGAAGTCTTTGTTTTGTCTTTGTTTCAGGAGTGATTACTGAGAAAACCTAGCTAGCCTACATGTACCTTGACTACCCCAGTGCAGTGAGATGTCCCAAAGTTCCCTGAGGCCTTTGGAACAATACTGTAAAATAACAAAATCCAGGATGGATATATGTGAAATATGTAGTGAGGACTTTTCAGAAGCAGGAAACTACAGAGGTTGTACAGAAAGGGATATGAGAATCTAATAGAGCAGTGTAGACTTATCAACAACTCTTCATTATTGGAGCGATTGGAACAAAAATGGAGTAGCAACACTCCTTGACAGTCCATCGTAGATGCCGAACCCTTTTCATGCAAAAGGATCTTGATAATGAGTCACCGGTTAAGAGCATGAAGACAGCAAAGAAATGCAAAAATCTGGCTGAACTTCAGAAGAAAGTAAAGGTAGGCGACAAGAAGATCTACATCGAAAAGACCCTTCTTTTCAAGACTGATTTTCATGGCAGAGAGAGATGAAGGGTCGAACACATGTTCAAATTTGAGCTGACCCCGGTCCCACATCTCTCTTCACAATGGATCGCATGATGAGAAAACCCAAAAAGCATGAATTTGGCAAGATGCTCAAGGAAACAGCTACAAAACTTGACGTGGACATAACAGCAGAATGCATGTTGTTGATGGAGGGTGGCTACTTCATCAGGTAAAGTGGTCCAGCGGTGCAACCATCAAGACTATAGTTGATACATATGTCAGATATGTTGACAACAAATTCAAGGATGCTACTGTAGTGTTTGATGGCTACGGGAAGGAATCATCAACGAAAGACCATGAACATATGCGGCGGATGGCTGGGAAGAAGGTTTCTCCGGACATGAGGGTCACACCGGAATTGACTATATCATGTGACAGAGAGGTTTTCCTGGCAAATGAAAGAACAAAGGAGCCTTAATCATGATGATATCTGCAGAGATGGCAAGCCACAATATCACTGTACGCCAAGCAAAGGATGATGGTGACACGCTGATTGTTAGGTCTGCAATGGACTTGGTCGCAAGTGTTAAATCCCCAGTTGTTGTTGTCGCCCAGGACACTGATATTTTGATATTGCTCTGCTATCATAGGCCTATCCACTTACTAATTTGTATTTACAAGCAGATTTTGGTGGTCTTTACGACATCTCTAGCATACACATCGGAGACAAAGAGAGTTCCTCTTCAAGTATGGCTGGTCTGGAAACGACACTGTTTCATGCATTCATGGACATACCAAATGTGCTCTTTACAAATGCAGATTTCCTGCCAGTGTCATTACTGCATTCACAAGTCCCACTTCAACGACTCCATAATTGAACAGCTGGATTAAAAGCCATGCAGATCACATATGGCTGTGGGATATTCCCCTAGAAAAGTCTCGCTACATGAAGTTCAAGAAGCAAGCAGCCAAGGGCAAAATCGACCCTGACCGCCTACCACCACGGAAGATGCAACAGCTACATTCCCTTCGTGTCCATCTTCAAGTTGTGGTATGGAAGCATCTTGACACCTCTATTCTTGATCCCAAAGGAAGAGGATGGGAGTTAGATTCCAACAGAAAACTCAGACCAAAATGCTATCTGTTGGTATCGGCCAGACAACCTTCTGAAAGTAATTTGTTGCAACTGCAAGGAAGGGAGAGGCAATGTCAAACAATGAGATGCAGCTGCATGAAAAGCTCGCATGTCGTGTGTATCTGCATGTGGAGTGTGCTGTGGGCATTGCGACAATGGAACAGACAGCATAGATGCAGAAGAAGAAATTGGTAGCGATGAAGAGGAAACAGACTGAGTATTATGAATTTGTTGTTGCCGATAGATACTGTAAGTTCTAAGTTGTGAGTAGTATTCTGGCACATTGTGATTTAAATCACATTATACTTACATATAACAACTATTTGACACTAATAACTTACCCCCCCCTCGCTTATTTTGACCATTAACCTCGTATTTTGGTGGTGAAAATCCATTTCATATTTAGTTTGTATCTTGGTATAATTCTGTTACTGTACCAATATGATATTTGATATGATATTTAGTGATAAGACTCTACTATTTTTGACCTTGGACTCATTTTCGGAGATCAGGAATGGTTCCATGGGTCAGTAATTATTCTAATGTCATTTCTTTCGTAATCCTGGCATTTTGACACTAAGATCATCTATATAACCATATTTTTGCTGAATACAATTTTATATGATTTAGGCAGAGGTCAATGACTTTGACCTCTAAAAAAGTTTCCCCAACCCCTATCCCTCCTTACTTTTTTTGGTAGTTGTCCATACCCATACCTACCCAAATCAGTTGAAATTAGCTTCTTTTACATTTTTTCACAGATGAACCTTAAGTTAGGGATAATAGGAGTTGAAAAAATAACATCAGATAGGAAATCAGACACATAGCAGCTCCATTTATCAGCTGAGTCATCAACAACCTCAGTGTCTTTGTGGTAGCTATCATCCAGAGGGGCAGCTTTGGATTGAGCACTTCATCAACTACTAATGATATTGCTCCTTATTGCTGGTTGAAAGATTTTTGTTTATTATTGTGAAATAAATGCAACAAATCATGTATATCATTACACAAAAATAAACAAAATCGACCAATAATGAAAAAAAAAATGAAGTTAAATAAAAAGTTGCACATCATTTTGGACCACTCTGTATATCAAAGAGTAGGTCATAATGTGCCAGTAACGAGACCAAATTATCTGATTGTGGTTCAATGTATAATTAACTTTTCCTGCAGTTAGCAGGAATGTTGAAGTGAGGATATAACACAGGCATTATGGGCTAAATGGTCAGTACATGTTCCTTAATTACCTTGTGGTTCCTCATAGCTACTCTTCCCTTGAATTTACAAGATCTGAACAGTTCTACTGCTCCATTAACTCCACTGTCAATAAATCCATTTGAGATTATAGCAATACCAGTATAGTGACTTTACCTGTGATAATTAAGGGATACTTCATTCAGTTCATTGAAAGCCTGATGGAGTGACTGAAGTTGAGTTTTTATGACCTCCTGCCCTGCTTCACTGCTGCTTGCCATCACCCTGTCTCCCTTTCCAATGGCCATATTCAGTTTCACTTCTCCTTCTCCCTTTGCAAACAAAATTTCCTGAAAAGGTAATGCAAAAATTATATATAGATATCAAGAAGCTCACACACAGGAAAATATAATGTGACCGATCATGCCTGTGTTGTATATTTATCCCATTATTACCTTGTATACTCAACCAAATACATCACTTTACATATATTTACGTCTGCCACCGAAGTTGAAGTAGGTTATGTTTTCACCCCTTTCTGTCCATTTGTCTGTTTGTCTGTGTACAGAATATCTCAAAAAGTTGAGGACGGATCTGGATGAAATTTTGTGGACAGGTTCGGGGTGTTACAAGGATGAACTGATTAGATTTTGGTGAAGATCCTGATCCGGATCCAACTACAATAATTTTTTAAGTGATTTTTCACCATTGAGAGATCGGGCTAAAACAATATATAGCACGATACGTCAAAAAGTTGTGGACGGATTTGGACGAAACTTGGTGGACAAAACTTGGTGGACAATCGAATCAATTCGTCCATGCCCACACCCACGAATTGATTCGATTTTGGTGACGATCCGAATCCGGATCTGGATGCGAGAATTATTTAATTTTTAAAGTGATTCTTCATGGGCAAAAATGATACATAGCCTGATATTTCAAAAATGTATTGATTGGGCCCGATATGTTCTCGTGCATCAGGCATTACGTGGCGGAGTTATGTGCTCTACCAAGTGCCCTTCTAGTTTAATAATGAAAAAACGGACTGCATACATCCCTCTGTTTAACTTTTCTGCATCCATGTAGTGTTATTCTAATAAAGACTTCCTTGCCCTTTGCCAAATATAAGTTGGATAAATTTTGTTTTTGGTGAAGTGCATTACCTGGATTTGACTCAACCGCTTCTCGAGGGTTTCCTGGTTGCCTATGGTACTGTCCATAGAAGGTAGGCGGTCTTTCATTCGCCTGACACATGACCAAGTTCCTTTCAGTGCTTCTTCAAAGGCTTGGTGTTCATGTAAGGTTCGTTGGCTGTCTTGTAGTTTGCTCTGGGTGAGCCTTATTAGCCCTTGAAAATTCTCAAACAACTTATTTGCCTGCAATTTGCTTCCATCTCCAGCACCAGCCTGGTCTACAGCTTGTGCAGCATCAGCCAGTTTCTCAAATTCTTCCCTGGGCAGGAAATTACAAATGTAAACACAAACGAAGAGGAACCAAGATTTGTAATTAGTTTCCTCTCTTTTTGAAGCAGATAGAGATATAGAGAGAGATAAAGAATATGAGGATAGAGAGAGATAGAGAGAGATAGAGAGAGATAGAGAGAGATAGAGAGAGATAGAGAGAGATAGAGAGAGATAGAGAGGATAGAGAGAGGATAGAGAAGCGAGAGCGAGAGCGAGAGCGAGAGCGAGAGCGAGAGCGAGAGCGAGAGCGAGAGCGAGAGAGAGAGAGAGAGAGAGAGAGAGAGAGAGAGAGAGAGAGAGAGAGAGAGAGAGAGAGAGAGAGAGAGAGAGAGAGAGAGAAACATTGCTTGTTATCTTCATATACGGGTTTCAGAGGGTGAAATGGAGCCTTCCCAGATCTCAAAGTAGGTGTGTGTGTGTGTGTGTGTGTCTTTAAGAAAAACAATTGATTGTAATTAATGACAACTAGTGAAGGAAAAAAAATTAAAAGCAGAAACCAAATATGAAGGGAAGGTTTGCCTTTATTAAGGAAATAATTGCCTAAATGAAAGTTTATCGATTGAAAATACTTGAGCTGATATCGGAAAATACTTCGGTCAACAAGGAACGCTCATTAGTTATCTCATTTGTTTGTGCATATACTCTGCTCACACATAATCACACCAAAGACCACAGCAATAAATTTGCGATCAAAACTACGGGAATCTTTTGGTAGTCCCTCACACGAAGATCAATACTTTTGGTGTTTGAGCATTCTTCAAATATGGTCCTCAACTGTGGAACTCTGCCTTTTAAAATTTTCACAGCCTCATCTCTGTTTTTAAATCTCTTAAAATTACATCATTATACGGTTGCTTATTTCAACCTAAAAAAGTGCTAAAAAAAGAATTCATTAAAATTCTTCCACAATGGGATAATTTATTTGTCCCTGCTGGTTGTGATATGGGAACAGCCATTTCTTAATAATAGAATGACCATGACAAATATGAACCAAATAAGGGGGTAGGCTGGACATGTAGACAAGTACTGTACTGTAGTGTAAAATATATATATATATCCATCTCGGAATAACTAATCCTCAAAAGTAACATCCTTTTTCGAGTAAATGTTGTGTCGTACAACTGCAAAAGTCTACCCGATGAAAACGTTTAAATATTCAAATACTTTCCTGTTATTTTGGTAAAATCAGCAAAAAGTGACAGCAACCTAGTGGTTGAATATGCAAACGACCACTGAAACATTTTTGAAACAAAGGGGGCAGTGATCAAAATGCTTACGATGAAGGTGTGTGTATTGGCAATTGTCGCATGATTGTCAATTGATTATAATCACAAATGCCTTTAAGAAGAATATTTTGACAGTAACAATTCTGTTTCTAAATCACTGAGAAAGACTTTTGTCATCATGAAGATAGACATGCAATGTCATAAAGGATGCTGTTCAAACAAAATAGTTCAGAGGTAACATCTCTGCACTCAAGTTGTCTTGTCTTGGATTTGATTATCAGGGAAGAATAATCAAATTACAAACTTTATTCCTGGGCTTCAAAGCAAGATTTTGCATCTTAGTCCTTTCAAATAGGGTGTTAAGCCAGGTATCCCACCTGTTCGCATTTACTTTTTGGCATTATAGATCCCACTGCACCTTTTGTAAAATTTGGATTTTGCGTACCAGCACTCTGGGCAAATTTATTCCTTCGCTACATCTGGAGCGGAATGGCAACAATGGGTTGTGAAGCCCACTATAATGTCATGACAGATACTGTATCCATGCATGAAATTCCAATGATGATGATGAATAAGAGGATAATAGTGGGACCGATTGATAAGAAACCAACCGATCCGGGGTCCCACTTGCACCCTCGTGGTCCCGGGCCTCTCTCCTCCCTCCTCTTTGGTTCTCTGCCCCACCTACCACACCCGTCAGCACTGCCCAAACTGCAACCTGGGTGGAGATTTCTGAGAGGCGGAAAAGGAGCTTTTGAACCAGCACACGGGAATCTATGCCCTGTGCCGACTTCCATCGGCCTCTAAGCTGCTCCAAAGTTTTCTCCACATGGTTTGCGATCATGTGGGGGGCAACCGTCCAGCACCAGCTCTGATCTGTCCCTCGCAAGAGGGTCAGCTTCATTGTCGCAGCGAGCATCAGATTATCCAAAAGATCAACTGGATGCCCGTCATAGCGCTGGGCGCACCCCCCGAATGGTACGCATGTTGGGCCGGTTAGCCGGTAGTGGAAAGCGAATCAGTGTGCTGCAATCACGGACGTATCTCTTCGGCACCTGCCATCTGCTGTCACGAGGAAAGGCTTGGACAGTGCCGAAGTGTCGGCATCCCAACAGGACCTACTGTATACAACAGCAGTGCCCAGCTGCACCTGATCCGGTGGCTGGCGACCCAACCCACCCGCAGTCGGGAGATGCCACCCCGAGGAAACAGTCCCAACCACCCAGCTGCCGCGGCACATATGGGGCGAGTCCCTGGTACACTAGCCCACTGGGCAAGACCCGGAGGGACAGTTCTGAGGACCTCTACTATGTGCATCTCACAGGATGGCCGCCTTGCGGCGAGGTCCCAGGCAGTGGGCCTGAGCACCACCCACCAGGGGAGGTCTGACTCTGCCGAAGTTCCGATGTGGGGGTGATGATTGTGAGGAGATTGTGGAGAGAGGGGGTGTGGGATGGTGGTGGGTATTGTAGGGTGATGGTTGATGGGAGATTGTGGGGGGATGGTGAAGGGGGGACCCTGAAAGTTTTAGCATTCTCGGTCAAATCCTCTTGGAGGAGTAGATGGTGATACATACATACTTTCTCTCCACTATAAATAGATGGTGGTTCCTTTGATTTGTAGAAATTTGTATTGATAATAGATAATTATTTTCAGGTACTCTTATGGAAACTGCCAGGAAATGGCAACAGGTGTTTCATTCACCGCTCAAATCGCTCGTGTACATATGCTGGTAGCTCGGTATTGATTGTTGCAGTTTCGAGCAACGACTGTTTCTTCCGCCAAATCATAGGGATGGCATCTTCTCTCAATCATAGCAGATAACCACAAGATCTAACCATCTCTGTTGTATCATAAGGGTATCATAAGGGTATTTTCCATAAATAACTCTGTTGTCGGGTATCAAGGGATACATTGGCATCGAGGTGGTCTGATCATTTGGGTTCCCCTTTAAAACTACATGCATGTTTGCATAAAAGTAATTGATAGAAAAAATTCTCAACTCGACAAACTGAAGAGAATGTTTTTGGGGTCACCTTCATAGAACTGCAATACAGGTGTAGTGTAATGAAAATTACGAGACGATCTCAGGTTTCCAGAAAGAAAGAAGAAATAAAACAACCTTTTTTTGAGGATTTCTTGTTGCAAGTCTTTCAGCTTCTCCACCTCAGACCTTTTTTCAGAAACACTCTGGCAAAGTTCACCTTGGCCTTCAGAGGACAACTGTTTCTCAATGTGGTTCAGCCAAAGGCTCAGCTCTTTTACCTGGCATTCAAAACTTGGTGGCACAAAAAAATTCATTATGATCTATTAAGTAATACATATTTCATATAAAGAAGAAAATGCTTTGTTTCATCAAAAAAGTGCTTTGTTTCATCAAAAAAGTGCTTTGCCTATAGAAGATGAACACAAACTGTGAAATATTCTCATTCTGAGCATCATGAACTTGTGAGGGTCATATAATTCATAGTTTTATCAATGAGATGGTACCATTGAAATAAAATTATTGAATTATCTATGAATCCAACTTTTCCTTTCCCAAATGAACAAGTTACCACATCATATGACAAATCATAGAAATTGAATCCACATGACACATCCGTGCACAAAATATTCCAGCAGCTGAATCCAGATCGACGTACGTGTTCAAGGTGGAAAGGACCGTGGTTAAACTGTCCTCATCCTTCCTGCACCGCAGCGAAAAGTTATCCCAATTTTCACGAGCCACTTCTGCTTGTTGTCGAGCTTGTTGCCCATCATGTTTGGGCTGGGTCCGTGCTAACTGCTCAGCTGCTTCAAACACCGTTCCCAATAGTTTTTGAACTTCAGGCTCAAGCTTTTCAATGTCCTGCATGCAACAATTCGTGAAATGACATGAATAACTGAGGTCCTTAGAATATTCATCCCCACCTGGCTGACGATATATTCAATACATTTTACCTTTAACTTCTGTAATTTTGTTTCCACAGTGACAGCATCTCCAGATGTGCTGTTGCAGTCCTTCACACTCGTCTTCACCTCCGCAAGGAAGTTGGTAAAGTTCTGTAATGCATCTGCGGACCAATCCAGCATTATACTTGATACAATCTGCAATAATTACAATACACATACTTTATCATGGAATGTCATTTCTATAAATTTGAGTGAAAAAAATCAATTGATCAGAAGAGATGTGTGAATGTATTTTATCGGAAATTTCTGACAAGTGCATTGTAGTTGTTTTTGTTTTAGTAAAGTTCCATTTTTTTTTCATACACTCGGCAAACAAAAAGTAATTTATATTTTTTGAAAACTACCTCAGTCCAAGAAGTTGGGGCAATGTTGCTTTAAATTATGCCAATAGAAAACAACGAAGAAAGACAAAATATTTTGAAATACATAGAGGCTTGTTTATCTCAATGAAAATAATAATATTACCAAGCAGCACAAATTGGTAAGAATGTCACTTCCAAGGCTCCTCGAAACCCCTCCTGTTAGGAACAACCTCTCGTGCATAGGACTTACCATTGAGCGCTCTTTCAGCTCGGCCCTGCAGCTTGTTCTGCACATCAGCACAGAGTTTTTTGACAGCATCGTAGGAACGGACCACACCTGCGACCCGGTGGCCCACGCCTTCCAGTTCCTCTGTTTGATACTCACGACACAAACTGTTCAGGTTCTCCCTCACAGTATCAATGTCACCCTGCTGTGCCATGAGCTCCTTTTGGATTTGCTACAATAAGTGAAGACGTTGGTGGAAGGTGACAATTATTAACAAGTTATATTGGTTTTTCTAAGACACTGACATGTAACAGCAGTTAAACATAATATATTTCTATCATAAAGTTTGATATTATATATATATATATATATATAATATATAATAATATATATATATATATATATATATATATATATATATATATATATATATATATATTGTTGCGAATTCACGCCCTCCGGCGTGCTGACGCCACGTGACTCGAATCGCGGCACGTCGCCCACCGGACGGACAATTCTGTCGTGACCCTCTCGGACTAACGCCGGGAGCTAGTCACGGGTGGGCTTTCGGCCTCACCACGATCGTGCCAATCGGCCACCCGCGTGGATAGGGTTGTTCGCCAAACTCGACCTACCTAAGTACCCACGCGGATGGTAAACGGGCGATCGCACCTCGCCGCAGGTCGACTCCGGACACGGGCCGCTTAAGCGGTCCGTTCCGTACTATCGGATAACCGAGCGGTGTTATCGTCGGCCTCGACGGCCGATTAATTATCGGCGTATTAAGCCCACTACGAACCCTTTTACGTGAAGCAAGATGGAGATTCAACAAAGGGAAGGACGCAGCGAAACGGGAACAAGTTCACACAAGCACTTTATTCACACAACACACGGAGAGCACATATACAGCATACAGCAGAAATGCACATAAAGCAAATAAGAGTTAAAACCGAATACGCGTACACACAGCAACACTTATACAGTTCTACTTTACAGACGGCGCCAACACACAGTTACTCAAAAGCAGAGGAAATAAGCCACCCTCATAGACAAGGGGCAGACAGGCCTGTGGGCCAATTGGGCGCGGGACCTGGAGCGGCCAGGTTCGTGAGACCGGGGGAGTCCTCCCGCGTCCCCGTGACGAGCCGCAAATGTCGCTGCGCGGCGGTGCCCCAACTTCTGCCCCTTCGCGGGTTTCGTTGGCACCGCTTGGAGTGGGGTGGAACGGGCCCCTTTGTGCACTCTCTCAGCGCGGGGGGAAAAGGGGGGGGGATTGTTGATGCCCCGGGGGAGGAGAATGGCTGGCCGCTTGGGTCCCGCGACGAGCGATCCTCCACGACCTCGTCGCCGACCGCCGTCTTCCCTGCCTCGGACCCGAGCTCCTTGGCCTCTTCCCCCAATCTCCTCAGCCGACTGCAGAAACCACTCGATGCCTTCCCACCCGACTCGACTCCGTCTCCCAACCCGACTTGATTCACTGCCACACTTCTGCCTCTGCCTCTCCTCTCTGCACCCGACTCGACTGCCAAGACTCTCTGCTTCTGCCTCTCCTCTCTGCACCCGACTCGACTGCCATTCACTGCCGTGCGCTCGGCGTTTTATCGGCCGGCAGGAAAACCAATATGCAGATTTCCGGATCAGGATGAGCTCAGGGGCGAGCCACGCTCGCCCATTGGACGGAGGTAAAGTGGGCGTGAACCCCCCTGATCCTAGAATTTGCATATATGGATTCCACACAGACGCGCCTGGAGGCGGGGCCAAGCCGCTCCGCGCTTGCTGATTGGATGGATCAGAAGTGGGCGTGTAGCATTCCTGATCCGAATTCTCTCTCGGAAAGGCCGCTATTTGCACTCGTGGCTCGGTGCGTATCGCGAACGAGCCCAAGACAGCCCGACGCTCAGTGTCACAGTGGTGCGGGAAAAGCCGTAGCAGGAGAGAGGTGAGGTGGTGGAGGGTTTTTGGTGGTGGTTTGATGGTTATGCGGGTTGATTCAAAATAAAGAAGAACAGAAAAACGCCTAACTCAAAGCGTCGCAGCCCGAATGAATCACATAAATTCCCTCTAAACAACGGGTTGGGGCTAACTATACATGTACTTAGAGTTATCTCACCTACGGGACCTGAATGGTGGTTTGCGAATTTCCACAGCCGTATCAATATATATAAATACTGTATATATATATATATATATATATATATAATATATTATAATATAAATATAAATATACATATATACAAACACATACATATACATACATATGTGCTGGGCCGATATCGGAATCGGTAATCGGCAATGTTTCCGTAATCGGACCTCGGCTGATTAGTCAGTGTGCATGCCGATTACCGATTACTTACTGTACTGTACTATATATACAACCCAAAACTTTGAGTAGATTTCACCTTGTTTTGGACAAATTTCAATAAACAGAATCCTATTAAAACAACATTGCATTATAGATGTTTCAAGGAGATGTGCATAAACATTATTCTTTATTAACTGCTGCCAATCGTCATGTGACGAGTAAAAAATTTGACTCAGTAATTTGGAAAACGTAAATTTGACAAACAGCTCGAAAATCTGGTGTTATCAAATTTATTTTGCTTTCCATATAATCAAAACCATGTAACCTTTATAAAGCAAACCCGATTCATATAAATTAACCAAATGCTTTTGAAATAGCTGCGAGGACAAAGGAAAACATGATCGTTCAAACGCTGCTGAGGATAAAACTTAAAACCTACTGCACGTTCTTCTTGACCAGTGTCTTGATGTCATCCACTCCAGGTGTACCGAGCGCAAAGCATCAGTGTTCACATTTCAAAGGCGGACCGACAGTATTCTGGGACGCTTGAGTATTCTGGATTGTTCAGTGCTGCTTGTGCAGCATATGATAACAAAATAAACTGTCTTTCATCTGACAAAGCAGTGAAACTCATCTTTCTCAAAACAAATATGAGCTTTTTTTGGAATATTAAAACTCATAAGCGTGGCATTTTCCATATTTTGAACCATGCGAGCATGGGTAACAACCTAATGATTAGTCTCCTACTGAACTTATCATCACCAGATGAGCATAGCCCCCAGGCAGGAATCTCCATACCCACCCCCCGCCCAAATTTTTTTTATCCCAACACGCCCCTCTAGGACACCAGCAGTAATCATATACAATGTTGCCAATTTATTTGTTTTCTATGTTACCATGTGGTCCTCTTGTCAAACTGTGTGAATGTGAAATTTATGAGACAGCATGTTTCACATTGTTACGGGGTTGGGCGCTTCGTCCCTCCCTCCACTCTTCTTAGCACGCAGGACAGTGATTGGGCTCACTGCTGAGCGTGGATGTGCCCATTGGCCAACACTGTCGTGACCCAATGGCTATATATGGAGAGCGCATGCGGGCTTAAGCGTATTGTGCTCTAAAATAGTCCCACAAATTAAAAAAGAAAGTGTGGTGCACTGAACCAGAATTGTTTTTACCAATGAGTGTGCTCCGAAAAGTCACATGTCTTAGGTGCAAGTGCCTCACAAATAAAAACTCCTACACATTGTAAATTTCAAATTGCAATTGAAAATTGTATTTTTACAGGGTTGGGCCCCCCACTCACGTGCTGATAAAACCATTTATAATACTAAGTCAACGGCCGATCGATTTACTTACTGTATGAACGACTGTTTGAATCTCTTTGTAACCCGGGGACTCCCTGGACTGTGTTTTAGATAAAACTTAGTTTTCACACGACCAGCCAAGTATGAAATTCTTCATTTCATATCTGTCAATAGCTTATCGAATGAGCATACAGTAGCTCATCATTCGTTTTAAAATGATGTGGCATTTGATGCACCAATGAACTATAGAAAGGATTTAAAATGTATCGATTCACAACCACTCAATAACGTCAATCCTTCGATCGCGGGCACGGCACCAATCAGGCACGGTGTCTACTTCATGTTTGCACAATGCACGATGACGTCATTACGTAACAATTTATAAATCGGCATTGGAATTGGCATCGGCCAATGTTTTTTTTTTTTTTAGTAATCGGTCCAGCACATATATATATATTATATATATATATATATATATATATATATATATATATATATATTATATAGTATATATATATACAGGTATATATATATATATATATATATATATATATATATATAAATATATATATATATATATTATATATATTATATATATATATAAGTATTATATATATATATATATATGTGCATTTTGCATTATCAATTGTATTATATATTATACATGTGAGAGCAATCCATGCCTACCTCAACTTTGGGCATATCTTCAGAGTTGCAGTTTAATTGGAGTTGGGTGCATGAGGCTTCTGCAGATGACAAGCTCTTTCCCAGGTCCTCGACTTGGCTCTCCAGCTCAGTCTTACGTGATGCGAATTCTCTCTGCACAACTCTGCTTGCCTTGCAACCCTCATAAACTTGTGCCACTTGTTGGCTTAAAGCCACCTGCAGTGCCTGGGTAAAGGAAAATGTACAAATGATTCTGGAAAGAACACCTTTCAACAGCAATGAGTACAACTATGGTGCACACTCAGGGCAAAGGTAAAATTTATACTTTTTTTATGTTACAATTCCCAAACGAGACCTCTATATTTTCAATTATCATTTGTTGTTCATACAGATTGCACCAAATGTGTTTTGTTTTAAACTATATCAACCATTTTACTTGATACTAACAGTGTTTCCTCCTCTCCTCCCCCACTTTCCCGTTTCATGCATTCCATTGATATTTACCCACTGTCAGTCTCCCTTGCTCTTCCAAGAGCCTCGCTCCTGCAAAGAAAAATAAAATGTTCAACCTGGAGTTCAGAAGGCAAGTCTGACAGTTCTAGTCGTTGTTTCAGTTCCTCCATCTTCCTGCTGGCACAGTCAATGTTTTCCTTCTGTTTCTCCAGCTCATCCTGCAAGGAATCATCACGCTAGTGGGGAAGAATAGTGCACTGGAGTTCCACTGCAAACAAGTCGAGTGAAAGTGCAAACTATTCATTGTATTGCTATGCTGTGTATAAATTAACTTGAGGTGATAAATTGAACTCGATGGTTTGTGATTATATCAATTGTAGAGAGGCTGACACGAATGACCCTGATGTATGATATTTATTACATTGCAGAGTAAACATATTGTGCTATGAGCCCATTACAAATCCAGCCCACAGGATGCATCAGAGCTGGGGGGAGGTCGGAAGGGGGGATGATGCTCTTGATGCAGTGCTCCTTGTAGGTTAGGGCAGGAAATTTGAAATTGACCTGGATGCTGGCGATACCTTGCATACTCTGTTATGAAAGATGCCGTGGGATATTTAAGGTCCATCAACCAACACTAATCTACAGGACACTCAACTTAGCATCCAACAGAGAGACGGCGCACCTTGTGATGCAATGCTCTGCTTTGAAGCATCAATCCGGCAGTTTATAGTCAGGTCGAGAAACAAACCCAGAGTCGATGCCTGAAAGGTCAATGTGCTATCTCTGCAACATCTTATGAACATGATGAAATTGAGGCAGAAGATGCACGGCACTATTTTATGAGGAAAGGAAAAATAATGTAATTTGTCATCAGAAATAGTGTCCACTCTGAGTCTGGGAGCTCGGCCTGTGGTTTAAACTCCAGCCGAGTCATACCAAAGACTTAAAGAATGGCACGTGCTGCTTCCTTGCTTGACACTCAGAAATTAAAAGGATAGAGGATAAACAAATGCTGAGAAGGCAATGGCAAACCACCCAGTATAAACCTTGCCAAGAAACTGTTTCGGCAGCACCAATGTGTTCTGTAGAGTATGGAATATCAAATCAAACCAAAGTAGTGAGAAATAGCCATTTTGGTTTTTTTCTTTGCAGTTTTAGCAAGTTAAGTTCAGCTACTCTCCATCTGTGGAAGTTGCCTTGCCATACATCTTCACCAACATTGCTTTTTCGTGTGGTTTATCAAAAGGTCTGCCCGATGCATAACCTAGAAAATGATCGAGTTTCCCTACAATTCACGTGCTCAACATCCACATGTTGAAGGATGGTGAAAAGTGGACATCAGGAATCTTTTCAGGCAATTTCATGAATATTCAGTGTTTCACCCAACAATTGTGCGGGAATACTGAAAACAATCGACCTCGTTGCTGAAGATTACATTAGCTGTCAACTCGATCATTTTCTCGTGTCAGGCTTCCGGTTTGGTGGATTCAGCGCTCCTGATGGCACAATGCGATCAGTGAATTTTTTCCCCATATTTGTTATGGTAATTTTGTGAAAGGTTTGGTGTGTTTGATATTGCTTATGGTTGCGGTAATGTTGGGAGCAGATGAGTGAGTAATTGTATTGTATTAAACATAATAGCAAGGCATTATTTAAGACCATAATGGGTAAAGAACAGGTTAACTCAAGTATGGGATCATTGAGGAATAGCACAGAAAGATTGGTTAGTGATGAAAGTGGGATGGCAGGCTTAATAGTTCGAGACATTAACTCGAGACCAGATGGGGAACCATGTAGATAAATTTAAACTAATTAAAGGGATCATGGATTTACAAAAGGAATTTTAAGGTCATGCTTAACAAATTAATTGGAGTTCTATGAGGCAGTTTCTCATTGGGTGGATGAAGGAAGTGCACTGAATGTATGAGTATAACGAGACTTTCAGAAGAAATTTGATAAGGTAGCACAAAAAAGTGTTAGCTGAGCTTTGGGCTTGCAGAGTGGTGCGTAGAGTAGCTAACTGGATTGGAAACTGGATTTGTGGTAGGAAGCAAAGTGACTGTGAATGAGAGGATGTCCAGCTGGAAGGGAGTAAGTAGAGGGCTACCTCAGGGGTCAGGATTATTATTGATAATTTGCATCAATGATTTGGACAATGGGATTAAGAGTCAGCTTTACAAATTTGCCAATGACATAAAACTTGGAGGTAAGCTGATCAGATTCAGGAAAGTCAATATAGTTTCATAGATTAGGCATACTGTCTCAGGAGAAACCCTCTCTTCCTTTTTGCAGCCAAGTCCACCTTATGTTTTGCAGTACCTCCATCCATCTTCTAGGCAGACATCAGCTGCATCTCTCTTCTGCTGATTTGGAAATGATAAGACACTGGTGAAACAAATGGAACATGTCCTTAAATCCCAAAAAATCTCACAGTCTCACACTATCACCCCAGAAGTATCATCAAACGAAACCACCTATTCATCTCCTTGGTCATCACCTGGAAGGGGTTCAGTCTCTTGAACTTGTAGGCCTCAGCATGAACCATAACATTTCCTGGATCGACCACAAAGCAAATCTGGCCTCCGAAGCCAGCCACATATTGACCCGTCTTTCCTCGGAAAATCAGAGCGACTCACAATCTATAAGGCTTTTGTCCATAGCTCAATGGAGTGCTGCTCTCTGCAATGGGCTGGTGGCTCAAGCATCACATCGGTCTCTCCAGGATTCTGTGCAATCGAAAGCTCAAATTATTGGAATCAAAATTATTGGAAGCCAAAGCACAGGGTCTGTTGCACTTGTATCATATGCAGTTGGGTGGTCTCTCTGTTTTCTATCATCTATTTTCCAAAATTACTCACTCTGCTTTCGTAGTCCTCCAACACTCACTATCTACTCCAGAATGCGCATGTGCTTCCTGTAACCTGGTTAGGCTTCCAAAATCCAGGCTGTCTGCACACTTCAACTCTTTTATTCTTCACTTCTCCTGTTATGGACTCATCTTCCAGAGGCTGCTCTGTCTCAATCTTCTCTCCAGAGCTCCAAGTAAGCAGTGCACCATCATCTCTTGTCATCCACAATTCTGATCCATGATCGTTCTTATACCCATTATCCATTCCTCAACCAAACATCTTACTTGCATGTTTCAGTGTTTCCTCTGCCCCCCCCCCCACCCCACCCCTTTTCCTCTCCTCCTTTCCAGTTTGACCATTCCCTTGGTATTTATCTCACTGTCATCTTCTAGGTTCCATCTTCCTCTTCCATGTGAAGAAAATAAAAATTGGCAGATCCTGTTTCGCAAAAGGAAATGTCTGGTGCTGTGGATGAGTAAGAATAATGAAAATATGGATTACATCATGCAACAGCAATCTTGGAGCATGCAGCACAGCATAATCATCTAGGGGTGGGGGGCAATAGATATTATATGGGGTTAAGCAGACAGCACATTGCCAGTCAGATATCGGTAAGGCTAACAGGGTTTTAGATTATCATTGCAGAGGGATAAATTATAAATCAAAAGAGGTAGTGTTAACACTGTATAGGAATTTTGTGAGGTCTTCTTGAGAATATTGTGTGTAGTTTTGGTCAACACTTCTCAGGAAGGACATAGATGTCATGGAGAGGGTAATTCAGCATAGAGCAACAAATTGATTCTGGGGCTAGCTTGACTAACGTATGAGGAACGGCTGAAGGAGACAGGATTTTATACACGAGAAAAGAGGCAATTACGAGGGGATCTGGTAGAGATGTTTAAGTAATGAAGGGTATAGCCAAAATAAGTGGAGAAGAGCTTTTCAGCAGAATAGATAGTGATAGGACCAGGGGCCATAAACTGAGAATAAAGAAGAGGAGAGTTAAGACGGTAGTAAAGTATGGGTCTTTCACCCAGAGATAAATAAATGTATGGAATGGTCTCCCTGGAAAGGTAGTGGCAGCAGAAACAGTATACAGGTTTAGATTTTAATTAGATAGGTACTGTGGGAGAAAATAATTATATTAATGTACTCTCAATTATAATTGTGGCTGGTGTTTTATAAATTTAATTTTTATGCTGTAATTTCAGTGATGCTTCCTTTTAGCCAAGAGTCTTTTGACCTAAATGTTGATACAAGGAATGTCTTGCTATGGAACAAAGTGACCTGGTTGATAACACCACCTTTTGCCATGATTACATCATTCGCTTTTCACCAAGGAGCATTGGGGATTGAGGGGTACAAGAATATTGGCAGGGATGGTAGGTTGTTGAGGTAAGGACAGGTGATTGTGTACATGTGTCGTGATTGTGTTGTCTGTGCGAGGGTCTCATCAAAACATGAATGTGCTGTGCGTGTTTGATCATTCCCACCCTGCAGCTGTGTTTGCCAAAAAACTCCAAAAAGGTAAATAATAAAATTAAATAAAATTGTTCCATAATTTTAAATGTTTAGGAAGTGGGAAGTATATATATATGGTGAAAACATTTACTCCACCAAAGCAGTCTAGGTGGACTGCAATAAGCAATGTTAAATTGCAGACATAAGGACAACTTATGTGATGGTCATTAACACTGCCTGAGCTTTGAATGAGGTCTCAAATTGTAATCTAGAATTCAGTTCCCACAGAGAAGGAATAGTATGGGTGTGGGTCAACAGCCATTTCCTTTGTTGGACCTTCACCACCTGCCCGTGAAAGAAACAGTGACGGGAATGACAATAACAAAATACTTCATCTCCCACGTGTTGACGATGGAAATGCTGATGCCACCGATATGGAAATAACCGGGCATGCTCAGGATAGCAGTGTTGAAGTAGGTAACGGTGGAGCTTTTAACTCCTTGTTGTCATTTCTTTGAACTTAAAGATCATAAGTAAGAAAAGAATAGTCAATTAATAAGATTAGTTCATAATTATCATGCAAGCAAGCTTCAGCCATTGCAGTAATTCAAATATCAATGAGAAATCTATACTATAAGAGAGCCGTTTGTCTGTGTGTTGCCATTTTTCTCAGAGATGACTGAACGGATGTTCGTCAAACTTTCAGAGTTTCAAGTTTGAGCCCCGATGAGTGTTTTAAATAAAAAGAAAAGTCGATTTTTTGGGGGAGTTTTATTTTTTAATTGCTCGACAGTGCCTGCGCCTTTGTAGTTATGTGAAAGGTAATATTAAATGATCCCCGACCCCATTCCTTAGTGTTTTAGGCCCCCACAAAAAAATAGACCGGGCAATACTGGACAACGCCAGGTACTCCTGCTAGTACTCAATAAAAATGATTGTTTCAGGCCAAAAAATCCATACCCAAGAGCCATTGTGCTATAACAATTATTTATTCAAATTAGGATTATTAATTAATCGAAGGCTTTTCCACTTAAATGAGCTCTCTTTGAGCTGTATATGTAAAGGCAGAAACTTAGGGCAAGATACAATCTAAAGGTGTGCCACTTTTAATAGAGATATCTACCGTATGAATCACGCCCAGTGTGAAGGTGAGTTTGCAGAGGATTGTGTAAAAACAGAAGCTTATCTTTAATGCTAAGTTTCTCAGTTTGACATTTCTGATAACTCCCACCAAATAACTTGAGAACTGCACACACATTATCATATAGTTAGCGTTGTTTCAAAAATATTTCTGCTTGCTTAGGAAATGCACAAATATTAACAATGATTTTTGCAACTTCCAACTCGTTTCATTGAGTATCTTGGCAGTATGGTAGAGTTGTCTGGGGAATTGTGAGGGGTGGGGGGCAGTGAAGAATCAGAGATAGGTTTACATGACAGCAAAGCATTGTCTTTTTCATTTTACTTTGCAGGCTTTTGTCTTTTTTTTTTTTTTTTTTTTTTGCAGGCTAACTCAACTCCAACTTACTCTTGAAAAATGTCCATTAAATTCTCATGACATTTGATCTAAATCATGAAAATCTCATGATAAACATGCTATTCCTCCATTATTTCAAGTGTTGCTGCACACATAGCTAAATAATGCAATTCAAACATGAGTAAACATAAATCAAGTTAAATTGCTGTGCCCACCTCAATTTCCTGCAAATCCTGGTCCAATTGATGGCACTGACCAGTGTGTTTCTGTGCCGGTGATAGTTTTAGGAGGACAGCCACAGACCATACCTCGGCCTCAGAGCTTAACCTCTGTATGTCCTCCCACTGTGCTCCAGATGCGCGCAGATTCTCGGTGTTTTCCTCAAGGCGTTCTGATACCTACAGAATAAAACACTAAATTCAAGGATTGAGAGTTGCATTGTTACCTCCGCCACTGAAGGTGAAGGAGGTTATGTTTTCACCCCTCTCTGTTTGTCTGTCTATGTGAAGGATATCTCAAAAAATTGTGTACGGAGCTGAATGAAATTTGGTGAGCAGGTTTGGTGTGTGACAAGGATGAACTGGTTACATTTTGGTGAAGATCCGGATCCGACTACTAGAATTTTTAAAGTAATTCTTCACCATTGAGAGATGGAGCCAAAAACGATACAAATCATGATATTTCAAAAATGTATTGGGCCCAATAAGTTCTCGTGAATCAGGCATTATGTGGCGAAGGTATGCGCTCGAACAAGTACCCTTCTAGTTTGTATGTGGGATTAAGTTATCTTTGGAATGTAAAACTTGGTTACATTCATTGTATTCAAAATGTGTAAGATACACGAGGTATGTGTTAATTATCAAATGAGATGAGCTTTTCTTGAGCTGTATAGTTCGATGTTTGATCTCGAAGTAGAGTGGACTTTTAGCGGTGCTCTGATGTGATACTGGGGAGAGGCATTTTATGATGAAAGATTATGTCCTTTGGTAGCCTGGTGTTGGCTTAGCGGTTCGGGTGGTGGCTTGGGATCCTAGGGTCCTGAGTTCGAGCCCCGTTTTCATTGAATTAACACCAGGGGGTTGACCCAGCCTGTCATCCTTCCGAGGTCGGTGAAATGAGCACCAGTATACTGGTAATAGGGGCACTATATCAGCGGCATAGCTGCGCCCCTAACCAATGATGCAACTAGCAGCCAAAAAGGCAGCACACGATGGGATGTCCTTTGGAGATGTTAATCTAGATGTCGCATGTACGATCATACGGGCACAAAAAATCATATGGAATTGTTCAGAAAAATAGGCCTTTGAGTTGTCACCATGGCTTTATGAATAAACTAGCCGAAAGGCCATGGTAAAAATACCACAATAGAAAGCTAAAATAAAACGAAGTCTTATATTCTTGCGCTGGTTGAAAGAGCTGATTCGAGGCAGTATTGTAATTTTCCTGGAGGTTTGGGTTACTTTGAAGCAACCTTTACTGAATAATAATAAATTTTCCATCGGCGTGGATTAATTTGAAGCACCTTTTACATAATTTATTGTCTCCGAGTAGCATTTCCGTGTTTCAGGGGGTGGACAGACACTCAGATAGACAGCATTATCTGATTAAATATTTTGTATCGAGTATTACGAAATTCCAAAATCATCATATTTCTTAACAGAAAAATATATCGCAGTATATTTCTTGACAACGAATTAAAAAAAAATACAAACAAATTCGGGAGCGATTGAAGTAATGGTCAGTTGCCTTATACACCACCCAGGTGAAACTTTTTGGTCCGACTGAAAAAAATTATAATTTTCCCGTTGGTTGTTATCTCCATTTGCATAGGTTTAGATTGATTTAAAGCAGCTTTTTGCCTGAATTTTATTTTTCTCTGAGGAGCATTTCTGTGTTTCAGAGTGGGACAGACAGACAGACAGACAGATGTCATTAGCCTATAATATATATATATATATATATATATATATAATATATATATATATATATATATATATATATATATATATATATATACTAGCAGAGTACCCACCCATGGGTGATCTTGTTCCAAGCACGCAACATGTTCTTCTGATGCATACCTTTGTTTGGGCGGCGTATAAGCAACTGGCAGCTGCCTTAATCGCTCCCAAAAATAAAATAAAAATAACCCACTCTGAAAGCTCTGAAGGTGGTGATACATACATCAAGCCAGCTGTCAAGAAGGTTTTCAGTCTCTGCCTTGAGGGCTGTCGTGTCACAGTCCTTCACTTTGCGGAGTTCTGCCAACAGGCCTCGACCCTTACTTGCAAATTCATCCAATTGTTCTTGGAAGGTGCTGAGCTCTGAGCGCACTGTCTCATGCTGTGAAGAGGATACGCTATGGTAAACCCATGGATCATCAGAATGATCAGCCGAAGATCAGTCATTATTACACAACTACAATCAAAATCTTACAGAACATAACTTTTAATTTAACGTTAGTCTGATGTTTTTCAAAAGCGATTATATCATATATAATATCATTTTATAGATGGTGCAAAGATTGTATCGACAAGGGTGTGTGGACAACTCATCGACATGGCATCAATTTCATTGGATTGAGAAATGACAAACCAAGACAATAATGGATGTAATAATTACTCTGAGAACACCTCTTGGTTCTCCTTCAGTTCAAAAAACATGGAAGAGCAGTTATCGCCATCAATTAAATCGTTATGACACACCTTTGCCTGTAAGCGACGAACATCCTCACGTGAGGTCCGAGCCAGCTTCTGCATGATCAGGCTCTCAGCGTTCTCCACCACGTGATTAAGGGTGGCTTTGCAGTTCTGGTAATCTCTCATAAGTGTGACTAGTCCAGAGCAGTGATATTTCCTGCAGCACACCAAAAAAAAAATTGAAGACCTTGGATCAGTGATGAAAAAAATGAAGCGTTTTGAATCAAATTCAATTATCATGAGCTTGAGTAATTTAATCTCGTTCAAATCTAGTGCAATGTGAATAGTTCAATCAGGGACAAAATAACAATTAGAATTAATATTTTTTGCATAATATGACCTCTCACTTAATAACTTACCTGGCATTTTTCATCCAGAAGATTTGGGTTTCTAAATCATTGTAATTTAAATTTTTTCCTCTGGTGGCTTATATATACTAGTATAAAAGCCAGTCAAAAAGCCAGCTGGAATTATTTTATTCAAAATATTCAAGGAGAATGGAAGATATGATGTTTCAGAGCAAGAAAAAGTATTATTTAAAAACATGACAAGTACAAATGTGATCCTATTTTCTTTATCTTCTGGGACATGTCGTTTCCACAGTACAGCCTCGTGAGCGTGCCAACGTCTGAAGCCTCGGCCTAGCGTCAGGTTGCTTTATCTTCTTCATTTATTAGACATCCTACAGACGTAAATGAACACTCGTTTTACTCTGCGCACATTGCACAATCATGTGCAGCAAATTTCACATCGCTGTGCCTTGTATTATTGTTATTTTTTCCAAGTTTCTGTACACTGCCCTTGAGGCCCGGTTGTAAGTCACCGTCTACAATTCCAATAGAAGAGACATAATTATTCTTTTATGAAAAATGTTTTTCAATTTTTTTTGGGGCCTGGAAAATAGACCGGAGTGAACACACAGTCGTGCTTAAAGAATGGCCTTGAAAATCCTACTCAAATCGTCCTTATGAAGGAGGACAGACAAATACACAAAACACAACTAAACATTTTGTTTTTTAGAGGTAGATCACACACCAGCATTGTTTGTTGTGGGCTGACAGGATATCTGGCAGAGAGTTATGCACACTGGTATCTAAGCTGTTGGGTCGGGATTCAGATCCAGTCTCAGGTACAAACTGTCATCCCAGTGTTTGACAGGCAGTCATCTATATATTACTAAAACTCTCTTCTTGTATATATGTATGTATGTATGTATGTATGTTCCCGAAATACAGCCAAAACGGTACATGATAGCGCAAAATTTTTAGGGCCTCCTTACTCATCATTCTCCTGCGGTGTGCAGTGTCAAGTTTCGTTCAAATCGGGCAACGAAAAAATTATTAAAAATTCAATTCCCGATTCAGTCAAGTACTCTTGATCAATGCAAACAACCTCAGCGGTATAGTTCGCTGGAGCTATCTTTTTTTTTTTCTTGAAATGATTTTTTCATCAACCGCTGTCACAACGGGAACCCAATGGGTTCACGGGTCATCTAGTGATTCATAAATGTGTGTGCCGTCCCTCGGATGGACGTCAAACTGGGTGTCCTATCTAAGGGCATTAGTAGTTGATGTAAGCCTGGTGTTGCTTTGTGGTTAAGGTGGCTGGCTTGGAATCTTAGGGTTTGAGCCCCGTTGGCCGCTGAATTAACACCAGGTGGGGTTGACTCAGCCTGTCTGTCATCCTTCCGAAGTTGGCAAAATGAGTACCAGCGTACTGGTATAGGGGCACAGCATCAGCAGCATAGTCGCGTCCCAACAAAATGATAGCTAACTGGCAGCCAAGCTGCCATACACAAGAAGAAGAAGTAGTTGGTGGATGTTATCGATCCCACAGTATCCTACGCGGAGAGGAAGCAAGCTATCAACCGGGCGTAGTGGCGTGCGCCTGTAATCCGGCTACTCGGAGGCTTGGGTTGGAGGATCGCTTGAGGACGGAATCTGCGCTGGGCCGCGCTATGAGAGGGTGTAGGGCAGCCGGAATCATGGCGAAACCCAATCCTTATCCCTGTGTCGTAAGAGGCGACCAGGGTTGCGTCAGGAAGGGCATCCGGCGTAAAACCTATGCCAAATCAGTATGCGGATCATAACGGATGATCCGCTGTGGCGACCCCTAATGGGAGCAGCCGAAAGACGAACAACAGAGTAAGCAAGCTATCGCCGGCACCCTGAACAAATTCCAAATTTCTTCTGTAACTACTCCTGTCAGGCAATGGAGAACCATCCAGTATATAACGCCTGCTAATAAACTGTTTTGGCAGCAACAACGCTCTGTAACAGAGTATGGTAATCATAATCAGATATTTTTATTATAATCATGGTATTACTGATGTCTGATGGGCATTCTATCTGTCAAGGATATTTTTCATTGATCCTCCAATGCCATGGTAGTACTTCAACAGGTTTTGCCTACCAACTATCAAAGGGTTATTTGAGCCTATCTCATGTTCCCAATTCTCAATGGCTTGAAGTTTTACAAAAATTATTTTGAGTCAGCTTGAAGAGACATGGTGGAAGAGTATGCACCACAACTGGCAGTGAATTGACATCCTTAGATAAATCAGCTCAACAACCAGCCCACACCCCAGCCCTCTCATTGGAATACACTGCCTCCAGCAAACCCCCATTCCTCCCAATCTGGGGGTGTGTGGGATGGCTCGTAAATCATTATTGAACTCCAGCAAAAAATACGAGCAAATGTGTCAGTGTTATGAGCAAAAAAAAACATATCTGGAGCAGCTACTCCTGCCTCTCTCTCATCATGCTGTTCATCTCACATTGCCGGGTGATATACATCCCTGTGGGCTATTCTCTGATTCGTGGAACTTTCTTGCAATAATTTCCATCATACATGCTCTTGTCTTGTCACTGTGAACTTCGAGTTTTCATCGAATCTCTTTCTGCTGTCCTTTCCACCTTCATTACTCTCTTGCTCATTAGTTTGAATAATTGTTTTTCCCTCCATATAATATTAATTTTAAACATGTCATAAGTAGTAAAAGAAAGCTGCATGCACACATATGTACATATCACCTCATTTGTCTTCATTTTCTTGTTTGTTTATTTTAATATTAATGTTGCTCTCGATGAAACTCGATTTACACAAAATAATTTTAAAACGTACCTGTCGCTGACCAGCTTGCTGATGTCACCAATGGTGTTTCTAAACTGCTCAAGCCATTTACGTGCATCCTCAACCAAATCTGCATTTCGAGAAGCCAGCTTTTCAGTCCTCTCTACAAGCAGGACCAGCTGTTGCTGGCAGGTTTCAAGGTCCTTCTCCAGCTGTGTGAAGAAACGCAACCTGCACAAGAATCAATTCTTACCATTTGCCCAACATCGAATGTGGTGATTAATGTTTTCATGGCATGGGGCAAGGCTATGGAATTTGAGCATTGAGAAAGTCAGCCTTGCAACTTAATTTTGACACAGCCATAGCTTGCAGATTCATATCATGACTTTGAGTGAGCTTTATTGTATTAAATACAGGTAAACAATTCAAGGTGTGACAGTGAAAATTAGAACCAATAAAAAAGCCTCACATAGACATTTAAACTGTAGAAACCTTTGTGATGAACATGTGTTCATGAAACAAATTAGCTTAATCACAAAGCACAATTCAACAGATGTCTAGCATGCAATTTACTGGTAATTAAGTACTGTCGGACCCTACTATTCACAGGGGATACGTTCCTGGAAAATGATGTGAATAGCGAATCTGCAAATAGCGGGCATTGTTTGAATGGAAAAAGTGAGGATAGGTTCCCGGTGGTTCGTGATTCATAAGGGAAAATCAAAAACCCTGAGAAAAACCGTGAAAACTGCAAATACACCGGCAAAAAACCATGAATATGACTGCAAAAAAAACCACAAAAAGCGGGGAAAAAACCCCATGAACACGATCGCAAAAAAAAAAAGTGTGAATACGCTCGCAAAAACCATGAATATGCCTGCAAAAAAACACAAAAAGCGGGAAAAACCCCATGACAACGATTGCAAAAAAAAAAAAGTGTGAATACGCTCACAAAAAACCATGACAATGCCTGCAAAAAACACAAAAAAGCGGGGAAAAAACCCCATGAACACGATCGCAAAAAAAAAAGTGTGAATACGCTCGCAAACCATGACAATGCCTGCAAAAAAAACACAAAAAAGGAGGGAAAAACCCCATGAACACGATCGCAAAAAAAAAAGTGTGAATAGCTCGCAAAAAACCATGAATATGCCTGCAAAAAAACCCCACAAAAAGCGGGGAAAAACCCCCATGAACACGATCGCAAAAAAAAAAGTGTGAATACGCACACAAAAAACCATGAATATGCCTGCAAAAAAACCACAAAAAGCGGGGAAAAACCCCATGAACACGATCGCAAAAAAAAAAGTGTGAATACGCTCGCAAAAAAACCGTGAAAATGCCTGCAAAAAAAGACACAAAAAGCGGGGAAAAAACCCCATGAACAGGGTCGCAAAAAAAAAAGTGTGAATACGCTCGCAAAAAAACCGTGAAAATGCGAGAAGAAAAAAAAAAAAAAAAAAAACCATGAATACACGAAGCACAGGGCCATGAATGTCGAAACAGGTCACATTTTTATCAACCATGAATACACGGGGTCTGCGAATAGCAAATCTGCGAACAGCATGGTCCAACAGGACAGTGGACTTGTTCAGGTGAACAGATACATGCTTAGTAGACCACTTCTTCTTGTGATTATTCTTCCAGTGAGAGCAAAACAGGTCCATCACATCATGTTTATGACAAAGTAGATGGTATTTGTAAAAAATAAAATCCAAACAAATCCACAGCCAAAAGAGGATATTATTTGATTGGTTCAGCCAGGAGTGCTGTGATGGAATCAATGGGAATGGGTACACAATATGGTATGGTCGGCATAGGCTGTGATTGGCCAAGTGGAGAGTGCTGAATAAAGAACTTCAATTCTTCATTCAGCACACCGACCAGACCATGATGCGACAATCCCCTTTTACCTTTTATTCACATATTTGTACAATCATTTTATTGAATTAATCTCAGTGAAAGCGGTGTGTTAAAGCACAATTCATTCCTCTTCATCCTTCATATGCAGCACAAGGCTGCAGGTAATTCAACGGCCGACAGGTGCTTGAACTCAGGACCCTAAGATCCCAAGCCAGCCACCCTTACCACGAAGCCAACACCAGGCTTGCACAATTCTTTTCTTGAGTATTCATCTTAATGAGAGTCCTCTGGTAAAACTTGTTTGCTCGAAAGCTAACATATGATCTATAGCTGGACAGTTGTTATAAAGTTAGAGCAGCTGAACATTACTGATTTTAAGGCTAGTTGTTGAAAATAACAAACATATGTTAAACAGACATGTAAATAACAAAAAATACCTTTGCTGTAGAGCAAATAATGTGGGCTCCTTGAGGACCTCATCATTTGCCTTTTGCACGATGCTTTCAACATTATTTTGCAGTTGCTCCCTTCCAATTAAGCAGTGCTGCCAGAGGGCTTTTGTTTCCTCAGCTTGGCTCTGTTTGACTCCAAGCAGCTCTCGCACCCTCAATTCCTCATGCAGCAGCTTTTCAACGATGATCCTGCAGCTCAACCTCTTTTTTTCTGCAGATTCCTCACATAGACATAACTGGGAACGAGACAACAGACCATCCAAAGAAGCAGCCCATGGTTCTAGCTCAATCAATGCAGAAGAGACCTTATGAAGAAGCTCAGTTGTAACTTCAGATTCGCTCTGGCCAAAGCTCGTATCGGTTTCTATGTCTGACCCAAGTTGTTGAAGCTGCAATTCTGTAATGGCTAGCTGCTCCAGAAAATTACTCAATGTGCCAATGGCTTCCTGCCTGGCATTGACAATCTTCTCCACCTCGCAAAAACGCTGCTCCAGTTCGTCCATTTGCTGGTGCAGAGCCATAGTGTCCTGGGTTTTCAGCCATTCAGACAATTGTTCAACAAGCTCTCGAGCCTTTCTGCAGATTCCAGCCTGTTCCTGAATGGTTGTTGCTTGGGTCTAGGTATGTCATCGGAAGACAATAAAAATATTCCATTTGCAAATAAGGATGAACATGAAGAGAAGATAACGAATTACCCATAACACACATAGCCCCGTAAATACTCACATTTATTAAACTGGAAGCAACTTTCAAATCTTTAATGTTAACTTCTCCAGTGGATTGCAAAATAATCTGAAACTGCAAGGTCCATTCCGAAAGTTTTGTAGATATCTCTTCATATTGCTGATAAGCTGCCTTTGCATCTTGCAGAAATGAAACTCTGAAAATAAAACACACATATTAATATATCCATGATATTGTATTACAGCAGATTTTGCATTATATAGCAACTCTTCTTCATGCGGCTGATGCTAGATGGCCTTCATGCGGTGGCCCTGTTACAGCATCAAGGTTCGGCCTACCCATTATCATACTTCCATCACCAAATAATCTTACCTCAGGTAGGCTGCAGAGGGTTGACTCCTTCCCCTTCCACATTTCCCACATTCCCCTGTGTCAGAGAAGTCGGCCCCTTGTTAAGGATACTCACATGGATGATAACTGTACCAATCTACACAAACACCAACCCTTGAACCATCTGTAGACCATGGATAGGAATACAAAACTTACCTTACATAAGATAATGAGGTGAGCATCATGAAATGTCTCACTCTCTATCAAAGTAGTGCAATTCCCCTTCTTTTCCGAGAACTTTCTCGCTTAAGGATTAATCTGCAGTATTTAATCGTCCTTATGATTTAATCTTGTCAGTCTTCAGGATCTGCAAGATTTGGGTGAGACACTGAGTGAGGGTTATTACTACCTCTCATCTGGCAGAACTGATAGCATCCACTGGGCAGGAGTCTCCCAATAGCCCTCGATCAGACAACAAGGAAGGCCCTCACCAAATGAAATCACTTGTCACCTGGCTTGTTATCAGTCAGATATTAACATCATCATGGACGCATGACTGTCTTTGTTTGCTATGCATCCACCAAACGGTATGAGGAAGCTACAAAGGATAGCTTGTATAACTGCCTGCATCTGAACATTTTCAAACAAGCTGTCATGATCCAGAGGTTGTACGAGGGGATTTTAATGCTACTATTAATCAGATTGCATAGTCAAGTGAGGAATAATTAGGCTCGTTCGTTCAGGCAATGCAAATGACAATGGCACCCAACCACCGACTTGAATTGTACGCATTACATAATCTTCCCATCAGGAACTCTTGGTTTCCGAGAAGACTGATCTACCAGTACACCTGATATAGCAATGATAGATTCAACCATGAGTCTAATGACCATGTCCTGATCTTGCCCTGATGGTTTTCAAGCATGTAATCCTGAAAGGTTTAAAGAAGTGCTGAGATTGGTTCTTGTGACCATTTGACTCCTGAACTTTTCTCTCCATCATCACCTCAATGCAAGACCTGAAGTACACAACAGGTGTTGCCTCAATGCAGCTGCTCTGTCAGAATCCCTGACTGCCCAGAAATATATGGTTGATATATCTAATCGTTTCACAATGCTCAGCCTTTCCAAGGACCCTGAAACTGTGTGGACAGACTTTAAGAGGGATGTAACCACCTCTGCCAAAAAAAAGTCCATTATCAAAAAGTGAAACTACAAAGCATCTCAAAATGCAACGCCCGTCCATATTCACTTTGTTCTCAAACTAAACTTGACGAGAACAACAGTTAACAAAAATTGTACATTTTATTAATTTGTGTTCTCCATATTCTCAGAATAAAAGTTCATTGAAGATTTGATTACAAAAGCTCAATTGGTAAAAATGTTATGGCCTGGACAAACTTAATAAATAAAGAAACACGGAAGCGAATAAAAAAATGGGGCATCTCGCACTTGATGCACTGCGGATGGGATGACAAGGCCTATTTTAACTCACTGTGACTTTGTCCTTTGACATTTTGATACATTTATCAACTATTCTCCAGATTATCATCATAAAAGTTTGTTGAGAATTTGATGACAAAAGCTCAAATGGTAAAAACGTTATGGCCTAAACAGACAGATAGTTATCATCATTCGTTGAGTTGACATTGTGTACCATCATTAATATTATGTACCATTATCATGATCAATTTTCATTGTCAGTACCATTTTCATGATCAATAATATTATTATTATTATCATTAACATTATCAATTATTTTCGTTATCATTATTATTATGTAGCATTATCATTATCAGTAAAATTTTAATTGTCATTATTATAATTATCACTGCATTTACCGAAGAAGCCCTGAACACTTTTAATCGTTTTCCCTGCCGAGAAATAAACAGTTTACGGGGAGGAGCCTTCATGTTACATGTTATAAAATATAGCGCTTTCCCCCGAGCAACCGCATTCCCAAAACTCATCTCCAAGGCAAAAACAGAAAACCTTGTGGCTCATGCAGCTGTTCTGCAGCAAAGCTAATAAGGGCTATTTATATTTACTAGCACATTACCCAAAGGGTGATTGTGTCACCCCTCTCACCATGCCCTCCCCACCCCACAACCAAATTGACACACGCACGCACGCACACACGCACACACGCACACACACACACAATTACATTTTTACTGCAAGTAAGCTTACACATGTAGTTCAAATTGGTGGGGAGCAGTATATAATTGTGGGTGGAGTCAGGCAAACTGGAATTCACACGCACGCACGGACTAACGCACGGTTCTTTTATAGTATAGACTATGACTTTGTACCTTAACATTTTGAACCAATTATTAATTACTCGTAAGGTTACCCGGCATTGCCCAGGTGGTGGGGGGGGGGCAGGGAGAACTGAAGAAGTGGGCGAAGCATGCGGATCAGGGGCAGGAGAACCGACAGGGTGGGGGTGCGGGGGGAACTGTGCATGAGCAGGAGAGCCAGAACACCAGTGGATAAAGAGGTCTTAAGGGTCTTTGATGTCTTCAAGGTCTTTAAGGTCTTAAGGATCTTACAGGTCTTGGAGTGTTAAGGGTCTTTGAGATCTTAAAGGGTCTTTGGGGACTTACAGTGCTTAAGGGTCTTCAAAGTCTTAAGGGTCTTTGGGATCTGAAGGGTCTTTGAGGTCTTCTGGCTCTGAGATTTGTTAACCAATGAGATTGCATTTAAATGAAAAGCCAGAAAAGTGATCTTTAAAGGCTCAGATGGTGGATGAAAATTCCCTTAGGACAATCCTCTGATCGGACTTGGTCTGTGTGCCAAATTTGGTGCTTGGCGGTCCAGCAGTCCTTGAAAAAACACGAACAAACATACAGACAGACAGACAGACAGACAGACATCCGATGAATCTTATTTATTAGATTTTCTCCATATCAATCCAGTATATAATGGAGGGAAAGTATGTATGTATATTGTATGCTATATGTTTCATCTACTCCTCCAAGAGGATGTGACCTAGGAAGCTGAAACTTACAGCTATTACTCAGAACACCCTGAAGGTGGGTTTCTGGAAGTTCCATTTGATTACATCAAGTTTTGAAATAAATATTTTTTCCACCCATATCGGCATTTTCTTCCTTTGGGGGGAGAGGGAGTGCAATTGGAATGAGAACGGCACTCAGTGGAGCGCATACCACCGCCAGACTGAACAGTTTATGTTTTATATCCCACTGATAGGCCAGATCTGTGTCTGGACCTTAACCAAAATCGAATAGGCTTGTTCTTGTCACCTATCCAACACATCCACCAAGTTTTGTCATAATCTGTCCACAGCGTTTTGAAATATCATGCTATATATCGTTTTTCACCCAATCTCTCACTGATGATGAACCACTTAAAAAATTCTCCTTTCCATATTCAGATCTTCACTTAAAAAATTATTGTTTCCATATCCAGATATTCACCAAAATCGAACCAATTCGTCATTCTCACACACGTATCCACCAAGTTTTGTCCGAATCCGTCCATAACTTTTTGAGACATGGTGCTATATATTGGTTTTGGCCATATTTTTTAATGGTGAAGACTCACTCTAAAAAATTTCGGATCCGCATCTTCACCAAAATCTCATCAATTCATCCTTGTCACACACCCAACCTATCCACCAAATTTCGTCCCTATCTGTCCACAACTTTTTGAGATATCCTGTTCAGACAGACATCACATCATTTGATGATAAAAGCTCAAATGGTAATAAAAGTTATGGCCTGGACACACACACACACACACACACACACACACACACACACACACACACACACACACACACACACACACACACACACACACACACACACACACACACACACACGCACACACGCACACACACGCGATTGCAAAACCCCATCTCCCGCTGTGCAGGAGAACAGGCTATAACCGACACCCACTCATCAAAAATGGCAGAGATATGCTACGGTTTAATTCAATGGGTTACTAAAATCACAAATATGGTCTGGGTCACTAAAACTACACCCACTGATTGGAGACAAGCAATAACCCTTCTATTTTGGAAAGCGAAGGGAAACCGACACATGTGCAGCAATCTTCACAGTATCATACTCCTTTCCATTCCTGGAAAGCTCTTTGCACTCGTCCTCCAAGCTCGAATTCGACCTGTGCTCCAGAAATACTGATGCCACAAGCAAGCGGGCTTCTCTCCTGGTAGACACACTACCGAGCAGATCTTTGCCATCTGCAAACTGATTGAAAAGACCAAGGAATTTAATCATGCATTCATTGCATTTATTGACTTCAAATTCTGTTTACTGAGATTGTCTGTGAAAACTACTCAGTATCTGTGGTGTCGCACTTTCCAGGAGAGCTATTCAAAAGTAATTTGGTTCACTTTTTAGCAATCCTGCAAGGGCGCAATGTATATCTTGATGTACCTGCAAAATAACAAATGAAATGAAATTAAATAATCTGTTCAAACATGTCAGATTATTATACAAAGATACTCATAGTTGTGTCCAGCTTGTAAGGGAGCTTTTGGATGAATTTGTCATTCAGTCAGGAGTGCACCTGGGTTGTGTCCTTGAACCTGAGTTATATAACACTGTCACCGACCATCTGATGCACCATATCCTGGCTTGTACCGAATGCAGCTGAAACGTTGACCTTCCTTCATTCGTGAAACTTACTTCCATTCATAAGCAAAGTCATGGAATCCTTCATTGCTGTTGATGTCTGGTCTTTACATATTTTCAAACATCCTTATCTCTGACCATCAGTTTTGGATTCTGTCCTGATCACTCAACTGTGGGCATGTTGCTGCTTCACTCTCAGCAGTGGTCGGAGGCTCGACTAAATGAAGCCTTTTTCAAAGCACATGATGAAAACAGTGTAAAGTGTGAGAATACCATGAACTGAACAAATGATGCCACAAAACGTAGCACATTCAGAACAAAGCTGAATAAAGACATGGTCTAGTGGGAATGTGTTGTTGTCCTGTTTGCACTGCCTGCAACAGATTTATCACTTTTTCCATGTCATTTGGATGTAAAATTGTAATGTAATTGTAATTGTAATTGGATGTAAACATGTAAAATTAATTTTAATGTAACAAGTACTGCCAAACAGAAGGGTTTTGAAAGTGCTAAAAAGATGATTTATGTTCTTCAGTGTTTAAGTATATCATTCCATTGAAATAAAATAAAGATTTTAAAGATCGTCGAAAAAATATTTTCGGAAGTTTTCCGCTGTTGATGCACCGTCTTTTATACCACCTTATTTAACACGTTACATTAGATATTCGTGCCTTGTGTTTGTGTCCTTTACGACGTCTTTAAAAGCAGTATGCTTTCTGTTTGGAATGATTTTCAATCTTGTTTGACTGACAGACAGGCAAACAGAGTTTTAAAAAATTATCTCACTCCTCTCTGAAGTTATCGGGACAAATACAGAGCCAACGTACTGTAAAACTGCAGGTTTGTTTTCTGATTTGTGTTCAAAATATAACACTCAATTGAAATTAAGTTTCTCCTCGATCATAAACTGACGATTGTAGACAGAAAAACAAACACATAGACAGGCTGAAGTGAACCAATTGTTTATCCCCGCTTTTCGACTCACGTGCGCAGGGTAATAAAATTAATGTGTATCTGAAGTACACTTGTGATAGTGCACATTATAAATTTAAAGCATTAATAACATTGAGGACTTTTTGCTGCTCTTTTTGAGGGAATACAATCTCACCTGCATGAGATTGACACAGGCAGGGCCTCCCATCTCTCACACAACTGTTTTCGCCACCGCCCAATCTCCTCTTGGCTCTCTGGTGCGACAGACTGCAGGGTATCAGCCTCAAGAATGAGGGATTGAAATGAAATTTCTTGCTTCTTTGTGCACTGCTGCAGTTCCTGTGTAGCAATAGGATAAACCATGGAGGTAAAATGGTCGCATGATCGGACATAACCATCAAACTTCTATCACATTCAATTAATAGCACATTTCAGAGGTTAATTGTTTTCTTATTTTTCTTGACTCTGTAATACTTTATGAGGGATTTAAAAAAAAATTCATAAGGCATGGCTGTGAAGATCTACAGTCGTGCTTCACCTTCAGAACTTTTAGTTCAGAGTCCAGCCTGGCTGGGTTAGCTGGCACACGAGGGGATGTAGGTGAAACAGCCACCTCACTTTCCTCCAGCCATGAGACAAATGCATCCCGTCCATTCTCGTACCTGTAATCAGTTAGACCAATGACTTTAACAAAATGGTTTCAAAATAATAAATTACTCATTGGTTCATTAGCAATTGCTAAATGTTATACTGCAATCATAATAACTCTTTATTAAAAAAAAACGTTTCGGTCTTGTGGAATACATATATATATATATATATATATATATATATATATATATATAATATATATATATATATATATTATATATATACTAGCGATACCCGTGCACATGCACGGGATAGCAGTACAACATAGCTGGTAGCAGACGACAGACCGTACACGGGGAATGACAAAAATTCGCATTGTGCAAAATGCAAGTGGTACTATGGAACGCCAAGACTTCCCAAACATTGTCGGCATGTCCACTAAGTGCCACAGCATTTCATAGGGATCGTGTGACGGCGAGCCGAGTTTTTAGTGTGAAAGCTTGGTATTATATATATATATAATATATATATATATATATATATATATATATGCTTACACATTGTATAAGCATATTATGAACCATGCTTCCCCATTGTCTCGGGTTGTTCACCTGCATTTGATTTTTCATTTATTTATTTTTTATTTATTTATATGCATGCTTTCCGATGGTTCTGTGATTTTTCCTGGTGTATCGGCTTCAATGTCCATTGGCATACAAAATTGCAATGCTTCTCCATCGTCTCGGGTCGCTCACCTGCATTTTTTCATTTTTTTTCTCATTAATTATATTTTCATTTGTGGATGTTGTCTGACAATTCTGTGATTTTCCCCAGTGTACTGGCTTCGATGTCCATCGGCACGCAACATTTCAACTTTCTACGTCACCCGGACGGTACCGATCTTTAATTGCAGTCAGTGAATCATTGAGTTTGCCTGGTGTTGGCTTAATGGTTAGGGTGGTGGGCTTGGGATCTGAGGGTCCTGAGTTAAAATCCCACGCAACTGTTGAATTAATACCAGGTGGGGTTGAGTCAGCCTGTCATCCTTCTGAGGTTGCAAAATAAGTACCAGCTTGCTGGGATGATTGAGCCATTTGAATATCCTGTGTCAGAGTGGTGTCCCATCCAGGATTGTGCCAAATAGCCCAGGAGACTGCTTTGGCAGCACTGATGCTCTGTATAGAGTAGGGTCTCAATGGATGGTCTCTGTACAGTCAGTGAGTCAATCAGTCAGTGGTTAGAAAGAACTTTATAGATTAGATATGTACCTTTGCCAAGTATCAAGCAGTGCTCCCAACTCTTGCTGCTTCTTCACAGCCTTCATCATATCTTCATCATACCTCTTGCGAAGAACCACTACCTCATCATTCAGGCAGCAGCTAAGCCGGCTTGCTTCTGCTGACAACGAGGAGATGGAACCCCTCAATCCTTCAACCTCCTGCTTCACATCCTGTGAGTAACATTTCCAGGGTATGTTTATGAGGCTGTTATAATTAAATGTTAAATAAATGTTATAAGTAAAAACTAAAATTAAAAAACTTTCTGGAGCTTGTAGTCAATTCGGATATGTGCAATTATTGACTGAGTACTTGGATTGTTAATGTTGACTTATTTAACACATGTTAAATTGAGATAATCCATGAATAAGAAGTAAATATTGTACTAAAAGAAACATGTTAAGTACTGTGTGCACCAAAGTTATTTGAATACAATTACCTGTTTGTGTCTGCAGTGGCAATATCTATGTTGTTTCTGTTTGTTTTTTTTCACTCTTCATAGGATTTTAAACTTGGAAGATCCTTTTGCAAAAGTATTTGAAATCGATAACATGAGTTATTCATTGCTTCAATCAACAGTATAGTAACCAGAGTTGGTGTCAAAGCCACCCAATGCTCGCCTGTTTATACATTTATCGTTTTTAAAAGACTAGTCTAATAATATTTTTTATAAAGCATTGCAGTGAAGTCTGATCCAAATAATTTTAAAGCAATATATGTATTTGTATATTGTAATCAGTAAAAAATAGTGTGGTAGATAAAAACATTAGAAAGGAAATAACTTGCAGCAAAAACTTTAACATTTTCATGCTCACGCTGATGCTGACGCTCACGCCAGGGGTATCGCTATAGCTCTCTGTTCTTCGAACAGGTGAGCTAAAAATGAAATAAGTATAATGTGGTATTGATAACTGTCCAATGGGCACAAAGGAACTCAGCACAAGCTTGAAGTAATGAGCAAATTGCATCATTCTACACGTCATATTTGAAATAAACTGGCATTTTGTACCTAAATCCTTGCTAATGGACATAAAAATTCCCATTTCAATGGCATTGCCACTACCATGAGTGTGGCTATCTACAGAATTAGAAAAGGTGGTGGAGACTCCAATCCACTCTTTAAGAGTTATCATCACATGCTTCTTGAGACTTCACCTGCTTCTTTCCTTGAAATGAAATGACACTTTGTTGAGTAAATACTTACAAGATGATGACATTGGCAAAAGTGGATGTTTTTATTATTGTTATTATTATTATTACAAAAGGGGTGCCAGGATCGCTCATATGCAGTACTGCTGTATTTGCTTTTGAGCTGTCTGGTCTGGCATTGATTCCCACCTTACCTACAAACTGTCATTCTGGTGCTTTACATGCAAGACATTGCAACAGTGACGGCATCATCATTTTGAGAAGCATCGAACTAAGCATTTGGATAGTATGCACACTGGCCAAATTACAAATTCCTGCCCTAACTTATAACACAGCGCAACAGCATGGTGACCTGTCTGGGAAAGGTTCTTAATCAGCAACAGCCTTGACACACACACACACACACACACACACACACACACACACACACACACACACACACACACACACACACACACACACACACCTCCGTCTCCATCTCCCACTGCATGGTGGAAGGGCAAATAATTATTTAAGGTGAGAAAATGTGCAATTTACTTGTCACTCTTTGTTAACACACGAATATAGTTTTGGAGAGGACTGAACAGAAAGTATAAAATAAAGTCCATATGAAATGGTGCCCGAGGGATTTGGGCTGAGGGCCCAAACAACCCGAGCTGTTATTTGCTTGGCATCGTCGAAAATTAAAACAAAACCTTTGATCTTTCTTGTCTTGATCAATATACAGTAAAGCACCGCAAGTTAAGGGATTTGTAGATGACGAAATTGTAAAATGGCAAGCAAGTAATACATGAGCATAAATCACAAGTTCGTGCCTTCAACCTAAAGTTAAAGATCAGATGTCGTCAATGATTTTACATGTTTTCCTGATTAAAATGAAGTAAGGGAGATTGTCAGCTCGGCAGATTGGCATCCATGGTGAAGGCTTTGGTGACATTACAGAAGGTGACAAAGATGATCAAATCGAGTTCCACAGGGAAGAACTTACAGCTGACGAGTTGATATACCTGGCAGCCCCAAAAGAAGTTGCTGACCAGGAGCAGCCTTTGACAACAGAAAGCTCACTTCCTTCTTCCAGAAACCCTACTGACACCAGCTTCAGCATGTCGACTCATTTCTTTTTCTCAGACTGGTTCACTGTTATTACCTCTGCCACCAAAGGTGGACGCAGGTTGTTTTCACCCCAATCTGTCTGTCTGTTTGTGAACAGGATATCGCAAAAAGTGGTGGACGGATTCGGATGAAATTTTCTGGAGAACTTGGGTATGTGACACGGACGAAAATATTAAATTTTGGCAAAGATCCGAATCCGATAATTTTTCAAGTGATTCATCGCCATTGATGGGGCCAAAATGACATGTAGCACGATATCTCAAAAAGTTATGGACAGATTCGGACAAAACTTGGTGGATGAGTTGGTTAGGTGACAAGAACAAGCCGATTAAATTTAGGTTCAGGTCCGAATCCAGATCCGGTATATCAGTGGGATACAAAACATAAACTAATCAGCCTGGCAGAGGTATGCACCCTGCCAAGTAGCCATTCTAGTTCCTGAAGTTTTTTTGGAACCTATTTTTCACAAAAGACCTCATTCAATGAAGTTAATGAATCACAAGTTTATTGGTTTGCCATGACCCTAACCTAGTGAACTTGCAGTGCTCTATTGTATTTAAGAGGTAAAAAGTAAGAAGATAAACATTTGTGGAAGACTGATAAATTAGTAAGTGTAAAACATAAAACTTCC